>JAWDJE010000005.1:67000000-67325000 GCA_035047345.1 Bradypodion ventrale | reverse complement strand
AATGCTGGCACCTCCACAATGGTAAGCGATGAATTGTGACTTCTGGCAGAAGGTCCGGGCACAATTTTAAACTCTAAAATGGCACCAGCCATCATTTTTAGAGTTTAAAATAGCACAATTTTTGGTTGTAAACTGGAAAAAAAACCATAAACCAGGGCATTAATTTTATTAAATGTTCAGTCGTAAACTGCGGCAAATGTAAACCAGGGGAATTGTAACCCAGGGTTTTACTGTATCTAGATATGTCTGTGTATACTGAGACTAATCAGTCAAAAAGCCTAAAAGAATGAATATAAGCTATAGCAATGACTAATCAATCAATCAATCAATCAGTTTAATTTATATCCCGCCTTTCTCGGCCAAAGGCCAACTCAAGGCGGCTAACAGCAACAAAATAATAATACAGAGATACAACAAATTTACAATAGCGATCAATACAAGTAAGCATGGTATCAAAATACAAAAACTACATAACTACATTATAAACTACAGTAAAAAAAACCAGTATAATACAACAACAAACCCAGCATTGAAAAACCCCATGTCTGCTGGAGAAAGTCACAGGAGCTACCACTCCGCCCGGCAGCAAAGGCAGCCATGGCAGTTCAGATTGTCCCAAGGGCTGCAACAGCTGCAAAGATGCAGGCAAGAGCCTTAAGGACAGCATCAGCTCCAGCCGAGACAAAAAGGGGGGTTAACTCGTTCATTGCCGGCCGGCCACTACTTGAGAGCCCCGCTGGGGTCGGTGGTGGCTGGAGCAGGTTTTGAGGATGGTGACGAGCCCTCCAGGTGCCGCTCGTTCATTGCCGGCCAGCCGCCAGTCGAGAGCCCCGCCTCTGGCCCGGCTGGCCAAAGGAGGGGGAAGCGGGAGTCCCAGAGCCGTGGCGGCGCAGTCTTTTGAAGGTGCCTGCCGCCCTCCTGCAGGTGGAATCACTCCCCTCTGGCCCGACTGGCCGAAGGAGGGGGGAGGGCGAGTCCCGGAGCCATGGTGGTGCAGGCTTTTGAAGGCGCCTACAGCCCTCCCGCAGGTGGAATCACTCCCCTCTGGCCCGACTGGCCAAAGGAGGGTATGTAGGTATGTAATACCTACATACACATGCAGGTGCTGATTGCATAGCTCAGTGCTTTAGATATCTGACTGTGGAGCCAGAGGATGGGAGTTGGATTCCCCACTGTGCTTCCTGTAAGAGCATTCTGGCTGTGTGGCCATAGGCATGCCTGTGTATATTCTTAGAAAACCCTGAAAAGGTTACTGTAAATCAGAACTTCTTCCGTGTCTAGATCAGATGTGAAACTGCTAAATGAAGCCACCATTTGGTGAGTTCATCCTGCAGTTTCTTTTGCCTGACCTAGTGTGAGAAACATTAGCCAACACAATGTAGCCGTTGCCCAGGCTATGCCCGATTGTGGTTTGAAAATACCACAATCTGCGGATTCCCCATGCCCATCTGGCATGGAACAGCCTTGGCAGAGGCTGCTTGGGTGAGAAGGCTCCCGGCGGTGGCTTCTGCGGGCAGCAAATTAAGGGGGGTGAATAAATGATAGGGTTTGATTCACCCAATTACATGACCTGACCAACGGCTCTGCCAGGTAAGCAGATCGCTATCTCATGTGCATAATTAGGCAAACAACTCATCTCCCCAGCCTGGCGTTAATCCCCGGCACAAATAGTGACCATGTTGACCCAGCTCATAATCCCAACACAATGGTGTTGCCCCTGTCAATGTTTGCCCCTGCTAATTAGCTTCCCCTGAAGAGTTTCCCCAATTAACCTGAGTAAACAGGTATTGTGATTGACTTATTGGTGACAGTTGTTTTCTCCTTGCCTTCTGGTCTATAAAAGGTGTATGCATCTTCCCAATAAACACTGATCTGATCCTGCTTCCTTGCCTCGTATTGTCATTGATCAGTCTCCTCCGGGACCTAGCGCCGCCTAGCGGCAGATATTCGCTACATCTGGTGACCCCGACGTGATTCTACTCGTGAGTAAGGGACCCCGGAGAGGTCTACTCGTGAGTAACGAACCACGCGGTCCGGTTCTACGCTCGAACCGCGACCCGTCATCCCGGAGGACAGCGCGGCGCTCCGGCCGGCAGCCAGCCGATCGGAGAAGTGGCCTGCGGCGAGGCATTCCAGAGAGACATTCCTACAGCTTGCTCCTAGCTTTCGAGGAGGTTGCCATAGAGGGAAATGCGTTCCGCTCAGGGCAGGCTGTGAGCCCCTGACATCGCAGAGGCCGTTCGAAGGGCCCGTGGCGGAAGGTCCACGCTCCGAGGTCTACCCCAGACACTAGACGCCTGAACCTGTTGCCTGACAAGACGCGTCGACTCGTCCCGAGGAGGAAACTTCAGAGGACCATCTGCAGGTAATATGGGGACTTGTTCTCATAGACCAAGTCCATCCGCTAGCCAAAGAACTCGTGAGGAGGAGTTCAGAATCCTGGCCAGGGTATTCAAATTACGATTTCACAGCAGGGAATTAGCGAGACTTTTGGCGTATCTTGGGGAACACTGCCTACTTTACCCAGAAGTAGGTACGTTAACCCTGAAGCTCTGGGATCAGATAGGAGACTGCATTCAGCAACCCCCGAAAGCTCCAGGAGGGATAGTTGGCACATGGAGAAAGTGTGGGAGACTCTTACAGCAGATCGAACCAGTCCGGGTAGAGGCCAAAGAACCCCCGTTAGTTGAGTCATCAGGCAAGCCAGTCGAACCGACTGCGCCCACAGCACTCTATCCGTCAATTAGCTATCGGCAGAGTAGCGCAGGGAGCCTTCCCGCGGTGACAGCTGCAAACGTCACCGAAGGAACGCAAGGAATGAGAAGCGCAGGCGCTTCTCTCACAGCTCCAGGTTCCCTAGTCGTGAAGAGTGCCCTTCAGCGCACAGCTGAGATAGAACTCAAGAAGGGGGAACTGTCAGCAGAACAGCTAGCTGAACTTAGACAGATTTGTCCAATCCGCTTGGAGATGGACGCGCTCACGGGTGCACAGCAGATAGTACATTCCCCAGTCCCGTACAAGCTTCTCATGGCTTTACGGAAAGCAATTTCAGAGACAGGGCTCCAAAGTCGTTTTACTAGGGGCACGCTTCAGCAAGTGTGCGAGACCACCATGTGGATTCCTCATGATTGGAAAGCCGTCATGAGGATGATGCTAACCCCTAGCCAGTACATGATCTGGGACAGCGAGTTTCAGCTCGAGGCTCAGGCCAGGGCTGCTAGGATGGGAGGCGTGGTAATTCCTGACCAGTTATATGGTTCAGGTGCCTTTGAGCCCATCAACGCTCAGATCAACTTGCCTCTCGCCACCCTAGAGATGTCAGCCGAGGCTGCCTATAGGGCATACTTCAAGGTCCCAGCATCTGGCAAAACGGCAAAAAATTACACCGCTATTAAGCAGGGAGCCCAGGAGCCCTACATGGACTTCATCAATCGCCTGGAGGAGGCAATTAGCAGGCAGATTGATAATGAGCAAGCCCAACAAGAGCTCATGATTAAGCTAGCCAAAGACAACGCCAACTTGGACTGCCGTAAAATCTTGCAGTCCCTGGGCAATCGCCCTGACTTGACCTTAACGGACATGATCAGAGCATGCTCCGACGTTGGCACAGACTCCTACAAGATGGGTCTGCTAGCGGCAGCGGTGCAGGGGGGGAAGACATCAGGGCAATGGTAAGATCAAGGGAGCATGCCACGCTTGTGGCAAGATCAGGCACTTCACTAGGGAGTGCCGGTCCAAGGGAGGTGGACAAAAGTCCGGCCGTCCCAAGGCTCCAAACACCCCCTGCCCGAAGTGCAAGAAAGGCTATCATTGGGCCAGGTATTGTCCGAGTTCGGGAAACCGGAATCCGGGCACGTCTCTGGCCCCAGTCCAAACAGAGGCTTCCTTCACCCAGATCCAGAACTCCCCAGAACTAGACTAGGTTCCAGGTACGTTCCAGGCACTGCGAAGGCACAGGCCAGCCCCAAGGGTAGCACAGGGCTAGAATTGGCTTGCCAGGCGGACGTTACATGCGATCTGCTGGGCACAGTCTATCTAGTCGATTCTCAGTACATGGGACCCCTACCCAGAGGCTTTATAGGTTTAGTTTTGCCCCGTAGCGTAGCTGGAGCACGTGGAATTTTTATAATTCCAGGAGTCATTGACTCGAATTTTTCAGGCGTTCTCCAGGTCCAGCTTTGGACACACCTGCCCCAAACAATCCACAAGGGAGACACCCTAGCGCAACTGATCATGGTTCCTTGTCACTCGCCAGCAGGCAGCCAGAGAAGGCTCAGTGACAGCTCAGAGTCCGGTTCAGCAGACCGCTTGAGCGCGAGTGAGGCAGTGCAAGGATACCAGGTCTTAGCGACAGTGGAGACCAACATTGAGTGGAAGCAGCGCCCCGTTATCGAGGTATTTTTGAACAAAAGAGTGTTCTCAGGGTTACTCGATACCGGAGCGGATGTGACCATGATAAGCAGGAGCCAGTGGCCAAGGGAGTGGGCCATTGAGCCGGTCTCCGATGTGTGGGGGGTAGGCGGAGTTCAGGAAGCGTTCAGAAGCCGAGAATGGGTAGAAGTCACTATCCCAAGGGCTGACGGCACGGCGGTGATCCGGCCGCACATTCTTGACGTGCACGTCAATCTTTGGGGGCGAGACATTCTACAGCAGTACGGTGCCACCCTTACCTTCGGGTAATGGCGTTGCCACTTAAATGGCTCACCGATACTCCGGTCTGGGTAGAACAATGGCCGGTAGTGGGAGAGAAATTGGTTGCTCTCAAGCAGCTAGTTAAGGAACAGCTAGACGCAGGACACATAGAACAGTCCACGAGTCCTTGGAATTTGCCAATTTTTGTTATTAAGAAAAAGTCGGGGAAGTGGCGACTCCTCCACGATCTCAGAGAGATCAATAAATGTATTCAGCCGATGGGACCGCTTCAATGCGGCATCCCAAATCCTAACATGATTCCCGAGGGGTGGGAGATTCTAGTCGTAGATCTCAAGGATTGCTTTTATACAATCCCCTTGGACCCCAGGGACCGGGAAAGGTTCGCCTTTACAGTGCCGGTTGTGAACCACGGTGAGCCCACGCAGCGTTACGCGTGGAAATATTTGCCACAGGGCATGCTCAATTCGCCCACCCTGTGCCAAATATATGTTCACAACGCACTGGCAAAGTTCCGAAGCCTTTACCCTAAAGCTATTGTTTGTCACTTTATGGATGATATCTTGGTAGCGTTGCCGCAACTCGGTAGCGCAGTGTTTTCAGACCTCCAGGCCAGCCTGGGGGACAAGGGCTTACTCATTGCCCCGGAAAAGGTGCAGAAGACCGAGCCCTTCTCATACTTGGGTCATCGGCTTCTTCGTTCCTTTGCCGCACCAGTTTTACCCCAGATAGCTTTACAGGATTCAGTCACCCTGGTAGAATTACAGCAGGTTTTAGGAAACATCAATTGGGCCAGACCGTACTTCCAATTAGATACGGATCTTCTGAAACCGCTCTTCTCGCTGCTAACTTTAGGTAAGCAGCCGGCAGACCGGATAAAAATTCCTCGAGACGCGTGCTTGGCGCTCGAGAAAGTGAACCAAGTTCTCAGCCAAAGGTGGGTGGATAGGATCGCCCAGGGGCCATATGCCCCGATCCTGAATTTGTACATCGTACGGTCAGGATCCATGTTCACTGGGGCATTAGGAGTAGACTCAGAGAAGGGAGCGAAAATTGTGGAGTGGGTTTACTTGCCTAACACATCTTCACAGAACATCGTTCCGCCCCAAGAGCTGGTTTCCGCGGTGATTTACCGCGGCAGGCTGAGAGCTAGGGACATTTCAGGAAATGATTTGGCCAAAATTGTAGTCCCGTTCACCAAGGAACAAATTCATCAGTTAATGCAGCTAGGCGACTCGCTTCCGATAGCGTTGGAAGGTTTCACTGGGAGTTTAGCGTACCACTTGCCCAAAGACCCCAGACTTGTCTCACTGCAGACAGGAACAGTCAGCTTGTTCGAATTGCTTTCGCTGGTCCCGCTTCAGGGGGCCAGGACAGTTTTCACAGATGGAGGTCGCACATATGGTGTTTTGACCTGGTGGGAGGGCGAAGCTTGGCGCACACTGTTAACTCTTCCACAGAAGTCCGCTCAGCGGGCAGAGTTGGCAGCCGTGAACCTTGCTTTGCGCACCTTCGCCCAGGAACGTTTAAATATCATAACTGACAGCCTGTATGTTAGGAATTTACTTCATAGTCTACCGGGAGCTTACATCACTCCCGCGATAGACAAAAACTTGCTTAGTCTGTTTCTCACTGCTCAATTTCATTTGTGAAACCGCACGGAGCCGCTCTATATTGCCCACATCCGAAGTCACCAAGACCTACCGGGTCCGATTTCCGCGGGCAATAGCAGAGCGGATGCGGCGGCAAGGGAAATTCAGCAACGTTCAGTTTTGGGAGTTTTTACTACTCCAATCCAAAGTCATGCCTTCTTTCACCAAAACGCCAAAGCACTCGCCAGACAGTTCAATCTGCCACTCTCCCAAGCCCAAGGGATAGTCCGCTCTTGCCAGCATTGTGCAGGGGCACCGGGGGGGGGGCCTTCGTGGGGGGTTAACCCACGGGGGACAGAAGCTAATCAGGTGTGGCAGATGGATGTCACGCATGTGCCGCAGTTTGGTAGATGGCAGTACATGCATGTCTGCATAGACACTTTTTCTCAGTTTGTTTGGGCCACGGCGCAGAAAGGGGAAACTGCCTCCCACGTGGAGCAGCACCTCCTTTCCTGCATCGCGGTGATGGGCAAGCCGCGGCACGTAAAAACGGATAACGCCCCGTCCTACTGCTCTAGGCAGCTGGCCGCCTTCATGGCTACATGGGACATCAAACATACATTTGGAATTCCCTACAATCCGCAAGGGCAGGCGATTGTAGAGCGGGTCAATCGGACGCTAAAGTCCTACATTGACAAACAAACAGAAAGAGGGGAGCCACCAGCCCTCCCCAAATCACAGGGACAGGCACAGTTTTGCTTGAATAAGGTATTGTTCACTTACAATCACCTTAATGTTTTTTCGGATTGTACGCCGCAGGAGAGGCATTTCCGCCGTTCGGAAGCTCTCCCGCAACCTATGGTCCGGTACCGAGTGCCACCAGACCCTTCTTGGAGGGGCCCGGTGCCGCTCATAACCTGGGGGAGAGGGTATGCTGCAGTTATGTCCCCTACAGGTGTCGTTTGGATTCCAGCTCGGTGTGTCAAGCCTCACTTGGAGCCACATGGCGTGGAACCAGACCGACCAGAGCCCGATCCCGGAGATGGAGGACCTCACTCTGACCGAGGGGACCCGCCAGGAGAGACAGCGGTCGCGGACGACACCACCGAAGATAACCTGGGGGATGGTCAAGACCCTCTGCCATGATGCCCAGCATGCCATCCAGCGCGAGGAGAAGGAGCTGACACCAGAGAGCCTCGTGGTTGCAGTTTTCGCCCAGATCCATGCCAACTCCATGGCAGTCACCATCATCCTGACCCTCACCCTGCTTTTGGGGGGAGGCGTTCAGGCCGCCTCACTGGAGGCCAGCGATTTAATGCCGGGCGGAGACCTTTCTGCCCGCATGCAGTACAACATCTGGGAAAGGTTGGCAAGCCTTGTCAACCAGTCCGATTTTTGCCTCAGACAGGACGTCGGTTCTGCTTCAATCCTCAGCACCTGCCTCATCCCGGTGTGCCATTCTCCAGGCGCACACCCCCGGGACGGGGACTGGCTGGTGAAGCGATTCTTCAGCCCGTACATCCCAACAGCTTCCTCGGAATATGCTCGTTGGGAGATGTGGCTAACCATGACTTTACCGGCTGATGCGGCCACTCTCCACACTCCTCGAGTGGCGGTCAGCCCGAACTCTACCTGTGGCCGAATCTACGGTTGCTCCGGACTCGGCCGAACCCGGCGCCGATGCCTCGATGTAGGCAGCGGCAATTGGACTTGCAGTAACCCAGTGCCACGCGGCACAGCATATGCGCATATCACCTTACCATCTGGATGGTTTTTCACTTGTAACCAGTATACGTTTAACTACATTCCTGCTAATATTACAGACTCTATATGTTGTATAAGTCGGTTGACACTCTTGCTCCCCACTAAGGATATGATTACCCCAAGCCCTAATGTTCCTAATGTTTCCAATGTATCTAATGTTCCCACACTCATACGGCACACTCGCACCACGCTGTTAGACAGCTCATGTGAAAGCAGCTTTAGGGTAATGAGACCTGCCGAGTATCTCTCCTTGGCAGTCAGCATCTTTGGCGTGCCAGGCTTAGCCGTCGGCAACGCAAAAAGGATTGGTCGCTTGGCTTGCGGTCTAGCAAAGGCCATCAACCATACCTCCTCAGCGATAGCGCTCCTCAATCAGGAGCAGGCGGAACTTCGCCATGCCATTCTTGATAATCGAGCGGCTATCGACTATCTCCTATTGCTGCACCACTTGGGCTGCGAATCCTTTCACGGTATGTGCTGCTTTAATCTTACGGACAACTCTCGTAAGATTCAAAGCCAGATCGAAGATCTTCACTCCATAGTGGCTGGCATTACAGAAGGCTCTGCATGGGGGGCATGGTGGAGCTCACTATGGAAATGGATGTGGTCGTGGATTCCATGGGGGTGGCTTCAAACGGTAATCAAGGTGGTGGTGGGGGCCGTCCTACTGGGCATTACAGTCTGCTGTTTTGCTCAATGTATTCCCTCACTGATCTCGAGATGCCGCCGAAGAAGGAAACCCCGTGACGTCATTCCCGACCAACAGCTGGTGCCACTCCTGCGTAGAGTCGCTGGTCAGGCTCTTAATATAAAAAATTAAGGGGAGATGCGGATTCCCCATGCCCATCTGGCATGGAACAGCCTTGGCAGAGGCTGCTTGGGTGAGAAGGCTCCCGGCGGTGGCTTCTGCGGGCAGCAAATTAAGGGGGGTGAATAAATGATAGGGTTTGATTCACCCAATTACATGACCTGACCAACGGCTCTGCCAGGTAAGCAGATCGCTATCTCATGTGCATAATTAGGCAAACAACTCATCTCCCCAGCCTGGCGTTAATCCCCGGCACAAATAGTGACCATGTTGACCCAGCTCATAATCCCAACACAATGGTGTTGCCCCTGTCAATGTTTGCCCCTGCTAATTAGCTTCCCCTGAAGAGTTTCCCCAATTAACCTGAGTAAACAGGTATTGTGATTGACTTATTGGTGACAGTTGTTTTCTCCTTGCCTTCTGGTCTATAAAAGGTGTATGCATCTTCCCAATAAACACTGATCTGATCCTGCTTCCTTGCCTCGTATTGTCATTGATCAGTCTCCTCCGGGACCTAGCGCCGCCTAGCGGCAGATATTCGCTACATCAATCTTCAGGAGGCTCTTTCAGTGAGTTGATGGAACACAAATATTATCTACACATGTGAACATCTAAACTTACAATGGGGTTTATCTGTGCATATCAACCTACCATTTGTAAAGTCAACCTACTATTTTAACTAAGACCCCCAAATAATGTCTGTGTATTGTTTACTTGGGACTGCGGGGGCTTAGTGGTTAAGACTCTGAACTTGACAACTGGAAGGTCAGCAGATCAGCAGTTCGAGTCCCAAGTGCTGCACAAGAATGTAAACCCCCAAGCCCCAGCTCCTTAGGTAAATATTCTAACCCAGTGGGGGAGAACCTATGGCATGTGTGCCACAGAGTGCATGGAGAAGCCTGTCTGTCGGCATGTGCACCGTCATCCCAACACAGAGTTCACCCTACCCCTCTGCACAGCAGCCCAATGAGCGCGCTTCTTCTTTTCCCCAGCACAGAGTTTGCCCACCTCTTTGCACAGAAGACCAATGAGAGTGCTTCTTCCTGCCCCCAGCACAGAGTTTGCCTGCCCTTCTGCCAAGCAGCCCAATGGAAGTGCTTCCTCCCTCCATCAGCACAGAGTTTGCCCCACCTTTCTGTTTGGGCACTTGATCTCTAAAAGGTTTGCCATCACTGCTCTAACCCATTGAGTTATTCCAGCACTGGAATATATTTGAAATGTATATTTTAAATGCAAATTTTTATGAGGGCCTTTATTTTAAAATTATGGATTACTGCAAAAACCAAATAGAATATACTAATCAATGAATACGATCCAAAGCAATACAAAACAATAATAGGATGATTTCTTTAAGGCAGGGGTGCCCAAACTTTTCAGGCCTTGGGCCATACACGTGGCTCAGTGGGCCAGTCATGTGGTTCAGTGGGCCAGTCACGTGGTTCAGCAGGCCAGTCATGTGGTTCCTCCTACTGGAAGCAGAAGTAAAACATGCCCTGCAATCTGTTTTGCAACAGATATGTTTTGCAACAGGATAAGATAGATTTTATGCTGCCATTTTCTCTGCTTAAAGCAGGGGTGCCCAAAATCCAGCCCACAGACCAGATCTGGCCTCCAAAGCCACTTCATTTGGCCCATGCTGCCCTCGTCCCCCCCAAAAAGTGGAAGTAAAATGTGCCCGGATGGCCAGAGTTTGGCACACCTGCTTTAAAGTAATGTTCAGCAGATTGTTTTAACCAATCTCTTCTAATTTCAAATAACTTATTTACAATGTGAATTAATACAGTTTTTAATACCACTGAACTGTTAACTTTCTAGCATGGAAGCCTGCTGCTCTGAATAAATAAATGTAATGCACTTGGTACTCATAAATGCTATGTAATACTATTACAAAATACTCTTTAATTAGGATATGCTGAATGGGGACAGATATGTTACTGAGACATCTCCCAGGAAACTGATTTAGCTAATGATAGTAAATGGTAATAACAGTTGTTTAATCAGGATACTATTAGCATAAATTCAGTTTAATAGGGATACATTTAGATTGTGGTAAGTGGAGTTTAAGCAAATGAAACATAGGTAGCATTTTGAGAAACCTATCTTTTAATCTACTAGATGGTGGATGAAAACAGATTTTAAATTATGAAGAAATTAGCCGTCAAACAGAAGGAACTAAATATCCTCCCTTGTTTCTCAGACAACCTTAAAATTGATTCCTGAATCCCTTCATTCCTCAACTTTTTGCACAGTTTTTCTCTATTAGACCCACTTTCATATGAAATTCCTGTTTCCCCATTTCTCATGACACTATTCAGGCCGGTTTGAAGAGTATTGTCTTCACATTCCAGGATATAAACAGACTTGTCCGAAGAGAACATTCTCTTGTATCCATGAAGGATTTCCATGTGAACTTTCCCATATTCTTGCCATGCATGTAGAAAAGGCTGTCCTCTTCAAACACAACACTTCCATAACAATGTGATGGCAGATGGGGCAAGGTGTTTCCCTAATGTATTGAAACAGCATGTCTGATTATGGCTTATGTGCACTTGTTCTTAGTACTTGTATCTTTGTAGTTGATGACTATTCAAGGGGAAAAGAAGTCATCTGAAAACAATGCCGTGGTGATTCAGTGCAAGGGAGGAATGGGTGGGGATAAACTTGGACCACAACTACACCTGCCACCCTTCCTTCATGGATCCTTATCACCTTTGTGTTCCATTTCAATTTATCTTCATGTGTGGCTCCACAGTCATGCTTGCTTCTTTATCACATTGCTTTGTTCATGAGTAGAGTCTTATTTTTGTGCTTGCTTATTCATGGAAATGGCCAATGGGAAGAACCAACAATCACTCTCTTCTGTAGCAAGGTTTTTGTTATATCTGTGACTACCATTACTCTTCTTCTTCTGCCGCATCCAAATCTGAATATAGGCGATCATCATGGCAATCAGTCATGAAGACTGCCCTGAGAATATAATGCAGTGGCCTTTTATCTGCCTTCCACATCGCAGCATGACCCCAGTACCGTTGACCCCCTTCTGCAAATCACTTTCTGGTCCTGAATCCTTTTGTCATGCAAAGTCCTCCTCGGCCCCAGGCCAGGATTGATGAAACTGCTTGTCCTCCATCGAGTTGGATTCAAGTGGGGGTTAATCCAGTTGGGAACCATCACCCTTCCCTGTGGACTTCGGCACCCAAGGTTGTTAGTCTTACGGATTGTCAGGTTACTTAACTTCCACTCAGCATTGAGTCACTGGCAGTATGATCTACTCTATTACTATAGCAGGATAACCTGGCTAGACAGACACCTTAACTCAGTCTTCCCATGGGGCACACTGGTAAGATGAGATTGTCCCCTGCTATCATATCCATATTGTTATTTGGATTGATCATGTACTGCATTCTTTAAGACTAACAATTATGTTGGAGGAGGGGGTTAACCAAGCAGTTTTATGAAACTGAGCTGGGGAAATAATGCAGATAGGTTGCATTCTATATCCTGTCTCCTGGTGACATGACATGCATGAAATAGTTCATGATTTTTTGGCTACAAATTTCCCATGTAACAAACACATTCCTATGTAATAGAAATACAGATTGATTAGTTTAGTCAGGCACTGTCAAACTTGTGATTTTGGGATACTATCTGGAAAAAAACCACCCTCTATTAAGATAGTTTTGAGAAATGCAATTATAAGTATGGCTTAAAAACATAATAATAAAATGTATACAACAAGGGTCATAGAATCACAACTGTTTAAATAATTGTGAATTTTGGAGCATGGACTCATCAGCATTATAGTACTAGTTAGATAAAAGAACTTTAGAATAAATGGTGCTTGATACACAGACAAAACATTAATCACGTATGCTCTGTCATTTTATTTTTCTTTCTTTCTTCCCTTCACCAGCTGCAAGGCTAGCACGATATTGATTTTGGAAAGTTCAAACTAGATGTAATCATAAGCATAGAAATCAGATGGTTGAAATTAAGGTATTGATTTGGTAAAGTTCACAATAGACATAATAATAAGGATTGGAATTAGAGGGCTGAAATTAAAAGTTTATAAGCAGTTTAATGTGATGAAAAACACAGTATTGTTGTTTCATGTTAAAACTGCATATCAACATTCTAATAGAAATCATCATGTACATGATTAAAACTTTCATCTTTGTTTTGTTTTGGTTCTTTTGAGGAGTATGTGTCTTTTTCCTCCTTCCTGTGTCTTTCATGCTCTCATCCTTTCATCGAACATGAAAGAGACAGCCTCATTTTGTTTTTCCCCATTCATGTTTCTAAAGAAACTGTAAGAAGCTGTAAAAACTACCCCCCCCCAAAAAAAAACCCCAACAACAACAGAAGAAAGACAACAGAGGTGCAATCTGCTGCAAAATCAGGCAGTAGTATGAGAACCAACAACAATAACAGAGATGCAGGCAGGCAGAAGGGCAGCACAAGACAGAAGACAAGAGGAAGGAGCTTTCACCCCACACTTCAAACTCCAAAGCATATGGCCAAAAATTTGCAAACAGGACAATGACTTTTACTTTTGGTTTTATAGCCTGAGATCTTGTAGATCATATAAATATACACACAAAGCCACAGCACATTTTCCTTCCCTCTCCCCGATACCATTTAGTAGCCTACAGATATGATATCAATAGATGATCCTCCATTATTTGTCTTTACCTTTTTAACACTGACAGAGCTGTGGATGGAGGTGCTTTCTCTTACTCTGCCCAGCATGCCAACATGATTACACAAACCCAGAGGAAAATTCTCAATCATTTGCCCCTTCTGCTTGTTTCATGGATCTTCCTTTTCCATTGGTACAATTCAAATTTTAAAAAAGAGGGAAGAAACAGAGGGGAGATTATAGGGAGAAGAAGTTCTTACTCAGTTCTCCCCCTCTTCACAAGAAGGAGGAGGGATGGGGGCATGAGACTATCCTGTTTGTACCAGCACTTGAATCGTGAAGGGTTGCCATATGTCCCAATTTTCCAGGATTTTCCTGGATTCAAGCTGTCCTGGCCGGTTCAAGAAAAAACACGTAAAAATCCCGGATTTTTAAATTTGAACAAAGGAAGCAAGATCACCCCTCACGAAGGGATTTTTTGCAAAGAGTTAATTCACTGCCTCGCTGCCTTTCTTTCAACTATTCTGCTTGAAAGTAATGAAGGCAAAACAGCACCCTAAGAAGCCCACCGGGGAGAGGAGACACTTGCAAGTGAGATAATTGAAAGAAAGGCACAGAAGCAGTGAAATAACTCTTTGCAAAAATTCCTTGGCTCACCTTGAAGTTTGGGGGACAAGGAATCGTCCTCAGCCCTTTTCACCAAAAGCCAGGAGGGAACAAGAAATACCCATATCTAAGAAGCCAAACCTCCACCATACACTGGGATGGAGGATTCCTTCTGCATGTGACCGCTAATGGTTAATTGCATAGGGTCAGTATTTCCTGTCTGCCCTGGACAGGGATTCTGCGGGGTCTTAGAACTACGGTCTCCCTGACAACTCCAAAGCATATGGCCAAAAAAAAATTCCCGTCCAACGCATGCACAGTTTGAAGAATGCAATGGCTGTCCCAGTTTGGTGGGAGAGAATTATGGCAACCCTAATCTTGTGATGTTCCTATGCCCAAAAGTAACATTTACATTTTCTGTTCTCAGCCAGCCCTCCATTCCTTATGATCAGGATGAAAAGTATTCTTTCACCTCATAATTGTACAGGCCTCTCTTTTCTCTGAGTTCTATGTTATATAAACATTTATTATTTGTCATGGCTTTTACAGCGTTTTTCCTCTCTTTACCCTCACCTCTCCTGATCTTTGTACAAATCTTCCACCTTCTCTTGAGAATTTTGTTTTTTCTCTTCCCAGCTTACAAACTTGTAGCTACATGGCTGACAAGCCCTTGACATCAGTCCTTGTTCTTGCAGGAGATTCACATGGGAATCAGGTACAGAGCACGAGTACCAAGGCTTTGTCCTTCCTATTTAAAAGAAATCAGGGGTTTAAGATTTAATGCTTTCACGAAGGAACAAATAATTTTTCTGACAACATAGTAGCTTGCAGTATTGAACTTTCTTTTGATGGGGGGGGATGACACTAAATAGCTGTAGAAATTTGCCAATAAATTATAGGTAGCATGTGATAGCTCCTAAGATTCTAGTTTTCAACAGAGAGCAATCAATAGGATGGTTGAGAAGGCAAAGGAAGAAATATTTCCTCCCTGTTATTTTTCATTCCTGTTTTAAAGGTAAACAAGAAGTTTCTTTGTGGTCAGGAGGTTCACAAGTGACAGGTGGAGGAATTTTAACACCACTGCTCACTCATCTGATGGAGGGATAGAGGAGATCAGAGAAAACCTAACAGGATTTGCTTCCCTAGTCTAACTAGTACTTACTAGTACTTACTACTAGTACTAGTAGTAAGAGTAAGTACTAACTAGTACTTTAGCAGTAATAGTCCCCTGGACTGCAAGGAGATGAATTCAGTCAATCCTAAAGGAAAACAACCCTGAATGCTCCTTAAAAGGTCAAATACTGAAGCTTAAGTTCAAATACATTGGCCACCATATGAGAAAAGAGAGCACTCACTGGAGAAGGCCCTGATGCTAGGACGTTGAAGGCAAAAGGAGAAGGGGGCAGCAGAGGATGAAATAGTTATACAGTAGCTTTGATGCAGTGGGCATGGATCTGGGCAGACTCCAGAGGATGGAAGATGACAGAGGAGCCTGGCATGCTGTGGTTCATGGGGTAGCAAAGGGTTGGACTTGACTATGCAACTCAACAACAACTAGTAATTTTAGGAGACAGTTTGAGAGGCAGCAGTTTGGTATCTAAAAGGCAAAAGTATAGACATGTTCTGTAGCATATGTGTTAAATTTGGAGGATGTCCCTTACTAGATAACTGAAGAGTCTCCAATCATATTTCTGTTATACAAGGAGTTTTATCTTTGCTGAATTATAATTTTGTTGACCTTTATCAAAAGGAGTGCTGTGACTTAGACCAGAGTCCTTTTGGGGATTTATGCTAACCTTCAGTACCACACTGCAGGTGGTTCCAAGGATTGTTCCTGAGCTAGTAGCTAAGATGCTGTTCATTTAGAACAGTGATGGTGAACCTTGGCACTCCAGGCGTTCTTGGACTTCAATTACCAGAAGCCCAAGTCAGCACTCCTGTTGATCAGGGCTTCTGGGAATTGAAATTCAAGAACATCTGGAGTGTCAAGGTCCACCATCATTGCTCTAGAATGTTACACAAGCAGTCTGTCTTTCTGAGGAACCCTGCCCCGCTGTTCAAGACACCATCGTCTTGAGGTTTTTGTTGTGAGACCAATTGCCCAACTGACTACACAACAGTATGGTCTACTGTATCATATAAGTAATTATGCTTACAGATATTTATTCTTAACTAGCATATTTTGCCCGGCGGTGCCGGGCTTTTTAAAATTGTGTTGGATAGTAAAGGGTTTGGTTTTTTTTTTCTTGAACAAATGGTGCCGGGCTGTTTTAAATGGTGTTGAAAGGTTTTGTGAATTTGTGGCTTCGAGACGCTGCGTCCGCCTGCAGCGGACTTGCGCTTGTTTATTTTTATTTTTTGTGCACCGGCTTCTTCAGTGCTGGGCTCTTTAAAATGGTTTTGGAAGGGTTTTGTTTTATTTTTATGCAAATGAAGTTAGTTTTTAATTTTGGTTTTTTATTTTTTTATTTTTACGCATGGGCTTTTAGAAACTGTGATTTTTTATTTTTTTTGTTTTTGTTTTTTGTTTTTTCAAAAGAGGAAAGGATGATATTTTTTTAATAATTATTGTATTTAACCAAATAATGTGTTACTATGTGTATTTTTTTAAATAGTTGTGCCTTGGATAATAATTTTTAAAATGTGTAAGAATATGTTTTATTTTAATCAATGTTTCCATACTGTGTTTAGATTTTTTTTTGGGTGAAAACTTATTTCTTTTCTCTTTTTTTTGAATTTTTTGTGATTAGTGTGAATATTTTTGAATGATTTGATAACTTATTTCATTAATTTGGGAAGTATTTATTATTTTGAATATTTTTGGATGTTTTTTCTCTTGTGGCCACTGGGTGGGACTGGTGAGCTTTTCTTCTACTCTACAATTTTTCTCTACTGTCCTCTGGGTGTGGCTTCTTCTTCTGGTAAGTATTCTCTTTATTTTCTCAGTTTAGTTCCGGTCGTCATGGAGTGAAGACGTCTCCTGGTAAGCTCTCTGGTTTTATTTTATTTTTTGGGGGGTGGGTTGTTTTGGGTTTTGGAGGGTGTCTGTGTGATGTTTTTGTGTTTCCTTTTTGGATGTTTTTGTGTTTCTTTTTTGAATTTTTTCTTTTTGGTTTTGAGTATTTTTGACTGTGTTTGGATGTTTTTGTGTTTCTTTTTTGTATTTTTTATTTTTGGTTTTGAGTATTTTTGACCTTGTTTGGATGTTTTTGTGTTTACTTTTTAGGGGGGGGCTTTCTTTTCCATGGGCCATACTCGATGTCTGGCCCTTGGAAAGGAAAGGGCATGGGGGGGCTTTCTTTTCCGCGGGCTATGCTTGATGTCTGGCCCGTGGAAAGGAAAGGGCATGTTGGGGGCTTTCTTTTCTGCAGACCATGCTCGATGCCTGGCCTGTGGAAAGGAAAGGACAGCGGCAGCGGTTTTTTTTTAACTTTTATTTTTCGCGCGCCGGCTGCCTCAGTGTTCTGTGCGCTCATGGCACGCAGGACGCTGGGGCTTGTAGTTTGGCATGCGCGATTTTGGTTAGTGCAGCAGTTTTTTTCCTGCGGCTTATTTTTGATCGGCCACGGCACATTTCTGAACGTTCCTTTTGCTCGCGCCGCTCTGCCTGATTGACTCTGGTGCGGCGTGGCGCAAGGAACGTTGGGAATTGAAGTTCCCTTTTTTTGTTTGCGTCCGGGGGGCTCCTGCTCCACTGGCGCAAATTTCTACCCGACAGTTACCTGCGAACCGGGTTCGGGCGAGTGAACGGAGGCCCATTACGGGCTAGTAGGGCCTGGCTAAACATCCTTTGTCACATTCCAACGGTTAACACACCATTTTTTAGGTATAGATGATTGCCCCACAGAATACTGGCCTAATAAGTTTTGTTTGGCATGGACTTTCATGGCCCTCATCCCATCATATGCATTGAGCTGCATTTTGTGAAAGAACAGTAAGAAAAATACTGTAGCATTGATATTTTGAGCAGCAGATCATCTCAGTGTAAGTTTTCATTGATTGCACACTTCTTCACACACCAGGAGAAGGGGTCCTATGCACCATGTCTCTAAAGAAGTAGATTGAAATAGGTTTTTTAGTCTCAAAGGTCACCAAATACTTTGGGTTTGTTCTATTGTTGTTGTTGCTGCTATTGAAACAGAATAATGGGGATACAATCTGCTTTATAAAAAAAGAGACATATCAGTCTGCTATTACTCTTTAACATAGCTGTTGCTATCCCAACACACCTTGAACTATGCACAGCATATACACATACACACCTATACACAGAATCACACACACACACACACACACACACACACACACACACACACACACACACATTTTCTTATAATTGCTGGCAATGTTTGTCTTTCTTAAGACCATTTTCAGGACACTGTGCGCAACACTGCCAAGATCTCTTTCCAGCATGACTAGAATGAATTATGCACCAGAACGCAGTGCTCAGATGTATAATTGAGGTTGTGCTCTATTCACAGGGCAGCATTGTGTTTTTGATTATAGCAAGTGTTCACTTGCACCTTTGACCTCATGATTTTTCCAGTAGCTTTATCTTCTTTCCTGCTTAAGACAATCAGAGCTGTAAATGGCTGAGTATCTATGCAAGTAACATTATCAGAGTTGAATTATTTATATTAATTCTTCTTATCTGTGTGGTTAGCATTTTGAAAGCAGACTGGAGGGGATTTTGTTTTGGAATAATTTTAAGCCTTAGCTAAATCCAAGCCCTCTCTTCCTCCCTCCCTCTCTCCTCTCCCTCCCTTGCTCCCTAACATGTCATACTATCTAAGTAAGGAAGTGGCCAATCCCTCTTCCCAAGTCATTCACATTCTCCTTCCTTTTGAAAGCACAGAACTAACAGATCCTTAAAAGTGGGGAGAAGGAACTTCAGACCATCCTTAATCTGATAACAAGAGAGATATTTAGGTACTTAAACAGATATTGATCTAATATTAGTTATTTGTCCATTAGTATATCTCAGATCTCCATCATTCCCCTATAATGGCATAGTGGTTTCTAGTCTATGCTACTGTATTTGGAATTAAATTAGGTATTACAGGATAGCTTTTTAAAAGTTTCATGCAAACAGATATATAAAACAACTGGCTTTGTTTCCATGGTAAAGGAATGATGAATTGGAGGGCAAATATAAACATATACATAATTTGCTTTAAAAAATATAATCTTATTTCTTTTTAAATGTTTCCTTCTTTAGTGGACATCACAACTGCTAAATAAAATGTGACTGAGTGAATGAAGTGGACACTATTGATTTCCTGCACTGGATTTTAAATAAATATTATCTGCAGAATACAGACAGCTTCATCCTAAGGTTCAGTTCAGGAATGGAGAAGAGATGAACACTCGGGTATTAAAAGCACCACATGAAGTAATATCAAATCTTGTCTTCCTGCCAGCAAATGTAGTAAAGCATAGCAGCTCCTGAAGACATTTGTCAGTGTCTTGAAACTTCCTTTACAAAGTCTCGGGTTCCATCTAAAGTTAGTCCTGCTTAAAGGTAGAGTAGAATTTTTAGAGCTAATTTAAGACTAACTCAACAAATTTAACCATCAATTTCAATATGGCTGTTCTAGGCAAGCTGTGTAATGATATGGAATGGTAGATATAATGTGAATGGGTTGTGCTTGTGGGGAGGAAACAGGAAGTGATTGGGAGTTCTCACATTGCTCAGGCCTAGGAGACAGAGGCCAAAGCAAGAGAAAGCTCTGACAATTTTTTATTGAAATAAATGTAAAGTTTGTTTGAATGTAACAAAGCCAATGAAAGTTGACAAGTGCACCAGTGATGAAGGCAACACCAACAAATAAATACATTATAAATTAATGTAAAATATTGCTACTATTACATAAGTAAAAGTAAGGCATCGATTAAGGCATTGAGTAATTGGGGGGCCGGACAGAGGTGCCCAGCAGCAAAACTCAACGTTAGGGTCCTCCCCCACCCGCTTATCCCAAGGGGGGGAAACGAGGGGCAACAGTCCCAAACAAGGGGGGAAGAGCAGACTCAAATCCGTATCCTTTTGATACACCAGTTCTCCCCAGCGCCATGAAAGAGAGGAATGAGTTTGTCACTACTGCCCCTGAGTTAGATCTTGAGTTACCAAACTGGGGGGGGGGGGGTTCGGAGTGTTCCCCCACCCGTCCAAGCAAGGAGCAGGGTTTTTCTTTAGTCCCTAGTGCCCCCGGTTTGCTCACATCCGCATCAGAAGCCAATCCCCCTCCTCCAGCTCAACCCATAGCTGCAAGTCCGCAGCGAGTCGCTAATGAGTCATCCTCTCCAATTGCAGGACAAGAGCCAGGAAGACACAGACGAGGGGGCACGGCCGAGCCTGGCGTAACACCCACACGCCCAAAACGTACATGTGGAAAACCATCTTGGTTGAGGGACTTTGTCCCATCTTAGAGGGGAGGGATGTTGTGTATTGACTGTAATTGTAACCACACGAATGAGCGAATGTAGCAAGCTGTATCTTGCAATAGAAACAATGTAATAAACCACAAGAGAACGCGAGCTAGTGACCACTAGGGGGAAATAGCGAGCATTCAGCTCACAGGGTACACATTCCTCAAATACCTTCAGCTGCACGGGAAAGATTCCCACCCTCGCCTCTCCTGGACAAGAAGGGCGTGACTAAGGATGACGTCACATGGACAGTAGCCAATGCGCTGTCGAGGAGCCACATTCAAATGTATAGCCACTGCATAAAAGGAGCTGTGTGTCCGCCATTACCTCATGTTCGTACTGTACTCCATGCAATAAAGATGTGTTAGGCTAGTTTACAGCTGCTTCCATTGTCTTGATTCCCAAACACTAAATAAGCACATAAGAGCCCTGCTGAATAAGCACCAAGCACCAAGTCTAGTGTTATGCCTTCAACAATGGTCAAACATATATTTGTAGGAAGGCCACTACCTGGACACAAGAGCAATTGCATCCTGCTCCTTGTCTTCCCCAAAATATGATACCAAAAAAACAACAACATATGAAGGTCAGGTAAAGGACATTCTTGCTTTTGCTTCAGAAACTGCAGCATTGCTCAGTGGGTGAACAAAATACAAAATACAATACTTTAGAAAGTCCCTATAATCAAAGTTAAAGTGACTGGATTAGACCTTTTATTTTCTGAGGCAGAGTACTAATGGTACCTACACCATACCTGTCAACCTGTGGCTCCGGAAAAACAGGACCTGCGCACATCGCTTGTGTGCAGGTCGCGTTCCATGCATGCGTGGAAAGGTCTTACCCCTTCCACGCATGCGCGGAAGTGCTATGCCTCTTGTGCAGCCCTTACGCAAGCGACATAACGCCTCTGCACATGCGTCGAAGGGGTAAAACCCTTCCACGCATGCACGGAAAGCGTTTCCCCCTGCCAAATTACGGGGTTTTGGCAGCGGGGGCCGGGTTATGATGTCAATCGACGTCAATTTACGGGGTAATCCCGGCCAAATCGGGAAGGTTGACAGGTATGACCCACACCCCACCAATAATAATAATTTTATGTCAGAAATTATTCTGGGTTAAAAGGATTTTTGTGGAAGAAACTCCGCTCAGGAAATGTCCAAATGAGGCTCCTTTCATGTTCCCAAGAGCTGGGACAAAGACGGGCACTCATTCTGTCATGCTGTACCTGGGTCTCAAACTGCTGACTTGCCACCCTTCCAGCTAACAAGGTGAGCTTCTTAACCACTGAGCTACCGCAGCCCCTGTACTCCCCACTAAAACATTTCAAGGGCTATTCACCCATCTCTACAAGTACTGAACTATCACTAATTAACTTGTGAACCACCCAGAGAGTGCACTAAGCAGTATATAAATTTAATTGCTAAAAGGTTAAAGCTAAAAGCACAAAGTGTATAAAAAAATATGGCTGGAATCTTACTGGTGTTTGCATAATGTGTGCATAACTTGTTGTACTTAATTGTGGCTAATTAACAAACTGTTAGGGGGCACATAGTTGTGTAATCAAGTGTTTGACCAGGCATGTAAAAGTAATACATCCTGGCATCCATTAAGTTATGCAATTTTTTCACAAATACCAATAGGATTCTGGCCATACATACATATTATTTTCCTTCTACATTATCTGGTGAAGAAAGTGATACTACCCTGCTCAGCTCATCTGAGGGAGTGCTGAGACACAGTTGGAAATGGGCATTCTAAAGCAGTGGTCCTCAACCTTTGATCTGCTCAGGTGTTTTGGACTTTAGCTCCCTGAATCGCCAGTTACTATCTATCTTGGCTGGAGGCTCTTAAAAGTTGAATATCTGAAGGACCAAAGACAGAGAATCACTGCTCTAGAGAAATCAGCAGAATTTGTACCATATTTACAAGGGTTCCATTCCCAGGTGAACTGATGCACATAACACCAGTTTCCACACTGAGATTGTGGGACTGATGGTGCATGACAAGGGAAAAAAGCTTTGTAAAGGTCTTCTGAGCTCCAGGTGCATCTGATGTCACCACTAACTTCTATCCCCTAAAGATAAGCAGTTGGGATACAAGAGGGAACAGAGAATGAAGTTGGATATTTTTCAAGAAGAACCTTAAGCATTTCACCAATTCATTGTAACATGCCAGTTTCTGAATTCATGAGTTTTTATGGAATTATGAACTTGTGTGGATCTGAAAAAATTCATGTTAAATGTTAGCCTTAAAACATGTCACTAACCTCCTTTTTATTTCTTTAATGATATGCTGGAACACTGCTACCGACAGTACTTGAAAACTGTAAGCATTTCAAGAGTGATCACAAATTTCAACAAACCTGTAACCCTGTAGAGACCAACTGTGGAATATTGTTTTTTGTTGTTCAGTCGCACAGTCGATTCCGACCCTTTGCGACCCTATGGACCATTGTCCTTCAGGTGCCTCTGTCCTCTACCATCCCCTTCAGCACTCCCAGTTATGTGCCCATTGTGTCTACAATACCATCTAGCCATCACATCTTTGGCCTCCCCATTCTTCTTTTGCCCTCCACCTTTCCCAGCATCAAGGCCTTCTCAAGTGAATCCTCCCTTCTCATTTGATGCCCAAAGTACTTCATCTACATCTTTACTATTTGACGTTCTAATGAGCAGTCAGGGTTGACTTCTTCTAAGATTGACCTATTTGTTCTCCTTGCTGTCCAGGGTACTCTCAAAAATCTCCTCCAACACCACATTTCAAAGGCGTCTATTCTTCTGCGCTCAGCTTTCCTAATTGTCCAGCTCTCGCACCCATACATTACCACCGGGAATACCATTGCTTTGACTATTCGAATTTTTGTTTGCAATGCGATGTCTCTGCTTTACACTATGTTCCCCAGGTTTCTCATAGCTTGTCTCCCAAGAATCAGTCACCTTTTTATTTTATGGCTGCAATCCCCATCTGCAGTGATCTTTGATCCTAAGAATATAAAATCTGTCACTGCTTCTACTTCTTCCCCATCTATTTCCCAGGAACTGATTGGGCCTGTTGTCATTATCTTGGTTTTCTTGATATTGAGTCTCAAGCCAGCTTTTGCACTCTCCTCCTTCAGCCCAATCAAGAGATTCTTTAGGTCTCCCTCACTTTCTGCCATTAGGGTGGTATCGTCTGCATATCTCAGATTGTTGATGTTTCTCCCAGCAATTTTAAATCCCATATTGTGATTCCTCCATTCCTGCATTGTGCATTCTGTGTATAGGTTGAATAAGCAGGGTGATAAGATGCAGCCTTGTCTTACTCCTTTTCCTATTCCAAACCACTCTGTCATTCCGTGTTCTGTCCTAACTGTTGCTTCTTGATTCATGTACAGATTTCTCATGAGACATATGAGGTGCTCTGGTATTCCCATCTCTTTAATTACTTGCCACATCTTGTTGTGGTCCACACAGTCAAATGCCTTAGTGTAGTCTATAAAACAAAAGTAAACTTGTTTCTGGTATTCCTTTGTTTTCTCCATGATCCAACGTATGTTGGCAATGTGGTCTCTAGTCCCCCTGCCTCTTCTGAAACCAGCCTGCACCTCTGGTAATTCACTCTCCACATGCTGCTGAAGTCTATCCTGTATTATCTTGAGCATCACCTTGCTGGTGTGTGCGATGAGTGCAATTGTTCGATAATTTGAACATTCTTTGGCATTGCCCTTTTTGGGGATTGGAACGTATACTGATCTTTTCTAATCCTGTGGCCACTGTTTTGTTTTCCAAATCTGCTGGCATATTGAATGCAGTAATTTGACGCCATCATCTTTTAGAGCTTTGAAAAATTCAACTGGGATACCATCATCTCCACTAGCTTTGCTGTTTGTAGTGCTCTTTAGGGCCTTTATGACTTTGCTCTCCAGGATGTCTAGCTCAAGTTCAATTTTTTCATCATTATGATTATCAGGAGTATCTTTTTGTAGAGTTCCTCTGTGTACTCTTGCCATCTTTTCTTAATCTCTTCTGCATCAGATAGTTCCTTTCTGTCTTTGTCCCTTATCATGGCCATTTTTGCTTGATTTCCCTTATCATGGCCATTTTTGCTTGATTTTCCTTGATTTCCCTGATTTTTTTGAAAAGATTTCTAGTCCTGCCTTTTTTGTTGTTGTCCTCCATTTCTTTGCACTGTTTTTAGGTAGTTTTTCTTATCTCTCCTTGTTTTTCTTTGAAATTCTGTGCTCAAATGATTGTATTTTTTCCTTCTGCCTCATCAGACTACCACTTTGCTTTCTTACGCTTCTTTTCTTTTGGTATGGTATGGTTTTCTTTGCTGCTTCCTGCATGATGTCCCTCATCTCTGTCCATAATTCTTCTGGCACTCTGTCTATCAAGTCTAAGCCATTAAATCTGTTCATCACCTCCACCATGTATTCTTTAGGGATGCTGTCTGTTTATTGTTTACCTCCATCCTTAATGCAGGTTGGGATTTTAAATTAGGGATGAGTTAATTCTTACAGTTCTGCTATTTATTCTCCTATTATTTGGATACACCAGTAGATTCTTCTTTACTATCCAGTAAGAACATCAGATTATGTCTGCTCTCACAACCAGTCCTCTTTCTGAATAAATCTTCAAAGAATTATTGGTATTTCAAAGTTCCTGCAGGGATTTATTCATGCTCATGTGGGGACAAGTAGGTGGAAGGTGAAAGAAATTAAGCCTTAAAATTATGGTCTCATGAATTAGAAATATTCCAAGGCTTGGAATTTAATATATTTTTTTAAAAAATTGATTCTGTAGCTGTACAACTGCATTCCCAAATAATGTTTTTTTTTTTGTAACATCAGTTGAGGCAGGGATATAATACATAATATGGGAAGCATACATTATTTTCTAATTAATATTGCAAAACTGGAACTCACCAGGTCTGGTAAGATAACAAGATAAGTTTCTGCAAGCATAAATAAATTCTAAACATATTTTATCACAAAAGAAAACCTCTGAAATACACAGTAGGGTTTCCTGTCCCTACAATTAGTCTTTTGTGTGTGTGTAAAAACCTGTATAAATAAGATTCCAATCACATCCTTTAATGCATTTTGTTCAGTCATTGCATAATATTATAATGTACATTATAATAAAACACTACTTAATAAAGAATTAGCAGTTTTCATGCAAAAAGAAATTTTATTATAATCATTAAAACAGTGCTGTTCAGATTCAAATGCAGAAGGCTTCACCATGGAATAATGCCATTATGAAGCATATCCATAAAGTCCTATGTCCAAAAAACTTCTGTTCTAAAACAATCTGGGTGCACCCACAATAGATTGATCCCATCCCTACTCCTTCACTATGATATCTTGTTACTTCTCTACTTCCACTGAAGATTGGGTCTAGTAGAAATGAGGCGGGAAGTAGGAATCTATAAAAATGTGAGAAAACAGGTATGTGATTAGACTGTAGAAAAAGTACAGGAGGATGTGTTGGTTAGCATAGTAAGTGGCACTAGAACAGGGTCTTTGAATCAATTGGGACTTAGTCTTTATTCATATCAGAGTGTTGCACAATTAAGCATTATGGATACATATAAAATATAGGTAAATTTAAAACAAATTTTGATGTGGATATAATTAGACTACTTTTGAATAGAGGTAGGCTACTTCAACAGCATTTTATCAGCCATTTTCATTTGTGCATGTGGTAAGGCATAAACTGCCTTATCCATTTGGTTCCAACCTGGGGGAGGTGCGTGTTGAGCCCATTTTCTGCCCCTACTGGCACCAGGAGAGTCTGGGGACCTTATCTGCTCAGTTCCCATCTTCCTCCGAGCTCCATAGGCAGCGCTACAGCCGAAAACATGCCTCTCCCCCTGGCTGCATTGTGACTTTGGGTGGAAAGGGTGGCAGCCATTTTGAACTCTAAAATGGCAGTGGTGGACATTTTAAACTTTAAAATGGTGGCAGTTGCCATTTTAGAGTTTAAAATAGCACAATTTTCGGTCGTAAACTGAAAAAATGTTGTGAACAGCATAATTATTTTAATTAAACATACCTAGAGGGTTTATAAGACCACCCGCAACCATTAGGAACACTGTGGGTGGCACGGTTGTAGTGGGGCAGCCTTACCTAGTACATTCACAGTGCCTCTTTCAGGGCTGTCGCTAAAGCACAGGATGTGTTTTAAATCCTGCGCCTTAGTGACGGCTGTGGAATAGGTGCCATGAACATGCAAGGCAGGGCCACCTCACTGCAATCAATCACCTCCCCCACCCCTTCGCAGCACCAACCCAAGCACAGAAAGGGGGAGAGGTGAGCGGTTCACCTTGCCTGGTTGCAACGTCTTCAGTGGGGGAGCCCTAGAAGTGGCCGGCCTCGGTGGCCAGACAAAACCACTCCTGTTTGTCACCCAATGCCAACCCTGAGAAAGAAGCGCTGGAGCCCAGGCAAGGTAGGGAAAGATAGGAAGCTTAACTCCCTGATTAATACCTGTATTTCCTTTTACCGTGTTTCTGGCATTTATTTTCGAATATTTTTTTGAAGTCAGGAACATTTTTTAAATTTTCAATGGATTCCTATGGGAAAATGGTTTATCATAAACCGGGGTTTTACTGTATATGGGAAAATGTAGGTGATTTTTTTTTTTGGTGCAGAAAAGGGTGGAATGAGTTATGCTTGAAAAATGCATACCTTTGGACTAAACTGTTATGTTAAGAGATGATGCCTCATTTGAAAAAGAATTACTTTACCTGTAGAAAACATATGATTGTCACAGGAAGAGCTTTCCTCATGTTTCGTTTCTTGTAAATAAGTTTTTTATTTATTTAATTTATTTATACAGTATTTTATTTTATTAGAAATTGGTCTGTAGGAGATAAGAACAGCTTTGGTTACAAGTCTAGTTTCTCAGAAATTAAAAGTCTTCAACACTAGCATGATTTATGCTCTAATGATGGGTTATCAAGTAAATTAGGTAGTGTGGCCTTGGGAAAACCAACATAGAAAGAAAATCATTGATCCCCAAACAGCTGCACATTATGCTGGCACTTGCTATGGAGTCACGGAGACCATTAAAGCCTTAATTGCAGTAAACGGGATTCCATTTCTTGCATACCATTGGAAACAGCATTGCTTTACAAGCCTCAGTGGATGGTGTGACAAAAGCAAGATTATGTGAATATGGATAGATGCATACATCATGCCAACGTTGTGCCAACACAAAAGAAGGAATTTTGGCACAGAGCAAAGAGATTCGTATGGAAGAAAAAATAACAACATCCAGCTGTTCCTAACAGCTCATCATTTTCAATGGCTTTCAGACAAATGGCACATTCAAAATGTACACCTATATTCATGGAACCACTGAAGATGAGCAAAGGGTTGGTCAACCCATTGTGCTTCTAATGGCTGTAGTTTGAAAAATACCATGGCAATTACCACATTTTTTCAGAAGACTTAAAATCAAGGCCCATTTCACTAGCACTTACACATTTGAAGGTGTAATAAATGCAACCATCTCAAAGGCATGACAACGACTGCTGCACACCATGCAGTGTTCCACTGTTGCCTTTGTTAATGCAGTAATGAGGCATTGTAACACCAGAGCCAACTTGGCACTAGCCGCTACAATACATTTACTGGAAGAGCACTGCAGTTTGCAATTAGCTCTTCATTACACAATCAGGTTGATTTAGAAAACTCTCTTATGATTTGCTCAGCAAATGAACCAATATAATTACACCTCATTTGAAATCAACAAATTAGGCTGCTGTTTGCAATTGGCTGTATTACCTACTATTACCACTTCAATAATTGTGGGTCAGTTGCAGCCTTTAGGGTTTAATAAAATAATTCTAATTAAAACACTGAATCTGTAATTAAAATTGCTAGATGGGTTCCAATGTAGTCACTTTTTTTGCAATTAAAGAAGGAGCCAAGATTTATTTTCAAAACATTCTGCATAATTGAGGATCCTAGGCTCTCTGAACCTGAGTGTTTAAAATAAAGCAATAAATGATTAAAAGTGGGCACTTAATGCATCTAATAAAGCTGTGAGGAAAAAAGGCACCCTCAAGCCTGTTTTGTGTATAGCTATGCTTCTCAATTTTACAGTCTAAGTCAGGGGTTCACAATGTTTTCCCGCCATGGGCCAGTTCCTGCCACCACACTCAACTGTGAGGGCCGGAGGTGTGTTGGCGTCCACTACTTATGTTTTTGCAGGAGCCGCCAATCACACTGTTCTTGTGGCTTTTCCCACAGTCTCCACCACTTCCTGGGGCCTCTGGAGGCTTTTTGGAGCATGTTCACTCTGTTTTGAGAATTTTCCTTCGCTTCTTAGCTGCGACTCTATAGCTAATCTGTGGTGTTTGGAGACTTCCTGGTTCTGTGCTGGGAACCCAGGCGCTGACGTAAGCTGCAGTGCTGCAGTTAAAACTCTGTTTACAATCTGAGTTCGATCCTGACAGGTTCAAGGTTGACATAGCCCTTCATATTTCTTAGGGTGATAAAATGAGTACAGTTTGTTGGGGCAAAACGTTAATTACCTTATGAAACAATCAAAGAGAACTCTAAGTACTATAGGATGGTATATACCACATGTGTAATTGCTTTTGCTGAAGAAAATAATATTATTCAAACCAGAAATTGTATTTCTTTCATATTCTCCCCCATTATATCATTGTGTGCCAAGATATGGAAAAGCCTTTTGGAATATGAAACTCCTGTTGTTTTCTTTCCACTAATTATTGTTGTTTCATGTGGTCAAGCTGCATCTGGCTTATAATAAGGTTTTACAAGGTATGTTAGATATTTAAAAAGTGGTTTCATCATTGCCACTGCCCTCCTTCCATTAGTTTCAAAGGCTAAGCGACAATCTAAATTGATCAAGGTGTGTCTTTTACATGTTTTTAACAGGGATGATACAATATGAGACACTGTGATCTGCCTATTTAAATGCACTTCTTTCATTTGACATGTAGCCAGATGTATCTTCTTTCTTTCCCAAGTAAAATATATTTGAAAAATAGAGATAGCCAGACACAAAATAGTTGATAAAACCTATTTATAAAAAAGAAAGAATAATCATATTCATGTCTCATGAGAAGATACCTAGGCAGAAAGCTAGGTGGTAGAATGGTTTAATATATAAATACTTTTATTGTGGTGGGATTGGATTTGAGAGAGATCCCACATAAATATGTTGTTGTTAAAGAGCCAAATTGCATCACACTCTGAAAGTAGTGATTGTAATTACCTGGTTTTGAAAATGTGATTGTGTGATTACTTCGTGACAGACAGACTACAGCAAAAAGCTTTAGCCATAACAAGCTGTGAGGTTCAGCTATGGAGGATCAATATGTAGTTTTAATTAGAGACTTGGTTTAATTCTCCAAGATGAAATTAATTTCATCTCAAACTGAGAATTTTTAATCAAATGAAATATATGAAGATATTTAGAAAAAATAATTAAATACCTAACCTGTTTAGAAACATGATTAAGGATAAAAACCACTGCCCTGCATTTCCCTTTGTCCATCACCCAACCACTAATAATTATGTAGGGACAAATTTTGTTCCATATGTTTTGAGAAAACTATTATTTTACGTCAAAAATCACAAGTGCTCACAGCATGGTCACACACTGGCATAAAACAGATGTAAAAGTAAAAAAGTCTAGACTTCTGGTAAACTTTCTGCCATCCAGGCAATTCCCTCTGATCCAACCCTACTGGCAAAGAGTTTTGCATTTAATCTCTTGGATAATAAATTTACTACTGTTCTCTGTTTTCCTGAAAGAAAGAAAAATCAGATTCCATCTGCTATGAGGCTCTTTACTTTTATGTTGATCAAGTACACCTATCAAACAGGATAGGAGCTGGTGCAGTTGTCTCACCAGAGCAGGAGTCCTCAACCATTTTATGCCGGGGCTGGTTCACACCCCCTCGGACAATTTTTGGGCCAGACTGGTGTTCCTGCCACCACAACCACCTTTGGTGGTGGTGACAAGACCACCCCACCCTCACCCCGTTGATAACAGGACCACCACGGGCCCCACACAATCCCCCACTGATAGCGGGACCACCCCAAAATCCACCACTCCCCCACCACCAGCAGTGGGACCACCATGAGCTCCAACCACTCCTCACCACCACTGTGGGACCAACCCAAGCTCCAGACACTCCCTCCACCACATCTGCCAGTGGCAGTGGGACCCTCTGAGCCCCCAACACTCCCACACACACCGCTTCCCTGCTGCACATGCATCTGTCGGGAAAAACGCTCTTAGCCAGAGCGACTCCTTGGAAAGACGTGGGTGGTGGTGGCAGTGGCAGAAGCGGCGGCTGGAGTGAGGGTGTGACCCAGATGGAATGGTGTCATGGGCTGGGTCAGGCCTGTGGGCTGGAGGTTGAGGATCCCTGCCCTAGAGGAATACAACTTCCTCCATGTCCATAACACATTACATGGCACAGTAAAAATTTCTGGGATATCCTAATAAGTGTACTTAATTTATGACTAACATTAACTTACATGGGCCAAAATCCTGTGGAGAAATATTACACATGTAAGAGCAATCATGCAACAGTTTTAGTCCTCTGTCAGGCTATCTTTTGTGTGACCGATCAAGCTCTCATTTTGCAACCAGTATGACTTAGTCTGCACAGAAGAGTCTGTCAGAAAAGGAGAAACACTTCCTCACAGTTCTGTAAACAAATAGGATTGCGATCTTCACTTTAAAAATGTGGAACTGTTCTGATGAGTTCTGAGAAATGTATTCAAAGTTGTTTCAAGTGCTGAGGAGTAATCTACCAGTAACTTGAAAGATCTGATTAGAGAAACTAGAAATAGTGTAGATATTTAAGATGGAGAACAGCTATCCAGCTATAATTTCATGACCTAACAAAGAGTTTCTCCATTGAGGTTGTTCTGCTATTCTACTATATTGTGTTAAAAATCAGATGTCCACCTGAGACTTTAGAATATTTCTTGTAAGGCAACAGCACTATCTGTTCAGTATGTAATTTTTCAAGTACACATTCTTATCAGCTGAGTTCAGAATACTACAGAGCCAGAAACAGATAATCTGACTCAAGCCAATGAATCAAAACCATATCTGGTTTACTATGAGATGTAGAATAATTGAACTGGATTGTGTGGATGATGGGAAGGACAAGATTCTAGTCTATTAGGTATATGTCAAATTTGCTTTGTGTGTGAGAGACTTTTTTAAAAAAAGCTGAAATGTGAGTCATGCCTAAAACGCCCAATCATAGGGGCTGAGATTAAAAAGATATCTGATATTTAAGGAAACACTGTGTTAAACTAAAGAATCAATTGCCTGTTTCTGAAACAAAACAGCACACAGTGACCTCCAGGTACTCTGATGATAATAACAATAGAAGTAAGAGGAGCAATAGTAGTAGACAAGAATATAAGAAGCTGCCTTATCTAAATCAGGCATGGTAGTCTAGCACACTGGACTCCTTAGGTCAGTCCTTTACACATGTCATTCCCCAGCCTTATCCAGGTAAGTTACATACTAAATTCTAAAACCTTCCTCTGGGAAAATATACTTTACCACTGAGCTATGCTATGCCCAGCCCCCCCCCCCCGCCAATTCAAGGTCTCTGTAATAAATATTGTCACTTGTATTTTCCGATTGTCTTTTTATTTTTTCTCTCTGCTGCTCTTCTTTTCCTTTCCTTATAACAAAAAACACAACCTCATTATATATAAAAAACACCCTACTTTTTTAAAAAAACCACCATTATATCCAAATAAGCGGTAGTCCTTTGTATCACCTTGGGAGAAGGCTCAAATATTCATCTGGGAATACCTTAAAGCAGTGGTGCCCAAACTTTTTTTTCATGGGTCGGTCCTGCCCCGACACACAGCAGTGGGGGCTGGAGGCGGGCTGCTCCTGCTGCTGATAGTTTTGACGTCAGCAGCAGTGGCAGTGGTGGCGATCGCGCTTTGTCCGGGCTGCTCCGAGCAGCCTCTGGGTCAGTCCCATCCCCTCTGCAGCCTTTGCCAAAGACGATCACCACATTGGGGAAATCTTTGGAGCCTCCTCTGTTTTAAAATCCATGGCGCTAGAAGAGTAAACCTGGTGTGCTGCAGTGACATCATCCTGGGCATGCCAGGGAGCTCTCCTAGCACTATGGATTTTGAAACAGAGGAGGCTCCGAAGATTTCCACAAAGCAGCAATTGGCTTTGGCAAAGGCTGCAGAGGGGATGGGACCAAACAAGAGGCTGCTCGGAGCAGCCAGGATGAAGCATGACCACCACCGCCACCACTGCTGATGTCAGGTGGTGGGGACAGGTGGGGGGTCCGCAGTGAGCCCGGGTGATGAGCACTGAACCCTAGAGTCGGATACAACTGGCTTTTGAGCAAGGGAAACTTTACCTCATTTTTCTCTAATTTTCATATTTAAAAAAACTCTGCAGGTGGATAGCAATATCACTAAAGAATGGGAGATTTTTGTCTCCTAAAATGACATTCTGTCTGGCCAAGTTTTCCTGCTACAGTAATAGAGTAGACCATACTGCCAGCAACTCAATGCCAATTTTCAAGTGGCAGTTAACTAACCTGAATGCACTGATGGCCATTGGGTGGCAAAGTCCACAGGGAAGGGTAATAGTCTCTAAGTGGATTAAACCCCACTTGAATCCATCTTGATGGAGGGCAGCAGCTTCATCAATACTGGTCTCGGGTAGATGAGGACTTTGTGTGCCAAAAGGGCTCAGGCACAGAAAGTGACTCACATAACTGGATCAGTGGTATGCATATCATGTGCGATGCGGAAGGCAGATGAAAGGCACTTCATTATATTCTTCCCAGGACAATCTTCATGGCTAATTGCCATGACGATAGCCAATATTTGGAATTGGATATGGCACTTGAATAATATTAAGAAGAAGGACATTGTTACAAAAGCCATAAAGAACACTATTAGAAATTTAGATTTTCTGCCACATGCACTTTTACATTTTTCCTGGCTGCCTTGATGTATAGGAAGGTAAAAAGCAAGGAAGGAAAAACATGTCTGTTGTGCATTGAAGCACAATTGCAAAGTAGCGCAGGAGCGCTTTTGCAAAAGGAAAATGGTGGTTTCTCGCCATTCTAGCAAGAAGCCCAAAGTGGTGTGAAACCCTTACAAAAGGGCACACTTGTTAGATTAAACCAAGCCCTGTGATTGGTTGCATTTTTGGATCCTGTTCTCCATTGGTTAATTACATATATTCCCGGTTATGATTGGTTAGTTACATCCGTCCAGCAAGTCGCTACCTTGTATCCGGAACTACCACTGGAGAGACACTATATAAGCCCCACAGGTACACCAGGGTGGGACCGGACCGGATCTATACTTCCCACACACCAGCCGGGCAGCCAGGTAGCACTTTACCCTGGGTCCCTCCACTGCTGCACTTCATGGTAGCACGTATATTGCCCAAAGACAAGCAAGAGTCTGGAGGGACTGAATACACTGGGATTGTATAGCCATCTCGGGATCCGGGAACGCCTTGTAAACTCATCTCTATTTGACTGTTAATAAAGCTTGTTGCTGTTTGTCACATCTTTGTCCTGGACTAGTGCTTATAAGGGCCAGATCCAGCAATGTCTCAATAAATGTTTTTCTTTTTGCCACTTTTTTTCTTCTCCAGCTGGTGTAATATATTAAGATTTTTTAAAAATCATGATATTCGTCAGCAAAAAGATGCCAAGAACCACATGAAATACCCCGTGTTCATGCTTATGCCTTGCTTCTGAAAGGTGCTATGGTTCTGCCAAAGTTACAGACTTTTGTGCATTGCATACATTGTCTGATAAGCTCCCCTATCTTTGCTAGCTGTTAGCTGACTCCCCGTGAAATGTGAACAGTCTATCCTAAGTTTTTCTGTAGATAAACACCTTATGAGCTATTGCAGGAAGCGTAAGCTTTATATTTTTCTTTTTTTAGAGAGTTATTTTCATGAGGTGTCACCCTTCTGCTTCAAACATGCAATTTTACATAAGTAAATGTGTTCTTATGAGATAAATCTACAAATGGGCAAAATAGTGGAAAATCTGGGTATATCCTGAAAGTTGCTGTATAACAGGCCCTTTCTGAAGTTATTATCAGAGATTGCACTCACAACTAAATTTTCATTCTAACATATTGGATCTATTTTCCCTACAGTGGATTTATCAGGCCCCACTGACCTTGAACAGTAAAATGTTGTGCAGTTTATTATTATTTAAAGTAATAGAGCTAATGCTAATTACTAACTTACTCACAGACCACTAAAGAGTTACTTTTGGGGAGAGCCCATTCTTCTTGGCTAGGACTACACTTGCTTTGTTGACTGTCCATTATACTAAAGGACACATACTACTTGTGAAATTGGTTTTATGACAGACACACTAATAAAGGGGATGATTACTTGCAAAATTGCCACTGTGGAGATGGTTCTTACCAACAGGCCTCTGGCAGTGGACCTCAACTCCCAGATTCTACCAGGACAGGAAGAAGGCCATGAATAGGAGAAGAGGAAGGAGCATTTGGTGTCATATGTCAGTGGTTTGGACTTTCAATATTCTTACATGTTGACTAGTTGCTTCTGACTTATAGTGACTCATATGTCAGACGTCCAGGGAGTGGTTTACTATTGCTAAAACAGAGTGACTTTCCATTTCATAGCAAAGGTTATAAAATGAAAATTACAATAATTCAATTCCTTGTTTTCTCCTTTGCAATAAATCTCTCAATTATGCATTGCCCTAAGGTTGTCTAGATTTCATTATCATCACAGGTATAGATTTTTGGCTCACTTTATAAATGAAACAGTCTGGATGAATATTATATTCTCTTCATTAATTTTTTGAGTTCTTTCTACTTCATGTATCATCAATCTACGTTAAGCTTTTCCTTGTAAAACAGTCAGTATACCAAGACACAAGATGCCTTCTGGGATGAAGATTACATCACTGACTCTTTACCTTGTCCATCAATCATTTAGTTGAAAGTCTTCTCAACTATTGGTCCCCTGGAGCATAACAGAAAAACAGTGTGTGTGTGTGGTGGTGGTGGGGGGGAGGGAGGGAAAAAAGAGAAAGGTCTTTTTGAATATCTTTGTGAAGCCTCTGCAGAAAGAAATGATCCACTTTGAATCTCTTTGATTTACTGTGGCTCAACCTAAGTATTTTAATTAAGCCCTTCACTTTTCTGATTCTAACAGAGCAGAAAATGTAGATATGCAGGTCATCTTTATTAACTATGCTAATTCCTTTCCCTCTGCCTATTAAAGCCCTTGCAATATTCATGAATGTTTAAAGTAACCTATATTTGGCTAGTTCTGCTTTGCAATGAAGCAATAAATATTTTTTGTGACGTTATGATAAGCGTTGGCTGGTTAGGTTGGTGGAATCAAGGGACCCAATGCAAACCAAGCACAGGACAGTATTGTGAAACATGAATTTTGCAGCAAAATGGGCAGTTTTCTATCAAAGAAAGCAATGAGGAGAGATTGCCAAAAGTAGCTTTCTTATAGTGGAATTCCTCTTTGAAAACTTCAAGAAGAATGGGGAGGACAGGATTATCCTATTTCTATTTATTCCTTTCATTGTTTCAGAGGGTTGAAAACATTCCTTTTAAAAGAGGCTTTTGAGAATGTTTTACCAATGGCTGATCATTAGGGATTTTATGTTGGTGCCAAGACTGAAAAATGGCAAGGAAGGTTATGACCCAGAGGAGAGCCTTTTCGGTGGCGGCACCAACCCTATGGAATTCCCTTCAGGTGGAATTGCAATAGGCTAGATTGTTGTTGGCATTTAGAAAACAGCTTAAATCACTTCTGTTTAGGGAGGCTTTTGAGAAGGGGTCGACATTTGTCTAGTGTTCAGTTTCTTGTTGGGCCCTTTTCGTCATTAATAAGGTCTGGTACCATTATTATGTGATTTTAAGATGTTTTTAATGTGTTGTTGTTAGCTGCCCAGAGTGGGGAAGACCTCCCAAATGGGTGGAGTACAAGTGGAATAAATAATAATAATAAAATTGTCTCTCTCTGTCGCCAATAGTTTTTTTTTAGGGTTTTTTTGTTTCTGGTGTAATTATATGTAATTTTTTTAAAAATGTATGTCAGTTTTTAATGTATGAGTTTGTGCTGTTAGCTGCCCAGAGTAGGAAAATCTCCTATATGGGTGGGGTATTATTATTATTATTATTATTATTATTATTATTATTATTATTATTATTATTATTATTATTATTATTATTAATAATAATAATAATAATAATAATAATAATAATAATAATAATAATAATAATAATAATAATAATAATAATAATAATAATAATAATAATAATAATAATAATAATAATAGGGTATTGCAATTTTCTGGACCTGATTGGGCACAAAAATATATAGAGAAAGAAATCAACTAATATTGAATTATCATTGGTGGGAAGATAAATAGTCATGCCTGCCATATGACCATGGAAATGTCTGCAGATAGCGTTAGCTGTTTGGCTATAAACGGAGATAAGCACTGAACCCTAGAGCTGGCTACGACTGGCTTTCAAACTTTACCTAAGCCACAAGCTAATACATATGCCTAACCAATTGTTCACAATCACAGAATCTTGGTATGCAAAACTAGTGAGCTGGTAGGAAATGTATGTTTTGTGGTTTACAAGTATAGTTGTTAGTATTCTAAAATGTAAGTTTCCCTATGAGCCACATCATTAATGATAAGTTGGCCTCTCCCTGCCACATCGCTACTCTGAAAATCCATGTAGGTTCATCTGTTCTTGTTAACTGCAGTTACACTATAATGCCCCATTAGATGTGGTCCTTATTTGCACTGGTTAGCGGGAGATGGAAAATTGCAGATATGCTAAAGAATCTTCTCTCATTATCAACCTTTACCTTTTAATGGTGATTGATAGCTTAGGTTTGTATTAAAATAAATATGATTTAGCCATTATTATTATTCTTTACTTGCTCGGGTGTTGTGGGATTTAACTAGTACAGTTAACTTTGTCAATATGTACACCAGTTTCAAAGTTTGATCTATTCAGAGAATTATAAGACTGGGGATGGTGTCTGTGAATAGATGAAAGAGCAAATACAAAAAAAGAAAAAGAAAAGACAAATGGTTCCCCCCCCCCCCGTGACAATTTCAGCTGTCAAGGGGAGGGGGGGGATCTGTCATGCTTTCCAACCTGCCAGGATATTAAATGTCATCCATGGTAGAATATCAGAGATACATAGCTCCTATAAAGTCACATGAGATAGAATTAAAGAAAAGAAAAGAAAGTATTTTCTAATTTTAAAGACAGGCTGCTTTATACTGAACTTTTTTCTATCTCTACTAGCATTCTACATAGCCTTTTAACAGTCTAATAATTTAAAAAAAATATATGTATAACTTTGTGGAGACCAAAAAATGTGAGATAAGATATTGTTCAAAGAATGTTAAATCTCCTTTGTGTGTGTGTGTGTTCTGTGGTGATGCCATGTATGGGGGAATCAATGAGAAAAGGAGCTAATCGAAAAGGGATTAGAGACCATTAAAATTAATTTAATTGATTATATACTTTAATTTCCTCAGGTCCTATAGCCCTCCATACTAATTACACAATGATTTTTTCCTTGCAAACACATTACTTCCCTCTGTCCTCTGGAATCTTCATTATCATCAGTGTTGGTGGCGGCATCAGTGTCAACAACTGTGGCAGCTGCTTCCAGAGCTAAAGGCCAAGCAGCAATAAGTCCCATCACTGCAGTTGCCAAATTGTCTACCAAGAGAAGAGCTGATGGCTGCTCACTGCCATTTTGGTGAAAGCCACCACAGGGTTCTGACATGGAAGTAACCTGGAGGAGAAGTGATCAACCAAATGGAACAGTGGGTGGCTGAACAAGAACTCATTATCAGAGAGTGCCAACACCAGAGATTGCTGATATTGTACGGCTCTTGGTAGTGATGCTACTTTTTTGTGGCAGGGGCTAACCTGTCAGAATTTTGTCACATGTTTTAGTTCTGATTGGGTGCCGTGTGTGTATGTGTGTGTGAGTGCACGCGTGTGGGCGTGTGCATGTGCGTGTGTGCGTGCGTGTGTGTTTAAGCATTACAATTTAATATACAATTTAGTGCACAATTTTTTTGTCCTTGTTAGTCTTGTTTTTGCCATTCATCTATGAATCAGAACTCTTTGCTATTTTGTAGATTAATTAAATTCAACATTTGGTTGTAACACACAAACACACTTGGACACATGTGAGCACACAAACACTCACTTTAAATAAACAATATGCACATCTGTTTAAAATGCATGCCCCTCACCTGTGTCGTGAAAATCTTAGGGAGTCTTTACTATTCTTTAATTTTCTTTGTATTCACTTAAGTTACACAGTAGTTTCAATATTCTCTTTAAGGTTGAGAAAGGCTAATTCCCAAATAGAGAGGCAGTTAAGTCAGTAACATTCCAATACACACTCAGCACATTCCACTCATTAGCACGTGATTAAGGAAAGGGATGTCACTCAAAGAGGGGAATCCCAGCAATGGGTACATTGCAACACAACAACACCCGAGTATCTCAATAATCAGGAAAATAGTCAAAATATTCAAATCTTTTACATTTTTCACATTCTAAAGGAAGGTGTGAGGATTGGGCTAAAAGGTATAAAAGAACAAGCTCTTTAGCGATCAGGAGGGTTCTATCCCCAGGTTAGCAGGAGCCTTTGTCATTCATTCTCTCTATCAGGACTATGAGATCGTAAGTCTCGAATGAGGGCAAAAGCCTGCAATATACCAGCTATGAGATTAGCTACATTGCAGGCGCACCCCCCAAAGAAAGACTCAGACACCGGTATATGAATAAAGGCATTGGGCCACTTTTATTGAATAATGCCCTAGTCCGAATTATAACTTTCAATTGGTACTCATCCAATTATAATTCTTAAGGCAAGCAGGCCGCAGTAACACTGGTAAGGTTCCTCCCAAAATTGCCAATGGCAATTGGCTACAATGTATCCATTTGTATCAATTTGTTTGTTGACACAAACAAATTGTTGACCGTAGTCAATAAACTATCTACTGACCCCACCCTCTGCCGTGTATCCGTCAAATCACGGGGTGGTGCATGCTGAAAAGCTCCTGCCATCACCCCTTGCCTGGTTCGTCGTTGACCGGTCAACGTTATTACACCTGTACCTGTCTAAGTGTTGGCCGGTCAATTGCGAACCTGCCGGATACCTATGGGTCATAAATATTTACCTTACCAGTGCTACCCGCCACACGGGGAGGCATCCATGATGACTCACCGCCCCCCCCCCCCCAAGACCGTCAGCTTGGTCGCCAGGCCTGCTTGCACCACACCTCCAGCCGATAGGTGGACCCCTTCCCCTGCCTACCGGCAATTTTTTTGTAAGCCTATCCTCAGGTGTCCAATGGCTGTCTCCCAGCCATGCCCAGCAAGGGACTGAGCAACAGCCCTGTCCACTGATTGCACGGAGATCCACGTCTCCTCTAAATTGGTGTCTCGGCACAATGTTAGACCATAGCGACCATGTGTAAGCCATACGTGATATAAAACGCCAGGTCACAGCCCCTCGACAGTTTAGTAACAGCAGTGATCCGTATAAGATTGTTGCCGCCGAGGTGCCTATTAAGAACATCGGGCGGTCCAGCATCCCCGACAGACATCAGGAATGGCAACAGTTCCCGCCCCCATGTGCCACGCATACCATACCATCGCATACGTGCGGATGCACACGGCCCAAGTCGGGGTCCACTCTCTGTCGCCGCAGCATATACTGCTGCCCAGTGTACATAGCTGTGGCCCACCAGCCCCTCTGCCACTGGTGTGTAGAGACACACAGGATCTGTAAAAGAGGAGAAGAGGTTAAGGACATAACTAGGTACTCGTACAGTGAGGGCACGTACATATAAGAAATTGCGCGTACACGCATGTCTGCCTCTGAGTACTCCAAACGTAGCCGCGATCAACGCGACACCTATCCTAAATAAATGGGTGCCAAAACGGGGCCCCACACCGCGAAGCGCGGCACCGGTCACCCTCAGGAACATTACTTCGGCAAGGGTAGACCTATCCTGGTGGCAGAAAAACAGGCTGGGGTGCGCAGCAGGCACTGTTGAAAATTCATGTAGGGCACCAACTGGACAGATGTCTCGAATAAAACTTCGTAGCAGTCTAACTCCGCTGCCTACGCCGTGCTGAACAACCTGTGAGGACCGTATCCCCACTTGAGCCCACTCATGTGTGACAGAGACATCGTCGAGTTCCAGTGCCCTACGAGACACATCCGCCTTACACAGGTGGTACCAACTCTGGCACCCACACACTGATGCGGAGCGCTCCAAAAAGGCTACCGTGGTAGCTGCGTGGCCAAGAGCCACCCCACACCTATCCGAACATAAGTAATGCCAGCCTCGTGCAAGGTGGGTCAAAAAACCTGGGAACTAGGGTGACGCGTGTACAGGCGGCGGACACGTTCCCGTGCCCGCCCCTCCCAAACACGACGCATGGTAATACGCCTTACGCGTGCGAGGTGCCAATGACATGCCCGGTTCGCCTCTCCTCACCAAACGTCCAAAATCGGCCGGGAGTGGCGAGTGAAACTCCTCTGCTTCCGGAGTAAGGCCCAGAACCGGGGGATCTGCAGGCGGGAGAAAGCAGCAGCAATGTTATTAATACCTGGAACATGTCTGGCTCAGAACAGCACATTTAGGTGTAGGCTTCTCAAAAGGAATAGACAAACTAATGTCCTAACCCTGGGGGATTTGCATGTCTGGGTGTTGACAATATGCACCACTGCCGCATTGTCACACCTAAATTGGACCACTGAGTAGGCCCACTCATCGCCTACTCAGTGGTCCAAAATGGGGAGAAACGCAAGGAAGATAAGATCGCGGAGGCGATCCGTGCACCCACCCCCAGAGTAAACCCCCATAAGTCAGGGAGCCAGAGGTATCTGACCGTACTTGAAATCTAGGGCAGACCATCAGGTCTGATCTCCAGGAAGAGACCCCGTTAAAACCCAGGAGCAATTTGAGCCAGACCAGAGGGCCCACCCGTAAGCCCCTGATCAGCCGGACCCTGTGTCGACGTTGTAACAGGCCAGCCATGGCGTCACACAGGCGCCTGGCCAATGCTCTGCCGGACGGAACCACCCTGCAGGCAGAAGTAAGGTGGCCATGAAGTAACTGTAGCTCACAAGGGGACACTTTATGTTTGGCAATCAATGCCAAAATTGCCGCGGAGATCCAAGCCACCTTGTTCATGGTTAACCCAGGTGCCCGCATGACAGAGTCGATTTAGAAATGTGAGCTTAGTAGCTGGGCCCTCGGTCTATTCAGGCGCCAAGGGGACACCCAGTTCCCACCTGAGTGTCTGAAACATAATGAGGAGACGTGTGCACGTGTCCAAGCCCCGTCCACCCCCGAACCAAAAGTCGTCGAGGTAATGGGCTAGAGACCGAGACCCAGACCTGCGAGCAAAGGCCCACTGAATGAAAGTCCCGAATTGTTCGAATGCTGAACATGAATTAACTCAGTCAGCAGAGGTTGGACTTATCTAAGTAAAATTCACCTTGGAACCTAAAAACCCAATAGCTCTAAATCCATTGGGTGCACTGGCAGTAATCTGAAAGCCGAGTGCATAGCACACTGTGCCAGGAAAGCACCGGGACTGCATGAGCGAGCCACCCATAGGGGCTGAACCAACTACGAGTACCTGACTGAACAAGGTCATCAGGAATGGCATCCCTAACCAGATAACCCACAGGGTGAGCTAAATGGAGGATTAAATGACATTCACCCTGGTTCTACCTCGGTACTAGCCTCATAGGGGAGACGTTCAACTTAGGAAAGGTGGTTCCAAGAAGGGACCCGCTACTCTCATAGCCCCAACTCCCTTAGCTGTGCACAGTGGAGCAACCTGTTCGTTACCTTTCAAGGTAACCAAATGAGTAGCATCCTGGGACCCCTAACACCCCCGAATGGAATACAAAAGCCCCATTGAAAACCCTCCAGCAGGTACCCCACATCATCCCTTCTTGGATGAGCTGAGTGCCATCGCTCCAGCCTGAGTACACTAATTGGGGAGGGGGGCTTTGACAAGGCTAGTTCTTTCAGCTTGACCTCTGATCGCCCCCTGTGCACCCCTACCTCTGCCCCGTAACCCACCAACCCGCGGGCACGCGGAGGCGGCGTAAGGGCCAGCGCAAAAGGGGACACCAAGTCGGTAATGACACTGGTGCTTAGTACACCCGTCGCCAGCTGAGCAGGTCGAACACGGCAGGCGGGCTGGAACCCCCTGCCTGACCAGTTAGCGTGGAGCCTGTGTCTGAGCAGCCCGCTGCACAGCATGACCACCATGGTACCTATCACCAGGCGCCAGTCACGTGGGAGTCATGTACACGAGCACAAGTGCTGACAGGGCTCATCCAACCTCCTCTCAGGGTGTAGGGCCACCCTCATCCACATTCCTCGTCATAAGCCAACTGCGATGGGCCCATCAAATCAACTATCACCCTGTAATATTAGCAATAGATGGAACCATTGGGATGGCCCAACTAGGCCGGGCCCTGCGGCATACCACCATATAAATAAGGTATGCCGACCACCAGTTGGCCCCAGGTGCGCGGTGGCTTACGACGATGGGACAGCTCTTTGTCTCTGTTGTCCTGTCCCTCTCACTCCTCCTCAGTGGGCTCATAGTTCAATATGGAGAATATCCACATATCCCCCTCCAGACCTTACCCCTCGTGACTGCGGCAAATGATCACCCAGGGGCAAGGAATAACCAGCCGTTGGCAAAGCCATCGACGGCACGTTCTGTATCAAGGGCATATGCAGCAGGACCCGGACAGGCCCTGCGATGCTCGGCACTGCCCCGGGGGTGGACACCCCCGCCCTTAACGAGGGACCATTTAGCACCATGGGATACTGGGATAAGATGGTAACTGATGCCCGCTCGCATCAACTGTACTCCCCCCGCCAAATCTTTTCCCTCGTGACCTGGGACAAATGATCACCAAGGGGCAACGAATAACCAGCCGTCGGCAAGGCCGTCACCGGCACATTAGGTACACGGGGCATACGCAGCGGAACATGGACAGTCCCTGTGATGCCCGGCACTGCCCCGGGGGCGGAAACCCCCACCCCCAACGCTGTACCAGTATGGAGCCAAGGGGCACTGGGATAGGCTGGCAACTGATGCCCACTCGCCTCGACTTGGCGAGGCCATGGCCACTGAACCCCACCATTGGAAGTGGACTGTGATGTGGGTGCATTAACTTGAACCTGATACTCACTAGGTGCCCCCCCGTGAGCCGCCCCCACTGGGGGTTCCGGCCCACGGCGGGCGTCGGAGCTCACGACCAGAATCGAGCTCTGGGGCCACACCTGACCACTCTTCTGCTGTAGCTCTGGACGAACAGGGAGCTGCGAGACACCGGCAAGCGCAGGCCGGAGCGTCTCAAGCACCTCAACCCGGCTGGCCGCTTGTTGCAATGTGGCGGCCGTCGAGGTAGGGTGAACACGAAGGGCCCCCGGCAGAGAGTGAAGGGCCCCCTGACATGGGGTTGTGTGCAATCCCCAAGGATGCCTCAAGCACAGCTAAACGCGTTAGCGATGCATCCACTGCCTCAGATCCCCCAGTATAAAGTGGGCCGGGTGGGCCGGACGGCCCACCAGGCATTTGACCAGGAACCCCAAAATGAGAGCCTGGGCCCGAATAGGTCCATGCCCAAAACTCCGGCCCATGAGGGGCCGGAGGGGGAACGTGCTGTGCACCAGCCCCAGGGCCCCCCGCTGACCGGACCCATGGCCGGCAACTGCGGGCCGAGGGCCGAAGCCCCAGAAGGGCCGGTTGAAGGCTGGCCAGCCGAGGGCCAAGCAGCCTGCATCGCCCCACCGGTATCGGTGGAGGTAGTGCCCTGCCGCGTGGGCGCAGCCCTGGTCCTCCGACCTGAGGGCTGCCCCCGTGTTGCGCAGGGCCAGCAAAAGTCCTCCCCGTTGGCCGCGGTTTCGTCGCCGGGGCCTTCCGTTTGGGAGGCATATCGGTAGAAATAGCAGGATCCCTGTCCAGGGATCAACCGATGCCAAAAAACAGAGCAAGCAAGCCAAAGGCTCTGTGCAACTCCTTCCTTCCCAGCCGGGAAAGCCAAGGGCTAAAGAGCCGAAGAATCGAAGGAACAGCGACGGAGAAAACTTCTCCTCTCCGTTGCTATTTTTAAAATGGCAGCTCGGCTGCCTCGTGGCCACCCCTTTTATAGAGGGGTGGCCACGCCCCCTAACTCACCCGGATGTCTGAGTCCAGGTGGGGGGGGGGGCGCAAAGAGCGCGGCGGCCATTTTGGCACCGCGCTTTCATTCTCTTTTATTATTTTCTTAGATTCTATGTTAAGTTAGAATAGATTAGTTATTCACATGTTTATCCTTTATATTATGGATGAAAATGTAAGCCTCAAATAACGCTTCAAAAAGACAGCTTTGGAGTCACGTCTTTGCTACAGAAGAAGGGGAGTTTCGCCGGAGCTCCAATAACAGGTGCAAGTCGGGTATAAGGCTGCATTCTAACATCAACATAACCTTGGAGAGCAAGAAGGCTCAAAGGGGACATTAAATTACAGATAAGGGTTTGATCCTGTGAACCAGAGGGAGTTACTTTCACTTCCACAGCCTGGGAAAGCTTATCAGCGGACATTCCACCTTTGAGGTAAATGTTACATTTTTACACCACCTCATTTCCCCAGAGCCGTACCCTCTGTGTGTAGCGTGGTTGTTTGGGAGTTGGCTCTTATAAACAAGACTCTTATTAGCTACCACTAGCCCTGCTTGGAAGCGGACAGAGCCATTTTCCCATAGACTCTAGCTTACTGGGCCTGAGGTCCATGCCGGCAATAAAGCGCACGGAGAGTGGAACGCCTAGGCACATGTTTACGACAGCCATGGGTGCATTTACAGCAGCATTTTGTTCATGTGTGGGTGCATTTTACTTCCACTTCCAGTGGGAGGAACCACATGACCTGTACACTCATGTTACTGGCCTGTGGCCCAAAAAGTTTGGGCACCTGTTGTGTATTTAAGGAAATGTGTTTGTCATTTTGTCTTGTTGTGAAAGAGTTTAATATGTATTTGTGTTATTATGGTCTGAAGTCTCGTAAGACTTCAGGAGGGTTCTGAATGAGAACAGAGCTGTCAATAGTCCTAACGGTTTTTTCCCAACTGTCAGTTCTGATCAGAGATAGCTAAGGAATGTGAGGGTGTGTTGTTAGCTCTGGCCACCTATTCTCATTCCAAATAAAGTTGTGTGTTTGGCCCGTATTGCTGGCTGCTGCCTATTATTTCCAGAACACTAAAGCACCCCTGCTTATAAGTATGTAAGATGGGATTTCTTAAAAGTGTCTGATTATCACAGGAGCTCTTGACACCTCTAGGAGTTTGCTAAGTCATTTGCTTTTCTCTGCGCTTGGTCTATTGGATGTAAATACAAGCTTTGTTCACAAGTCAGATTTTTCCAGACATGAAGGTTCACCAGAATCATATCTTTGTAACATTAATTGATTTCAGATAGAGTGATGTATCAGTATAGTTACAGATTTCAGCAAGAGTGATGTATCAATATAGTTACACTTAATCCTTGTAGTCCTATCAACAACTTATTAGCAAATATTTATTTACAAATTCAGTTCAATGTTTACACTTTACAGACATGTGGCTTGCATCCAGTTAGCATATTTTATGTCCTAGACATTTCAGAAAGCCAGGAACAACTAAGATGGGGCTCATGAGACTCAGAGAACCACAGCTTATTGAGATAAATAGACTCTGAACCATCTGCTCTCTTGTTGACATTTCAAAAATTGAAAGAACTTGCGGTCTCTGGCAGGAATATCTTATGCATTAACACCCCCCCCCCTCCCAGAAAAATCAAGATTAATAGAAAGATGAACATCATTCTTGTCAAGTTTATGTGATAACACCATGTGAGTAGTTTGAAATTGTGTACCCTTGCTGCCTGCACCCAGACAATAATTTGGTAAGTGATGAATAGAGTCATGCCTGTCCTCACATCTTCTTAAAATGATTATCAATTTGATACATCATTTTCCTCTCTCAAATGGATAACTCACTGAATCAGAGGATGGGGGATGGGAGTTCTAGTCCCTACTTTGCTTTGTAGGAGGCAAGTTACACTGTCCCAAAGCACTGCAGAAGAAGAAAGTGGTATTACTTCTGAACACTCCATATCTGGAAAACCTAGAAAACCCTGGAAAAGGTAGTCATAAGTTGGAATTGACTTGACAGTAGGTAATTATTATTAATGAAACTCTCCCTCTTCCAGTAGGGAGCCAATTTATCTTGCCAGACACTTATGCCTTGGGAAATTCTTGGCTCATTAAATACAGCCAAAAAGAACAACAAAACAAAAATGGGTCTGTACTCCAAATAGTGTAGCACTTAATGGTCTTGGGAAAATGGAATACAGTATTCTACTTTCAGCCTAATCATTAAATTGTAGCTTTTTCATCTTCTGTGTTAAATTTTAAACACATACACAACTTTAGCTATAGCTCCATAAATTGGCATACTTATGTCACTTTAAGATATACACATTTTCAGTCATATCAAATATAAAGTGAAATTGAACAGCTACAGATTAAGCCAATAGATGTTCCAGGTCTTATAAAATAAATCATATTAAAACATTCTTTGCTGCTTCTCCCCCTCCGTCATCCTTTTCATGCTCTACATTGTTAGCTGTTGTTAAAAGGCACCCAGTGAATCATTCTGAGAAAGCTACAAGATGCTCTTAGGATTTTTGCTTCACTTGAGGGTAAACACTGTTTCAATAAAACAACATGCTTGAGAAATTCCAGAATCAAGGCCAACAGAATCATGTTTTTTTCTTTTGAAAATAAATTGAAAACAGGTATAGAAAACAAACAATTATCCAAAATGGAGGAAATAAAAACAATTCCCCGTTATCCATGCTTGACAGTGCAAAAGTGGCTGAAATCCAGTTGGCCATAATCTGACACATATACGGTGATGTCTCCATTCAGTAACAGCCATCTTTAACTGATTTTAATTTAAAACTTCCTGAGATTCCCAAAGGTTTTCCCAAAGCAAAAGGATTCCTGGGAAGCTCCAGAATGGAGGGGTGGTGGTGGAAACAGGTTTAGAAAGTTTTACATCAAATTAAAATAATGATTAACATCACTGAGTAATGACATCTTAAACATTTATGCCCAGAAGAATTGTGCAATAGAATTTCATCCAATGAGTACATTTTCTTGCAAGCAACAAAGTTAAATCTGATTGTTAGTCTCAGCTAGAGAACTCCGTGAATCAATGCAAATTATATTAGTATCAATTTAAATCCCATTCATTAAACAGGTTTCCTCCAGCTGGGATTAAAAACTCAATTTATCTCACTGTGTTGAAGGACTTGTTTAGGACTTCAGTCTAAGTATTGTTAGTAGGGAGATTCATACACCACCCATAGGACTTACTTCTCAATGAATTTTATTTATTTATTTATTTATTGAATTTGTAATGCCGCCCCATAGCCAGAGCGACTCCGGGTGGCTCACAACAGTATAAAAACATAAAAAACATTGATTAAAAAATACATTAAAAACCCCATTGAAAACCCACCCACCCCATCTAAAAAGAGGGACAAATTATTCAAATGAGTCAACGTGCGGGGGCCACCTCCCCATCAGTGCCCCACACCTGCCCCACCAGCCAGGTTTTGAGTCCTTTCCTGAAGGGCAGCAATTCTGTCTGCAGTCATAATTCTGCCGGCAGGAGGTTTCATAGGGCTGGTGCGGACACGGAGAAGGCCCTCCTTCTTGTGCTAGAGAGATGAGCCCCTCTAGGTGATGGAACAATTAGAGAGCCCCTCCGGTCCACTCTGGTTGGATGGAAAGACATTCTTGGGGAGACGTGGTCTCTTAGGTATCCTGGCCCACTACCATATAGGGCTTTAAAGGTAATTACCAGCACCTTGAATTACACCCGGAGGCAAACTGGTAACCAGTGCAGCTCCTGGAGCAGTGGCGAGGCACGGGCATAACGCCCACACCCCATCACTACCTGGGCTGCTGCATTCTGGACAAACTGTAGCCTCTGAATGGTTGCCAAGGGCAGCCCCATGTAGAGCGCATTACAATAATTTAGTCTGGAGGTGACCAGAGCATGTGTGATCATGAGCAAGGAGTCCCAATCCAAGAGCAGGAGCAGCTGGAGAATTACATGAAGTTGTGCAACAGCCATCCTGGCCACGACTGCCACCTGCTCTTCGAGCAGTAGTCGTGAGTCCAGGAGGACACCAAAGTTCCACACCGGGTCTGTCTGGGGCAAAATAGCCCCTTCCAGAACCAAAGATGGTAGCTCCCAGGATAATGCAGGGCCCCTAATCCATAGCCACTCAGTCTTGCCGGGATTCAGTTGTAGCCCATTGTCCCCCATCCAGACCCCCACAGCCTCCAGACACTTGGATAGGACCTCAACAGCATTGCTTGGATCACCACGAGCTGAGCTGTACAGCTGAGTATCATCAGCATACTGATGATACCTCACCCTGTGGGAACAGATGATCTCATCCAATGGGAGTCAATCTGGGTCTTTGCCCAGCGGCACTCTAGGTGTCTTTTTGCCCATTTAAGCTCCCATAGTTCTTCCATGAACCATGGGGATGATCTAGCCCCATGAGCTCGGAGAGGCCATAGTGGCACAATTCCATCCAAGCCAGCCATTGTCATCCTGTGCCACAGGTCCACAAGCACCTCGGGTGAACCATTTAGCCAATCCAGAGGAAAACTCCCCAGTTCCCTCTGGAATCCATCAGGATTCATCAGACACCATTGGCGGGCCAACTTAATAGGCCCTGCCTCCCTATAGTGAAGCGCCGCTCCCAGAAAGTCTAGTCACCAGATAGTGATCTGACCATGGCACAGGTGTTATGTCTAATTCCTGTAAATTCAGATCACTCTGCCACTGCTCCGACAAGAAAACTAAGTCAGGGGTGTGGCCACTGCCCCTGGTCGGGCCTTGAATTACCTGGGTCAGGCCCACAGCTGGCATGGAAGGCAAATTGAAGTCCTCCAAGACTATAAGTCTGGGGAACTCCAACTCTAGCATCGAGATGGCCTCGAGGAGCCCAGGCAGGGAATCTGTTACCCTGCAAGGGGACAGGTACAGGAGTAAGATCCCCAACTATCCCTTAGGGCCTCACAAACTGGAACCTGCGGGGCAGTGGCTCTTGCAACTCCCAGTGACTCCCTGGCTACAATGGTGACTACACAGCCCCTCCCCTCTAGGCTGGTGCCAAATAACGAAACCAGCTGGACACATATCTGATATTGGCATCTTTCTTCATTTCTGACTCAAATTTCTAATACAGGAGCAGAGAACTTTGGCAGGTCCAGGACCATTTTTCACAAGTTGCCTAAAATGTCCATAAGGTGAAAATTGACCTTGGATGTGGATGAAGTCCACTTCTGGATTGGGAAATGATAATTCTTAGCATGTTAAGTAGTGCAGGGAGACAGCAGTCTTTTGAGAAGGTTAATTGCCATTGCAAAACTTTCCAATAATGTCTCTACAACCTTTTTTTTAGATACACAGGAAAATTGGGAGCTGCAATAAAAAGTTGTAGAAAGGGCCATATGAAATCCCAGGGCCACATACTAGTCATTTTTAATCTACTTCTCAGAAAGTTTTAGACCTTGCCACCCAGCCTATGGTGTAATTGAATTAACTCTTGACACAATTCATACTAAAGGTAAAGGTCTCTCTTGCTCAGAATCCAGCTGTGTCTGACTCTAGGGGGCGGTGCTGATCTCTGTTTACAGCCAAAGAGCCAGCACTGTCTGCATCTGCAGATGTTTCCTTGGTCATGTGGCAGTCATGACTAGATGCACAGAACACTGTTGCCTTTCCCACCAAAGCAGTACCTATTTATCTACTTGTGATTTCTTGCTTTCGAACTGCTAGGTTGGCAGGAGCTGGGGCAGACAACAGGAGCTCACTCTATCATGTAGCACTTGGGTCTAAAGCTGCTGACCTGCCAACCTTCCGGTCATCAGGCTCAGCATCTTAACCACTAAACCACTATGGCCGCTGACACAATTTATAGATCCCAGGAAAATCATGGTCTCAGAAAAAGAGAAGCTGATGTAAATGTAGTTCAAGCTCCCACCCACGGAAAAGAAATGTTGGTTTTATTAACTCCTTCCTGTGTGCCAAGGGACTGCAGTGGCATAGTGATTAAGACACTGAACTTGACAACTGGAAGGTCATCAGGTCAGCAGTTTGAGACCCAAGTACTGCACGGTGGAGTGAACTCCTATCTCAGTGCCAGATCCTGCCAAGCTAGCGGTTTGAAAGCAAGAAATTGCAAGTAGACAAGTAGGTACCACTTCAGTGGGAAGGTAAACAGCATTCTGTGCACATAGGTGTCTATAATGCCTGTCACATGTCCATGGAATTGTCTGCAGATGCACACAGCACTGGCTCTTTGACTATAAACAGAGATGAGCACTGAACCCTAGAGTTGGATATGACTGGCTTTTGAGCAAGGACAACCTTTCCTTTACCTCCTGTGTGTGCCAACTCTTCTGCTGTTTCTTGGGATCCTCCAACATACTAAAGCAGCCTCATAGAGCATCAGCACCTGGAATTCACTTAAGACATCTCAATCAAACCAACAAAACTAAGGTGTCCATGGAGCTTTATGTCTTTTTCAGATCTGTATGGGTTGCATACTTAAGAAAACATTAGCATACATATTTATAACCTTATTTCCTCTTGACTGGACAACATGCAATTAATCCTGTTATTTTTAAAATGTTCTTAACTCTTGAATTGTGATTCAAAACCCCTATCATTTTTGAAATCTACTGTCTTTTTAAATAATCTGCTTTAAAATTATGCTTATATGAACAATCACTGTATATTTGAGCTGTCTCTGTGTCTTTGAATATTTAAATATTTTGGCAACATACCAGCTGTAGTTCAAGCGTTTGTCAGCAAAAACAAACAAACAAACAAAAACCACCCTCATCATCTTAACTTTCTGCAGCTGGAAGACTAAAAAAAGCAAAAAAACACAACCCTGTGATGTAGCGTTACCAAAAGTAGAACATAAAACATATTTCCCAAGAAACAAACTAGAAATTTTTATTGAAATGAGCTGTCAATCATTTTAAAGGACTGCCAACCTAAGAAGAACCTGACAAAATTGGATTAAATATGCAGATTTATCACAAACATCCACTATCCAGTAGCAGTATAATATCTGGAAGTGGGTTTCTGTCTCAATTTCTGCACTGTGAGAGGCAAAGCAAAACTCAGAATCGATCTGGAAAAACTCCAGTTCCAAACCATTGGAAAGCGACTTTCCTCTACTGTAAGGAAAGGCAAACTGGCAATCTCCAAATCTGCTACACTAAAACACCCATCATCCCCAAACTCATGCTTCTGTCACATATTGCATCGCTTCATTGCTGGTTTTAAACAAGTGTTATTTTCACATCCTCTCCTCCCAGTAAAGAAAAGTTTTAAAACACTGACAGTTAAAGATAGCGGACACTGACATTGACATTTAAGATAGCACAGTCTAATTAACTTATATCGAACCAACCTGAATACAGTGGGTTTAGTGGCTCTTTTTCTATGCTCAAATACATCAGTATAGTGCAGGGATGGCCAACCTTTTTATGCTGCGGGCCTGACCACGACCCCCAGAAGCAGAAGTGGGCACATCTAGGGCTGTTGTAAAAGCGTCCGCTTCTACTTCTGGGTGCCGCGATGACGACAGGCTGCGATGGAATGGCACTACGGGCTGGGGGCAGCCCACTGGTCATATATTGGGAACCCCTGGTTTTGTGTTTTGGACAAAGTAACATAGGAATTTGCTAACATAATTTGTGCCTAGACATTTGTAACCATTTAGGTAAGCTGAAATTTCTCTTAAATGTTTAGTGCAGCGTTTCCCAAACCATGTTCCATGGAATACTAAAGGTAAAGTTTTCCCTTGCTCGAAAGCCAGTCATATTCGACTCTAGGGTTCAGTGCTCATCTCTGTTTCAAAGCCAAAGAGCCAGGGCTGTCTGCTTCTGCAGCCGTTTTCGTGGTCATGTGGCAGGCATGACTAAGGCTTCTAGGAATTCAACTCCAAAAACCAAAGATTGGGAAACACTGGTTTAGTGAATACCTTCAGGATGATACTATGATTGCCAAATCAGTGGCTTCCCATTCACTCACATTTCAGGATCAAAACATGAGACCAGAGGGGGCGGGCCTTTGCGATATCAGTGGGTAGACTCTTGCAATGTTTCAGTGGTAGATAAACACACTCTTGGGATGTATGTGTATGGAACAGTTTCTGTGCCAGCTGGTTGTGGATTACACTCTTTCTTCATACAACATGGAGGAACAAGAATAGGCACTTACTGGCTCTCCCCAGTCCTGTCCACTCTCCCCCAGTTTTTGGTGCATGATGTTTTGACAAGCTCAACATGTACACAAACACCTTTTTGTTAAGCCACTAAGCCCTGATGCCACCTGGGAATGGGAAGAGGTGGGTCAGGTGTTAAACTCTGTAAAGCCACTTTTCTCCTTTACCATAAGGTTTGTCATTAAGGGAAAAAATCAACTTGGATACTTGGAGAAATAGAGCAGCTGCTTCAGACTGTATTCCCTAGCCTGGCAACTCTATCTGAGACAACATAGACAATGGGTCTCTTTTGGGTTGCTAGACTATCATGTACCAGTATTGGTTACAGAAAAGACATAAATTAGAGGCATATATTATTCATATGGTTGCAGTGGCTTAGTGGTTGAGATGCTGAATTGACGACTAGAAGGTCGCCAGGTTAGCAGTTCGAGACCCAAGTGCTGTAGGACAGAGTAAGCACCCATTGTCTGCCCAAGCTCCTGCCAACCTAGCGATTTGAAAGCAAGAAATTGCAAGTAGATAAATAGTTATCACTTCGGTAGGAAAGGTAATAGCGTTCCCCGTGCTCCAGCATCTACTCATGCCTTCCACATGACACGGAAGCATCTGTAGATGCAGACAGCAATGGTTCTTTGGATGTAAATGGGGATGAGCACCACCCCCTTGAGTCAGACACAACTGGATTTTGAGGAAGCAATGGTCAACATTCTTTTGTCTAACTTTTAGGCCATGCAACTAGAATTATGAAAGCGCGGCGCCAAAATGGCCGCCGCGCTCTTTGCGCCCCCCCCGACTCAGACATCCGGGTGAGTTAGGGGGCGTGGCCACCCCTCTATAAAAGGGGTGGCCACGAGGCAGACGAGCTGCCATTTTAGAAAGAGCGACGGAGATGAGAAGTTTTCTCCATTGCTGTTTATCGTAGTCTTCGGCTGTTTAGCCCTTGATACCTTCACGGCTGGGAAGGGAGGATTAGCGCGCACAGAGCCTTTTGCTTGCTGGCTGCTGCACACTTTCGGCACTTGGTTTTTGACCCCTGGCAAGGGATCCTACTCTTTCTTTTCGACGATGCCTCCCAAACGGAAGGCCCCGGCGATGAAGCCGCGGCCAAAGGGGAGGACTTTTTCGAGCCCTGCGCAGGATGGGGGGCAGCTATCAGGTCAGAGGACCAGGGCTGCGCCCCCGCAGCAGGGCACTCACCCAGCCTTGCCCACCGATACCAGTGGGGTGATTCAGGCTGGCACTTGGCAGCAGGCCTTGGCTGGCCAGCCTCAGGCCGGCCCCTCAGGGGCTTCGGCCCTCGGCCCGCAATTGCCGGCCATGGGTCAGGATAGTGGGGGAGGGCCTGGTGTGGGTGCGCAACCCGTTCTTCCTCCGGCCCCTCATGGGCCAGAGTTTTGGGCATGGCCCTATGCTGGCCAAGGCTCTCACTTGGGTGTCCCTTTCCAAATTCCTAGTGGGCCTTCCGGCCAACCCGGCCCACCTTACGCTGGAGGATCTGTGGCAGTGGATGCTTTACTAGCACATGTAGCAGTGCTGGAGGCATCCTTGGGGATTGCACAGCCTCCTATGGGAGGGGGCCCTTCTCTCTCTGCCAAAGGCCCTTCGTGTCCACCGGCTACCTCGACAGCTGCCACACTGCACCAGGCGGCCAGGCGGGTTGAGCTGCTTGAGACGCTGTGCTGGCCGGTGTCTAGCAGGTCCCTGTTCGCAGCTCCCTGTTCGTCCAGAGCTGCAGACAGGGACCAGTCAGGTGTGGCCACAGAGCTCGATTCCGGTCGCGAGCTCCGAAGCCTGATGTGGGCCGGAACCCCGAATGGGGGCGGCTCACGGGGGGGGGGGGGCACCTAGTGAGTATCAGGTTCAAATTAGTGCACCTACATCACAGCCCACTTCCAGTGGTGGGGTTCAGTGGCCCTGGCCTCGTCAAGTGGAGGCGAGTGGGCATCAGTTACCAATCTATCCCAGTGCCCCTTGGTTTCAAAATGGCACCTCATTGAGGGTGGGGGTTTCCACCCCAGGGGCAGTGCCGGGCATCGCAGGGGCTGTACAGGTCCCGCTGCGTATGCCCCAGATACCTAATGTGCCGGTGACGGCTTTGCCGATGGCTGGTTATTCTTTGCCCCTTGGTGATCATTTGTCCCAGGTCACGAGGGAAAAGATTTGGCGGGGGGAGTATGTGGATATATTCTCCCTATTGAACCGTGAGCCCACTAAGGAGGAGAGAGAGGGACAGGACGACAGAGACAAAGAGCTGTCCTGCCGTCGTAAGCCACTGCGCACCTGGGCCAACTGGTTGCTGGCATATCTTATTTATATGACGGTATACCTTAGGGCCCGGCCTGACCTGGCCATTCCTATGGTCCAATATTTGGACAATATTTACAGGGCGATGGTGGATTTCCCTGGCCCATCGTGGTTGGCTTACGATGAGGAATTTAAAATGAGGGTGCCCCTACACCCGGAGATGAGATGGGATGAGCCCTGTCAAAAATTGTGGCTATTGTACATGACCCCCATGCGTCCGGCGCCTGGGGATAGGTACCATTGTGGCCATGCCATGCAGCGAGCTGCTGCAACACATGCTCCCCGCCAGCCGGCGGGACAGGGGGTTCCAGCCCGCTTGCAGTGTTGGAGCTTCTCGGCTAACGGCGTGTGCAATAAGCGGCAGTGCCGATATAAACACGAGTGTCCCTCTTGCGCTGGCCCCCACGCCACCGGCACGTGCCCGCAGGCCAGTGGGTCATGGGGCAGAGGTAGAGGTGGACAGGGAGCGGGCAGAGCTTCTGCTGATGGAGCTAGCCAGTCAAAAGGCCCCCTCCCCAGTTAATGTGTATATGTTGGAGCGATGGCTCTCAACTTATCCAAGGAGGGAGGACGCTAGGTACCTCCTAGAGGGTTTCCAGTGGGGCTTCCGTATCCCATTCAAAGGAGTGTGGGGACCCCAAGATGCCCCCAATTTACTTTCTCTGAAGGGTAAGGAGGAGGTGGCTGCCTTGAGTATTGCCAAAGAGATAGAGGCCAAGAGGGTGGCAGGCCCCTTTTCTGTACCACCCTTCCCTAACCTGAAGGTCTCCCCTCTGGGGTTAGTACCTAAAAAGGCCCCGGGGGAATTTCGTTTAATCCACCATCTATCGTACCTGGCGGGTTACTCTGTCAATGATGCTATTCCTGATGACCTTTGTTCGGTCACGTGTACGTCATTTGACCAAGCCCTACGGATGGTGCGCTCTTGTGGTCCTGGTGCCCTTCTGGCTAAATGTGACATTAAATCGGCATTCCGATTACTGCCAGTGCACCCGGGGGACTTTGAGCTATTGGGTTTTAGATTCCAAGGGAAGTTTTATGTAGATAAGGCCATGCCTTTTGGCTGCTCTATTTCATGTTCAGCATTTGAACGTTTTAGCACTTTCCTCCAGTGGGCCTTTGTTCGCAGGTCCGGGTCTCGGTCTGTAGCCCATTACCTCGAAGACTTTTTGTTCGGGGGTGAACGGGGCTCGGACACGTGCACGCGTCTCCTCACTACATTTTAGATGCTAATGCGGGAACTGGGTGTCCCTTTAGCGCCCGAAAAGACCGAGGGCCCATCCACTACGCTCACATTTCTGGGTATTGAAATTGACACGGTCGCACAGGCATACCGGTTACCCATTGACAAGGTCACCCGGATCTCCGCGATGATTTTGGCCTTGCTGGCCAAGCGTAAAGTGTCACTTCGTGAGCTTCAGGTACTTCATGGCCATCTTAACTTTGCCTGCAGGGTGGTTACACCTGGCAGAGCATTTGCGCGGCGCCTATGTGACGCCATGTCTGGCCTGTCAAAGCACCATCATAGGGTCCGACTGACCAGGGGCATGCGGGCTGACCTTTTGGTTTGGCTTCAATTCCTGCGGGAATTTAATGGGGTTTCCTTTTGGAGATCCGACCTTTTAGTTTCCCCTAGATTCTAAGTACAGTCAGATGCCTCCAGCTCCCTGGGATATGGGATTTACTTTGAGGGGAAGTGGGCTTACGGCCAATGGCCTCCAGCATGGTGGGGCACGGATCGCCTCCGCGATCTTACATTCCTTGAGTTCTTTCCAATCCTGGGAGCTTTGATGCTATGGGGCGAGGAGTGGGCCGATTCAGTGGTCCATTTTTGGTGTACAATGCTGCGGTAGTGCACATTGTCAACGCTCAGACGTTTAAGTCACCTAGGGTGATGGCGTTGGTCCATCAATTTGTGCTACGTAGCCTACGCCTGAATGTGCTTTTTAATGCGAGACATGTACCAGGTATTAATAATGATATTGCTGATGCTTTATCCCGCCTCCAGATCCCCCGGTTCTGCGCCTTGGCTCCAGAAGCAGAGGAATTCCCCTCGCCACTCCCGGCCGAGATTTGGACATTTGGCGAGGAGAGGTGAACCGAGCGATCGGCATGTCTTTGGCACCCCGCACACGTAAGGCGTATCACCATGCTTTTGTTCAATTTAGAACCTTTTGTGTGCAACTTCAGTTGCCCGAAGTGTGGCCCATTCCAGTCGAACAAGTTTTACAATTTATGGTTTATTTACACAGTCAGGGTCTGGCTCCTCGCACTATAGCATCCAGGCTGTCGGCACTGGCATTTATGGCCAAGGTGAGGGGTTTTGCTGACTGCGTCAATGATTTCCGCATATGACATGTTTTGGAGGGGTGGACACAGGAACGTGGCCGCCGCCCAGACACTCGCCACCTAATTTCACCAGGGGTGCTTACCCACCTTGAACGAGGATGGCATGATCTGTATTTTGATAAGTATGAGGCGGCTCTTTTTCATGCGGCTACCACGGTGGCCTTCTTTGGAGCGCTCCGCATCAGTGAGTTGGTACTACTGTCTAAGGCGGATGCGACTCGTAGGGCACTGGAACTCGACGATGTCTATGTCTCTCATGAGTGGGCTCAGTTGAGGATACGGTCCTCAAAAGTTGATCAGCACGACGTAGGCAGTGGAGTTAGACTGCTACGATGTTCCATTGCAGACATCTGTCCGGTTGGTGCCCTACAGGAGTTCTTGGCAGTGCGTGGCACGCACCCTGGCCCGTTTTTCTGCCACCAGGATGGGTCTCCCCTTACTAAATTTCAATTTTGGAAGGTGACCGGTATGGCACTATCCAGTGTTGGCCTCCCCGGGGCTCGTTACGGCACCCATTCGTTTAGGATAGGGGCTGCATCCACTGTGGCTGCATTTGGGTACTCTGAGGCTGATATACGCCGTATGGGAAGATGGGGATCTATGCGTTTTGCATTATATGTTCGCCCTCTTCAGGTATGAGTACCAGTTAAGTCATTGTTCTCTTTTCTTCTTTTACAGACCCTGTGTGTCCCCGCACACCGGTGGCAGTATGGCTGGTGGGCCACAGTTACGTGCACTGGGCAGCGCAGTATGATGCGGTGACAGAGTGGGGACCCCAGCTTGGACTGCGTGCAACCGCACGCATACGGTGGTACGGTAAGCGTGGAATGAGATGGCGGGAACTGTTGCCATTCCTGTTCTCCATCAGGGATGCTGAACCGCCTGATGTCCTTGTACTGCATCTTGGGGGCAATGACCTCGCCCAGGTCACTGGCCTTTCTTTAAAATTCACGATTTGCAGTGACCTAGCTTATTTGCATTATGTGTGGCCGTCCACACAGCTGCTGTGGTCGGACATCATACCGCGTCATGCTTACAGGGGAGGTATTGACCTCCGTGCCCTTGACCGCGCTCGCCGCTCGGTGAACAGGGCTGTTGCCCAGTTCTTGGCAGACAAGGGTTTGGGGATGGTCATCCGACACCCCACCATTAGTCTCCAAAATTATGATCTTTATGCAGGGGATGGGGTCCACCTGTCGGCTAGAGGTATGAACCTCTTTTTGGAAGATTTGCAAGCAGGCCTGGTGACCGAGCTGACGGTCTGGGGGGGGGCGGTGAGTCTTCATTGAAGTCTCCCCGTGTGGCGGGTAGCACTGGTAAGGTAAAGATTTATGACCCATAGGTATCCGGCAGGTTCGCAATTGACTGGCCAACACTTAGACAGGTACAGGTGTAATAACTTTGACCGGTCAACGACGAACCAGGCAAGGGGTGATGGCAGGAGCTTTTCAGCATGCATCACCCCGTGATTTGACGGATACACGTCAGAGGGTGGGATCAGTAGATAGTTTATTGACTTCGATCAACAATTTGTTTGTGTCAACAAACAAATTGATACAAAATGGATACATTGTAGCCAATTGCCATTGGCAATTTTGGGAGGAACCTTACCAGTGTTACTGCGGCCTGCTTGCCTTAAGAATTACAATTGGATGAGTACACTAATTGAAAGTTATAATTCGGACTAGGGCATTATTCAATAAAAGTGGCCCAATGCCTTTATCCATATACCTGTGTCTGAGTCTTTATTTGGGGGGTGCGCCTGCAATGCCATTATTCAGCAAGTGGGATAGCTAATTTAAATATCTGGAAACTTCCTATTGGAGCCCTGGTGGCACTGTGGTTATACTGCTGTACTGTAGCCAAAACTGCTGCTAATGCTGTGCGTTCGATGTTGATGGGGATCCAGGTTGACTCAGCTTTCTATCCTCTGATGTCGGTAAAATGAGTACCCATCACGTTGGGGGCAAAAATGCTATTTATTTATTTATTTGATTTATATTGCTGCCCGCTCGCCACAGCGACTCAGGGCAGCTTACAGTCAACATAAAATATAACTTAATTAAAAACATCTTTAAGCAAACCCCAGACAGTCCCTAGCTGACAGGTTATTTAGAGTGGTCATATATAAGCTAATGGGGGCAGCAGGGGAACTCCCGTCATGGCATCTGACACTCGCTGGGCCAGCCAGGTCTTCAAGCCTTTCTTGAATGCTTTGTGAACTGACCAGAGAATGCACTGAGTGCTATGGGGTGGTATATAAAAGTAATTGGTACTGCTGTTGCTTTTTCCCCTTTCAGGTTCTGTGGTTCCCTAGGGATCTCTTTGGCCATGGGGAAGCCTTTGGGAATCTTGGGTCAGGGAGGAGCATTTAATATCCCCCACTCCAAAAAAATGCACTTGGAATGACAGTGAAGGTCCCAATCCTAGTGGCAATGATCAGGCAGTGATTTTGACTATTAAAGGCTTCCATCACAAATTCCAGGGCTTTCAAAGGTTTATCTAAAGCAAAAGGGAGACTCGAAATGTGAAGGGAGGAATGAATCAATATTCAGGTTGCTGGATGATGACGCCACACCACTTCCATAGTGTTAAATTATGCCAAATGGATTCTGGATAATGAGTTTCTTCTTATTTGTAACTTTTGAATAACAGACAGTTGCAAAAACACACAATAGACTTTTCCCATCTATTGCTCGGATAGCTCCTTTTTGGTAACATATCTTCTTAACTCCATTTGTATGATAATATATCAACTTCCAGGCAATATAAAACCAATCAGATCCCCAAAAATGAACATATAAGTAGTGCAATCAAATAATTTTATTCTGCAACAAGAAGACAGGAGATGACAACAGTCAATAATGCAAAGATAAATAAAACTAACACTGCCAAAAGAGAAGGTGGTGGTCATTAAGAGTAATATGAATTTTTGAGACATATCCCATTTGTTTAAAATAATATTAAAATATGTTTAAAGGTTCAGATAGAGATACGTTATGGATATTTACAATACTGAGTGATATTAAAATATTTTAGAAGACATGGTTAGACATATATTGCAGTATTTAAAATACTGCGCAATATTACAAGATGTTAAAAAGGCTATGTAAGGTCTATGCCTGGTGTCCCAAAAATGATATTCCTTTAAAAAGGTATTATCTGAAGTTGCAATGGTCTCAATCAGCAGATGTTAGTGAGTCAGTAGTGAACATCCCATCCCAGAAGTTCCCTCTTATGAGAGAACTGACCTGTGTTAGCCTGCCTCATCCAACCCAAATGTTGCCTGTTGCCTCATATTCAGTGGAGGATGCTGTTCCTTCAGCCATTCACTAGCAATTGCCAGCATTGTTAGCCTCTATAATTGGACCAAAATAACTTGGATCAGCCCTTTCTCTTGTCTTCTTGGACATGGTAAGAATTCCATACCTGGACTACATATAAACTGATTTTATTGTCACAGAAAGTTTTTTTTAACAAGATAAACTCTACATTGTTGTGGGAAGATTAAGGGGAAGGATTAAGGGGAAGAGAAGGGCAAGGCAACCCACTGCAAATTTTTAACTTGTTTGTCTTGATTTCAAGGAGTCAATGGCTTTGAACAGTTCTGATAGGTCAGAAGAGTTCAGATTCTGTAAACAAGTTAATCTAATACAGGGGTGGACAACTGTGGCCATTCAAATGTTGTTGGACTGCAGCCCTTATCAGTTCTAGTCAGCATACTCAGTGGGAAAGGTTTACGGGAATTGCGGTTCAATAATATTTGAATATGGGTACTTGCCCATCTAAAGATTGGTAAACAACTCATGATAAAAGTTCTTGTTTAAGTATTTGAAGTATGGTTGAAGAACCAAAGGTCCTCCAGATGTTTTTTGGAAATTAATTACAGTATAACAGCATCCAACTACTGGGTATCCTGGCTTGGATTAATGAGGGTTGAAATTCAACAACATCTTTTTTTTAAATATATATATATATATAAATTTTTATTGATTTTCGGAAAAATATAACATACAAATACAGAAAGAAGAAAGAAAAAACAACATAGGCAAGCATATAAATGATACATTTGACATTATCACAAAAAATAATATTTAAACAATAAAATTAGATGTATATAAATCTAAATATAACACCTTTGAAATTTAACATTTAACTTACTGTCTCTTTAATGTTTTATTATCACAATAGTAAATATCCCAACTTTGCTCTTAAACATTAGTGACCAGTAACTTCTTATTTTATCTATTTTCTATTCAAATCAATTTGTCTAAAACAGTTATATTTCTTTTTCTATCCCTATCAATTTATTCCAATATTACATTCTATACATCATTCACCCCATGTATTTACATTGCCCGGGAGGATGTGGTATTTCCCATTGGTTTCTACTTTGCCCAAAACTTCAATTGGTCTGGTGTCAGTCTATTCTTCCCCTCTCCCTTCAAAGCATGATCCACAAACTGTCTCCATGTATTCCAAAATCTATTCTCTATAATTATTCCTTTTTTAAAATTCAACGCCCATGTTAATTTTTCATTCAATGCGAGATCCCACATCTCATACCAATCATTTACTTTTAATGTTATGTCATTCTTCCAATTTTTTGCTATACACATTCTGCCCATAGTAAGCATTATAGCCAATAATTCTTTCTTATCATCATCTAAGTTCATATTATCTACGTCCGTCAACAAGATGTTACTTGGCCTCAACTTGAGAGATGTTCCCATAATATTGACCATCTCCTTCTCAATTTCCTCCCAAAATTTCTCAACTTTTTTACATTCATACCACATATGTACATATGTGCCCAATGTATTTTTACATCTCCAACACATTTATTATTATTTTTATCTATCTGGTACAGTTTCAATGGGGTCAAGTACCATTTCCACAACATTTTAAAATTATGCTCTTTAACCCTGACGGACATGGATCTCATACCTCTTTTTTCCCATTTATTTTTCCACTCTTTTTCAGTTATGCTTATCTTCAAATCTTGTTCCCAAGCATTTTTAAATATCTCTTGTGAATTACTTTCTACATTTATTATTTTATATATTTTACTAACCATACCTTTAATTCCAATTTCCAACTTTCTTACTTTCCATATTAACTCTTCAAATTCAGTTTTAGTTCTTTCCAGACTCTGCTCTCTCACATAACTATTATTCCACTTATTTATCCTCATAATCTGTAACCAATTTAACTTCATTTGATCATACAGCTCTTGTCTTTTCACGTTGTCTCTGCAAACTTGTATCCAATCTTTCAACAGGAAAATCTCATTCTTTAATAAAATTTCCTTCATCCTATCATCAATTTTTATTGGGAATTTTTTAATATCTTCCAGCTCAATTATTGGCAATATATTCGGGGATAGTTTCATTTTAACCTTCTTCCAAACTCCCAACATCGATCTCATCATTCTATTTTTAACCATTATTTTTCCTTTTTCATTCCCTAAAAACACACTTTTACCCAACTCCTTTAATTCCATCATTTCAATTTCCTCCCAAATAACTACCTCTTTCATTAAAATCTTAACTACATTTTTAATATGGAATGCATTATAATAATTTTTCAAGTTCGTTATTCCCAGACCCCCATCTTTTTGTGACTGGTACCACATTTTCTTTGGTATTCTAGCTCTTCTTCCCCCATTACAATAATTATTTATTAAAGCTTGAAATTCCTTAATTTCTTTATCTGTAATTTGGATTGGTAGGGTTTCAAACAAAAAAAATATTTTTGGTAATAACATCATTTTAGTCAATGCTACCCTGCCGAACCAAGACAGCTTCAAATTTTTATATTGTGAAATTTTTGCTTTGAGTTTTTTTTGTTTACCATAATTTAATCTTCTTAAATTTTCTATTTTGCTTGAAATATTTATCCCCAAATATCTCACACTATTTTTAATCTGTAGTTTAAATCTATTTTTAATTCTCCCTTGTTCTTCCTTGTCTATATTATTCAATATCATTTCAGATTTATTCTCAACCCAGTTATTTGTTCAAATTCCTCCAAATGCCTCTGTATTTTTCCCAACGTCTTCCCCAGATGTTTCATAATTATAAGAGTATCGTCAGCATATAAACTAACTTTATTTCCTAATATTCCTTCTATTTCTTTATCCTTCCTTATACTTTTTGCTAATATTTCCATCGCCGTTATAAATAATATTGGGGATAGTGGGCATCCCTGTCTTGTTCCCGCTTCTAATCTTACTTCTTCCATAAGGCCATCATTTACCCTAACATTGGCACACCCTTGTTGATACAATTGTTCTATCGTTTTTATAAACCTACATCCAAATCCATAGCCTTTAATTAACTCATTAATTGTTATCCATTGCAAAGAATCGAATGCCTTGAAAATATCCAAAGATAACAATCCTACCTTCTCTTTAGTTTGACCTGCAATGTCTATTAAATCTATAACTCACCTTGTTAAATCCGCCATGTATCTACCTTTAATAAATCCCACCTGGTCATTATTTATATATTTATCCATGAAGCTATTTAATCTTTTTGCCAATATCGCTGTAAAAATCTTAGCATCCTGATTTATTAAAGAGATAGGCCTATATGACTCTACCTTTTCCAAATCTTTCCCAGGTTTTGGCAATAATACTATTATGGTTCTATACCAAGAGGGTGGAATCTGACCTCCATCCAAAATAAAATTATACAATTTTAATAATTTTGGGACAATTATATCTTTAAACTCTTTATAAAATTCCGCTGGCAATCCATCTTCACCTGGTGATTTGTCCATCCTCAATTTACCTATTATTTCTTTTATCTCCTTTTCAGTAATTGGCTCCTCCATTATTTGTTTATGTTCCGGATCGATTTTGTTTTTAATCTGACTTTCAATTTTATCTTTTAATTTTCCCAGGTCTATATTTTTTCTTGAATATAACTCCTGATAGAATTCTTTTACAACCTTACATTTATCTTTTGTTTTTATTATACCTTATACCCTTTTTGTCTACCAGAATCCCTATTTCCCTTTTATTTCTTTTTTCCTTAGCAGCTCCTGCCAATAATTACTATATTCAAAGTATTCCCTTTTTAGATAAACCAGATCTCTTTTCACTTTTTCAATATCCTTTCCTATTAACTCCTTCCTCAACCCCTGCATTCTTTCATGAACTTTCCTATCTTTAGTTATTGCATGTTTTTCTTGTAGCTGTTTAATCTCTTTCTCGATTTCCTCCTGCTTACCTTTTAATTGTTTATTTTTAAGACTAGCCAATTTAATACTTTCCCCTCTGAATATTGCCTTCATCATATCCCACACCACATTATATCGAACCTCGCCTGTATCATTCCATTTCCAATTTTGCTCCCATCTTTCAACTATTTGTTCTTTAAATTTTTCATCTTTAAATAATTTAGTGTTATATCTCCAATTTCTCCTAATCTTTGTACCATCCATTCTCATTTCTAACAATACCTTTGCATGATCCAACTCTCTGAAGATTCCAACTTCAATTTCACCCAAATTCCCTATCAGGTTATCAGTTACAAATATATAATCTATTATAGAATACGTGTTATAAACCTGGGAGAAAAAAGTGTAAACCCTTTCCGATCCTTTAAGCTCCCGCCATGTATCTTTTAACCCTAATCCTTTCATCCATTTATCCAGCACTTGTGTTTTATCTCCCCCCACCCCTTCTAGCTATGTTTGTAGTATCTATGTTTGCTCTTATTAAATTGAAGTCCCCACCCACAATCATTTTTATCGTTCTTTCTTTATTCAATATATTATGCACCTTATCTAAAAATTTATTTTGATTTTAATTTGGTACGTACAAATTTACCAAGGTAATCTCCTCATCATCTATTTTCCCTTTTATTATTAAACATCTTCCTTCTATATCTGAAATATTTTTTACCATCTCAAATCCAACTCTACGTGATACCATAATTGCTACACCTCTTGCCTTTGACGTACCATATGATTTTTTTATAAAATTGAGTCCATCCTAAGAATAATTTGTTAGTTTCCTCTGATTTTTGGTGAGTTTCCTGAAGAAAGATTACATCCGGTTTATCTTTCCTAAGAGCTGCTTCTAATCTTCTTCTCTTCACCTGACAACCAGTACCTTTCACATTCCAGGTTAATACTTTCAAATTTTTCATTCCTTATTTTCTAACCCCAATTCTCCCTTTTCGCCACTTCCTCCAATGGGCGTGCACTCCAACAAACAACAAACCCCCATTCCCAAAAATCTATTAAAGAAAAAAAACAAAAACAAAATAATAATAATAAACAACTCTAAAAAAACCAATAAAAACATATAAACAATCTACTGCTATCCCTCCCCACTTTTCTACAAGTAGCCTCCGTATTAACAAAGGGGGAGGGGGGAAGCGTGACCAACTGTGTGGGCTTAATAGGAACCCAAACTAACTTCCACTCAAATCAGTCCCTCCTTCTGCTTCTTTGGGCATATTCTCATTATCATTTCTCCTTCTCATGAACCTACCCGAAACAATCAATTCCTCCTTCAGTTCATCCCACTCTTTAGTTCCGAATTCCAGTAATTTTGCATCCACCATTACATCCATGACATTGACATCCTCACTCATCATATATCGTTTACCCAAATGAAAAAAACTCAATTGCCGTGGAATTTTCCAATTATACCTAACTCCTTTATCTTGGAATCTCTTTGTAATTGGCTTCATCGATTGCCTCCACATACGATACTGCATTGGAATATCATTGTATACCTCAATATCTGAACCATCTATTTTTAAAACTTCTGACCCCTTCACTCGAATGAGAGCCATTAATCGAAATTTATCAGCAACATTGGCGAACTTTACCAGTACATTTCTTGCCCCAACTTTACCTCTTCTTGACCCCAGCCGAAAGAAACTTACAATACCATATGGCGTGAAACCTCCTTCCATAATTCCATCTAACCACTTTACAATTCTTTCTTTTAATTTATCTGGCGTACCTTCCAGAATTTTTTGAATTATCACGTTCGCATGTCTCATCTGTTCTTCCACCAATTCTAACCTTTTTTCATGATCCCCCACCTTATTTTCCCTTTCTTTCTCTCTTTCTCTCATATCTGAAACCACTGCTTTTATCCCCTCCTGCTCTCTTTTCATCACCTCTTGTTCTTCCTTAAGTTTATTTTGCCCTTTTTTAAAATCATCAAAACCCTTCATAATGTTTGCCATCAAATCTTGCATGTCTTGTTTTCATTCCTGTTTATCCTGAACAAACATATTTCCAATTTTTTGTTCCAAATTATCCACCTTCTCATTAAATTTATCAACATCTGATTTAAACCCTTGCCCCCCTTTATTGGCACCATTGATGGGGTTGTCACTGTTATTACAGTTGCTGCTGTTGTTACTGTCGTCGGTGTCATTGCAGCTGTGGTTGTTATAGTTGTTGTTGCAGCTGTTGCTGTTGTTATCTTTGCTGTCATTATTACAATAGATTTCACAGCTGCAGATGCCATCATAGGTGGAGTTGACACTATTTTTTGCTGCTGCTGCTGTTGTAATTGCTGTGCAATTTTTCTCACAGTCTCTTGGTCCTCCAAATCCTTTATTTCCTGTTGCATTGTTTTCTTCATCTCCGACTCCTCTTGTTCTATCCTGGTGAGCCTTTTAAAAATCCTATCTGAAGATGACTGTCTCTCTGCTCTTATCCAGCCCACTTTCTCCTTCTCTTTCCCTCTTCCCTGATGTTTCATTCAAACACTGTTCCAATTGCAGACAGTCTCCAGTTTATCTCCACAAAAGTATATCTTCTGTAACACAGTCAGCCCACAACTCTTTTAACCATCCTTATATCCCTTTACGCAAGTAACAACCAATTGCCACTTCCACAAAAGAAGAAAAAAATGCTTGTAATCCAATGGGAAAAAAAGAGAGAGAAGGCAAAACAAACGTCTGGTCCCGAAAATGAAGAAGACAAAACAATACTTTTCAAGAGACACCACTGATCAGACTCCCAGCGCCATCTTACTCCCTTCTTCTTTGTATCCAAATATCCAAAAATTCAAGGAAAGGGAAAAGGTTCCAAGCCACCAAACTCTCCTCTTTTAAGCCCAAATGTCCATCATCCAATCTTTAATATTTTCCAGGGGAGGGGGGGAATCCCCATATTCAATAAACTTTTTCTGCTTTTCCACTTTTCCTCTCCCTCCACCACTTCCAAAAACTCACTCTCTGCAGCAGCAAATTCCTCACAGCTCTGCTCGGCTCTGAAATGTTTCAAGGCTAGCCAGGCTGAATGAGGCTCGCTTTCGCTTTCTCCCTTCAAATCCCAGCAAACTCACCCCCGCTCAGTCCGGCCTTTATCAATTTAAGCAATCATAGTCCAAGCCCAGTCCTCGGCTAGGAAAAATCTCCCATTCCTGCACTGGCAAAGTCCGTCTAACCCCCACTCCTCTTTGAAATTCATGTCTATCTCCTTTTTCACTCAGCTTTTCAGCCAGTCCAAAGTAAATTCCATCAGTTGTTGACTTAATCTTCCTCCTCCACCTTTTTTAATGTCTCTGGAACATTTTAAACTCTTTTAAAAAGCCTCTTTCATCATCATTCTTTCCGAGTGAAAGAAAGTTCAGCCCGTTCAGTCCCCCATTAGGCCACACCCCCAACAACATTTTGAGTGCCACAGGTTCTAGTCACAAACCACCACTTCTCCTGGAAGCACTAAGGGCATTCTATTTTATGCTGCTCCTTCTAATGAGATGTCCACATAGGCCACATGAAAAGTGTTCAACAGCCTCCAGACTTTGGATGTTGGTTGCATGGTTGTCCAATAATAGTGAACATGTATGTTTACTTATGAGTTATGAGAATAGCTAGGTGGATGAAAAGCACAATTTTTATAGACAACGATGTATGTGGAAGAATAGCTCAGGGTGACACTCAGAAAATAAAGTTTGATACTCCTGTTAAAAATTCATCTCTGTGTGTCATCAAGTGTTAACTCCTTTCCATCCAATTAACAACATGTTTAGTAGCCAAACTATGGCAGACAACTTGAAACAGTAAGAAACACCACTGCTTGACAAATGGGCATTTCAGGATTACTCACTAGTCCTCCAGTGTTAGCGGCTGACAGGGACTTCCAGAGCTAATGCAGACATTAAGAAAAGAACAAAAAGCTGACTTGCAAAGGTCATTATTAGCATATCATCAAAGGCTGTTTTTTCCTAACTGTTCTTGTGACCACCACAGAACAGATTAATCCTTCTAAAAACAGGCTAAACCAATTATGCCAGAAGGTCTGCCTTATGTCAATTAGACTTTATAATGTTCTAGAATGCAAAACAAAAAAGGTGACAGAGATGTATAGCACTCATAAGGAGAAGAGCACATTAGGAGATGCGAACTGCAGCATGTGCAGAAAAATGATGAGATAAACCTAACATTAATATCAACGCAGCACTATTGTCAAAACTACACAGAATTTTGTATCAGAAACAGAGAGAGAAAAGTAGACTATAATTTAAAACTGGTGCATTGGATGGGGATTTTTTTGGCAGTCAGCTGAACTTAGAAATAGATAATTTGCATGACTCAAATAACCTTATCAGTAAAGATGACACAGCTTTGAACACTGTTATACAGTGGAACCCGCTTAACAAATGGCTCGGTTAACACAAAAATCTCATAACAAAAGGAAATCCATAGAAAATATTGGCTCAGTTAACAATTTTTTTTCCTGGAATGGATTAATTGGTTTTCAATGTATTCCTATGGGAAATTGCAATCAATGCATTCCTATGGGAAAATCACTTTACAAATTTTTCATAGTACAAAAGGTCCTGGAGAACGCATTAAATTTGTTAGCCGAGGTTTCACTGTAATACTTTTTGTAAACTTTGAAAATAACAATGTAACTGTATTATCTTCTTAAATTCTCTTCCTTTTCTTCATAAAATTTATGTACTTTAAAATTAATTTTATATATTCATTTTATTTCACTTGTGTCTGAAAAAAAAACTGTAGGCAAACCACCCAGATATGTGGCAAAACGTGTCATTATGTGTATATAGGTTTGTGCTTATATTGAAAAACAGGCCTGGGTAGTTTTCAGTTCTTCTTCAAGTGCTGTATCCAATTTTGAATATTGGTGATGATCATGCAATAAGCCATGAAGATTGTCCTGGGAACAATATAATGCAGTGGCCTTCCATTTGCCTTTCACATCACAGTGTGATACCCATACCAGTGATCCTATTCCACAAGTCACTTTCTGGTCCTGAGACCTTTTGGCACACAAAGTCCTCCTCAATATCCAGGCAGTACTGAGATGGATTCAAGTGGGATTTAATCCACTTGGGGACCATCACCTTTACCTGTGGACTTTGCCACCTCAGGCCATTAGTTCTCAGGGTTATCAGGATAGTTAACATTGAGTCGCTGGCAGTATGGTCTACTCTGTTACAATAGCAGGATTACCTGGACAGTTTGGAGCTTTCAATTGATGTGTAAAAAGAACAACATATTAAACTTAGGTCTGTCTCTGAGAAAACTACAATGTGTATCGATAACAAAGAGAACAAAGCAGGATCAAAGAAGCTGTCGCTCAATATCACAAATGGAAATTGCGCTGGGCTGCACACATCTCTTGAATAACAGGTGGGCGATGGACAGCAGCAGTCACAGTGTGGTATCACAGAGGAATAAAAAGATCCCTTGGCAGACTCAACTGTGCAAGACTCAACTGTGCAAGACTGTGCAAGACTCAACTGTGCAAAGTTTTGATTGAACCTGGAGAAGAAGAGCATGACAGCAAAACAAATGTAAAACAAATTGCGACCAGCAGGAACTTATCCCTTGATAGTCTGGTTAATCAAGGGGGGAAATGGATCTTTCCACAGAATAGCCATGAAATAACCATGAGTCTTGTTTTATATGTTTTATTTGGCATAAGCGTCTTGGATTCCATGTCATCATATGCAACCTGATGAAGTGGCCTATACCCAGTCAATAACAGAAGAAAGTTGTATGGTCTTTAAGGTGCAACAAACTCTCTATTCTTACTACTTACAGGAGACTGACTGTTGGACTTTTCTGTTTTTTTTTACTGTCAGAGTGAATGGTAATAATAATAATAATTTTGTTATCATACTAGTTTTAAAACAAGTATTTATAATAGTAGGGAGTGAATCCAAATTGATCAAATTTGATTGGTACCGCAAACATCCTATAACATTCAATTGGAATATCTGTCCAGGTAGGGGTTAGAATCTTCAACTCCGGTTATACCTAGTATTTCAGAAAGAACTGCCAGGATGCATTAAAGATTACACAGAGAGGCAGAGTGAGGAAGAGGAAAGATACAGCCTGAGCTGTGAAGAGCTGAAAAAGAGCTGAAAAACAGGAAGATGGAAGGACCTGTAGAGATAAGGGAATTATACTGAGAATTGAAGGAGGCAGAAGACAGGCAGTAGAAGGACTTAAACTAAATGACTGAAGACAGGCTCAGAAGGGTCTGTGCCAGAGACAGAGGTAATGACTCCTTCGAAAAAGGCACAAAGTCAATGAATGAGGGAATGTGTTATCTCCACCATTGCTAATTGGATTCTGGCCTTTATGTTTGTTTGATGCCCCACTGTCCATAGCATAGATAGGGCATGTCTTATGCTACTAATGGTACAGTGATTGAGAGTGGTCTAGTAAGGAAGGAAAACCCAGAATAAACATGATTTATCACATTGTGATAAATAGCTAGTGCCAGGACACAATGAAGATATTCCTCTACATTATGGTGGCTAGCTGTGGGATACTGTGAATTCTCTCTCCTTTCCCAACCTTCCAGTGCTCAAATATGAAAAAAAAACTTTTAACTTGACTGTACTAAAGATAGAACCACTATTTGCTGTGTCAGAATGTCCTGCAAAATTTCCTAGCTTCCTGTGAAAACAAGAGAGTCCAGTTTTCATTTGATTTTATGTTCTTCATTGTTCTGCTCATGAAACTGCCAAAGTATTTACAGTTTAATACTATTTTTTTCAGTGAATCCTGGATAGGCAAGGCATCATTCTATGCAGAAATTGTAATGAGTTTCTGCAGCTTGGTGTTTCTTTTGCTCTTTGTAGAACAAAGGGCAGGGAAGATGTGGTCCTGTGTAAGAATTGCACAAATACTCTCATCTTGACCTCTTTTTCCAGAGGAAACTGACCACCAAACCTTTGAGAAATTCCCTACAAAATATTTCAAAGAAAGCAGAAAAGAAACTTCTGAACTCTGAGTAGGACACACAACCATCTTACATAGCTTTCTGCATAGATTGAACAACTTGATTTGGCACCAATTTTCACTATAACAATGAGCAAAGTTTCATTCCACAACACTAAAAACAAAAGATGGTAGAGAAATTCTGGATTGTAATTCTAAAAGAGATTCTAAAGCTAGTGTGAGTCTGGTTTCTAACAACCTTAGGTAAGGTAAAGGTAAAGGCAAGGTCACCTTTGCTTGAAAGCCATTCGTATCTGACTCTAGGGTTCAGTGCTCATCTCTGTTTCATAGCTGAAGAGCCAGCTCCAGTGTCTAGTCATGCCTACCACATGTCCATGGAAATGTCTGCAGATGCAGACAGTGCTGACTCTTTGGCAGGGAACAGAGAGTCAGATACGACTGGTTTTTGAGTAAGAGTGACTTTATAACATGTGAAGTAAACACCACCAAGATATGTATCACACCTAATCCCATATTCTTTCTGCTTTCTACTTATGAGGCAGAAGGTAACAAGAAGTAACAAATACAGTATGTCCAAATTCATCTTATACGAAGCGTACGGAAGTATTATCCAAGATTCTTGGCTTGTGGTAGCAAAACTCATATTGAGTCACTTGATGCATCCTTAATGGAAAAGTGCTGGATAATAAAATATTCTAAACAGTTGCTTTGCTTTTATCGGCCTGCTCTTCTCTCCCTGCTCCCCAACAACCACCTCTCTCATTTGAGCTCTAGCCAAATGTAAAAGTGCACTTTTCCTTCTAGTTTTCTATTATCTAAATGCCAGAACTTGCTGCTAGTTATGCATGAACAATCTAAAGATTGTGTATAAAATCAAGGCATACAAAATTACTTTTTCAGAAGTCATCTGGCAGAATGCTCGGTGGTATGCAGTATGCTGAGATATTTTTCCCCCTTGACTGTCATCGAAGGCCTTTTATATGTACCTCAGTGTTAGCTTTAGATAAGAATACGATGTAGGAAAAGCACAACTCTCCCCTTCATCTATTTTTACAGGCCTTTCAAGATGCTAAGAATTTACCACCTTGCTAAATAATTGGATTTCTGGCTAGTCTCTCCCCCCCCCCCCCCCCGCCCCAGCAGACTCCTGTAGAAAACTTTTGTTTTCTTGATCACTCTGGAAACATTTTAAAGGGTTATGAACACTGCAAAGGCCTTCAGGCTCTACAGATATGAGGGTCTTAAAAAAAAAAACCTCACCCCATAGACGGAAAAACATGACCATGTTGCTAGAAAGATCTGCTCCTTGATGTGAGATGTTTGCACAATTGTTATCCAATAACTGTTATCTATTTACCATGTATACCTGTCAAGCGCAGCTCTGGACAATACGGGACCTGTGCAGAAGGCTTCTGCGCAGAACCCTTCTGTGCATGCACAGAACCCTTCTATGCATGCACAGAAGGCTTCTGCGCAGAACTCTTCTGTGCATCCCCTTCTGTGCATGTGTAGAAGGGTTCTGTGTATGCGCAGAAGGGGATGTGCAGTAACTAATTTCCCCCGCCATCAAATTATGGGATGGCGGCGGGTCCGGGTGGGAGAGTAGAAAAAGTGGTGCTGAATTATGAGAAATCCCGACCAATACAGGATACTTGACAGGTATGTTACCATGATGATAGGCAATTGAAGTCCAAAACATCTGTATAGCCATTAAGTCCCTGTTAGGGATGAGGCTTTGGTGTTTTTAAAACTACAGTACCAAGAGGTCTGCTGGAATTGCTCCAGTCAGAACTCATCCCAGATGTTTTTTTTGTCTGTGAAACAACTATAAAGGAAATGTGGCTGAAACTCACAGGCCTTGTTTTCAACTGTTCAGGTGGCAATGTCTATGTTCTAGTGGTAATTCGGTGTGGCTTTTGCAACAAATTTGACTGGGTAGCTAAAATGCCTTCTTTTAATGTAGGTAGGTTAAGAACCCTGGAGTGAACAGTTAAATCACCTGATCTGCTAGTCTTAAAGATACAGTGAAGTTTTAAATATTTAAACATCAAATATTATTGTAAATCTCATGTCTTTTGCATATCCCATATCACGTATCTTCCTCTTGCTTTCAAAAGGCCAACAAATTTTCACAATGTTATTCTATATTTATTTAATTTTCAAAATGCAGTTCTTCTCAAGTCTGCATGGTTTCCTTCTTTCCTATATGATTGCACTGGGGTCTTACAACAGGAAGTTGGCCTATTGCACATTACAATGGACATTACCATCAGGTGAGATCAAGAGAGAGGCATATGTCACAGCTAAATTTAGCATCACAGTTTAAAGTTATATCCCTTCCAAGTCATATACCATCCCAGTGTTGCTTTACTGTACGAGACTGTCTTGTTTAACATCCAGGAAGTGCTAATTCAACAAACTTGTTTGTTTTCTACTTTCTTATTAGGTACAAGACATAAATATCAATACTAATCCATTTGGAATGGGATGAATATTCCAGTCAAGTTCCAGAGAAGGGTCACAAGCACCATATTTTCCCCACTATATTTGTGAAGATACAAACAATAACACATTTCTACATCTGAAACCAACAATAATATGTATTTTTCCATAGGGAGAAAATTACTGGATTTCACATCCAGCCATCAAACATCACTCACTCACTCACTTGAAAATCAGTTAGTATATTCAATGTTCATAAAAATAATCTCATTTCTCCTTGCTATCCACTATAATAAACCACAAAACATACAACTATCAATTTTCATATCTCTCTCTTCTAACAGACAGTCAGACATACAGTGAGTTCCTATGAGCATAATTTTGCATAATGGATCCTTCTTCTAAACAAAGAGGTGGTGATTTTCATTGATTATTTTTTCTTCTGTAAACTCTATCAAAAAACTTCTCCAAGTTGTTGAGGGAGAATTGAAGCACCTTAAAGAACAATAGTACCAGGGCCATAGGATGGGAAGAAAAAGAATCAGGGGGAAAAAGCCTCACTTTCTCCTTTCTTATGGAGGAAAATATATTTGACTTCTATTCATCCTATCTTTGAAGCAGCACTGGATCCAGTCCAGGAATCAATGATTTTTTTACAGATTACGACACTATTACTTACTTCAAGAAAACTGAATCCAAGTTAACTAGGCACACCACAGCATTTTTATTAGAAGATGATTTTTTATAGTGAGGCTTAATTCCTAGTAACGAAAAAGATTCCTCTATGGGTAATTTTTCACAGTTCTTCTAAGGTAATTTTTACAGTTCTTACACATTGGTAAGCTCCTACAGTATTTGAGTCCTTGATCAGACATGTAATAGAGCTGCTAGAACTTGCATTATGATAATAATATTAGTTTATAAGAAATTTATCAAATGTAACAGTAGTCCGGATTATTTTGTCATGCTAATTATTACATTTATGTACAATTATCTTTGTGTGCAGATTTCCTGAGGAAGAAAAAGCTATTCGAAAAGTCGAAATAACTGGTATCGACTTTGAAAATAATAGCTGTATCAGTGAATCATACATACCCATAGAGGAATTATTTGTGTTATCAAGAACTGTAAAAATTACCTTAGAAGAACTGTGAAAAATTACCCATAGAGGAATCTTTTTCGTTATTGATTCTTGTATATATTCAGCCTTTCGTTTGTGAAGAAGATTAAAGCATTTGAACCTTTTACCAAGTTGGATACATTTATTACATATTATCTTCAGAGACAACACAGTTATTATTTTCATTTAAACGGTTTTTTCGTCATCCATTGAGTACCGTACCGTTTGCGCCTATTGCCCTTCGTTAATTCCTAGTAAGCACACTTCAGATTATATTCTAAATACTAATATTTAATATGTATAATATTGAGTGCAAAGTTAAGCTTGGAATAAATGGGTTGTGTCCAAGTATAGGTTGGATCCATTCATACTTCATGTACACACATTGAAACAGATTAATCCATGAGGACTGCACCCAGTGAATCTAGTAAAACTCACACTTAGAAGCAAGTTTTGCTTTCTAGACCCAAACATTCAAATTGCAATATTGTTGTTCAAATGCACTCCTATGTTGTTGTGACGCTGGCATGAAATCAAGCTGTCTTATACAATAAAACACAAAGTGGGAACTCTGCTACACAGCTTCCCCCAAAGATAAAAGTTAATAGGTTTTTACTCAAAAGAATAACACTAAGTAAGAAAGATGTTTTCTGCATTAGTTATCTGAAAACTGCAGGTACAATCTACCAGTTCAGCCATGTTATTTTAAGGAAAGGACTTCAAATCCTTTCTTTGCCCTTGGAACAAAATATATCAGACTTTGGATGAAAAGAAATGAACAGAATCACTTTACTATGAGTACCAAAGTGAAAATACTTTCAAGAAAAGTATAAAGATTTCCACAACGGAGATAAGGTGACTACATTTTTGTTATAATTTATAAGAAAATTTTGATGTGTCATTGGTGATGGTATTTGTCCTGTTCACCTTACCTCTGTCGCTGAAGTCATCCACAAGAATGATTTCTGCTATCAAGCTGTCAGGAGTCCTGTTGATGATGCTGTGTATGGTCCTCAAAAGTGAAGTCCAGCCTTCATTGTGAAATGGGATAATTATACTAGTGTTTGGAAGCTTCTCCAAATACACTTTGTGCTTGCAGCTGAAGATAGGAAAGAAAGAAAGGGCCATATAAGAATGACAGAGAAATTTAGTCTCTGTATGTCTCAGACATTTGACCAATTTAGCCATATCATTCCCCATCCCACCTCCCAAATAAACCTGAACAACAAAGACAGACTTCCTTAGATGTATTACTGATTACTGTAGGGCTTTTGTCCAAGCACATGTGCATGGAAGCACACCTATTTAACACACAGGGTTCTCTGGTTCTTACACATATCAATTTACCCTACCATAGAAATATACTGACCCATATAATCCCTAACTTCCTATCGATTGTCACACATAACCTAGCAATCAGTCTGGTAGTTCATGGCTCTGTTGGGTTAATTGTTGTTGGAAATTGGCATCCTATTCAGCCCTAAGGAACGGAGACACAAAACAAAGTGGGACTGCAGCTTGTTCATGACTACAACAGGTTGGCTCTTTTCTTGGGAGACACATTGGGGAATCAAACTCTCAACCTCTGAATCTACAGTTAGATGCCTAACTCACTGAGCTATCCAACTTGCTTGAGACCAGGTTACACAGCATAAAAGACTTCACATCATCATGTATGAGCAGAAAATCTATTGAAAAGTATTTTGCATGTACAGTACATCACTAATTTGTAGAAGCACTATGAGACGCCAAGGTCCTTCCACACAGAGGTAGTCTGAGTTAGCTAACATTAGCCCTACATGCTCCTGAGACTATCACTTGTACATTGACAACATGGCCCTTTTAAAGTATTAATGAATCTAGTTTCTTTAATATATTGAATGTGGGCCTGGCTTTGCTCATTGTGCCTTCACTTTCTTCATATGATATTCTGAAAAGGAAAGAAAATCCTGTCTGCAATTTTGACTCTACACCTGAGAAACAACCCTATGGAATTCAGATTCTTGTTTTAGCACCTATTTAGCATGTATTTGTGAACAGAAATGAGAGGGCTCTCTCTCTCTCCCTCTCCCTCTCTCTCTCTCTCTCTCTGTGTGTGTGTGTGTGTGTGAAAAATATCCACTTCACTCACTTTCTCTTTTAGTTTCATTTGTAGTCAAAAAGGCTAGATATAGCTAATGTAATTCCAGCAATGCAACTAAATGCTCAGAATAGTCAGTACCATTAAATGGGAAGTGTAACTGCAAATATGCCTCTGGAGGAAAAAAAAGCTTATATCAGCCGATAAGTGCAACTGAACATCCAAATGTAAATGGAAAGACATAAAGGTATTTCATTAACTTCTTAATGAGGCACCAACTACATTTGTATAATGCCAACTACACAATTACACTCTTCATCATTTCGTCGTTTTACAGTGACGTGGTATAAAAACTTCAGTAGTGAAATGACTCTGAAACAAAGTAACGAACAAAGAGTGGATATTCTTTATTTGGACAAGACTGCGGAACTGATGGCATTTAAAACACTGTTAAACAGGAACAGTGATTTACTTTTAGTGACTGATTCTGTTAATTCATAATCTATGCCCAAATGGCAGCCTAGAAGTAGAAACATCTTGTGTGGCTCTCTTGCAGTTCAGCAGACTAATAAAGATAAGGCATCAACAAGCTGTATTTGTAGATGGTTTGGCCCAGGGATTCTCAACCTGCAGCCCGTGGACTAGATGCAGCCCACGGCACCATTTTATGTGGCCCACCACCACATCAGGAAGTGGTTGAGGAAGGGCAAAATGGCCATCCAGCTCCCGAAGCTGTCTGAGGGAGTGTGACCTGGCACTGGCTTTAAAAGGTTGAGAATTCCTGGTTTAGCCCCATCAACTTCAGAGAGAGATAAAGAGAGAGGGGGGGAGAGTATGGAGCAAATCTGATCAGATAGACACTACACTGGAGTGGGAAATCTGGGAATACAAGAGTTCATTGTGGCTGGCCCTGTAGCTGGCCCTCAACCCAACAAGAGTCCAAAATGCAGGCAGCTTGGTCCCTTTATCAATAAATGAGGAGCAGATATTTTGTAATGTGTATAATTCTTAATTGTGCATTCAAGAAAGTCATCATCAAATCATCTACATTGCAGCAACATACTCTTTCTGGGTAAATTCATTTTGTCCAAGCTCCTGTGAGGACTGAATCTAAGCCCACAGGTACAGAGATTCTGTGGGTGTTGATGGCAAAATATATCATGGTATCTGCTGCTCTGAAAGTTCTGAAGCTTAAATTGTGTAAGGCCTGGATCCAGTGGTGGGCATCAGCAGGTTCGCACCAGTTCATCAGAACTGGTAGTAGAAATTCTGGCTGACCCCACCCATCCAAGTTTTGAAATAAAGTTGTCCTAATGTGGGTACAACACAGGATTTTCCCCTTGGCCACACCCACCATACCACACCCACAGTGTGGTAGTAATTTTTTTGGGAGCCCACCACTGCCTGGATCCACTATACCACTAGATAGACTCAGCACCATTATATATCATAGCTCCACAATACTGCTATATAGCCAATTGAATCAAGTCATCCAGCTTGGATTTTGAAGGATGTAGTCAGCAGAAAAGTCTGATAAGGAATTCTAAGAAGTCCTATTCAGGTATTTAAAAACAGGTTCAAATAAATGCACAAGTATGGGAGCATACCAGTCCTGCCTTTCAATTATCCCTTCTCCACACTAAGAGCCATGATTTCTCCATTTGGATACTTGCAACTGTAGACAGGTATTATTTATGATTTCAGATTTGTGATTTCAACCATAACTTGTGATTTTTTATCTAAATACTTTAAAAATGTACAGTGTTTCTAACTTTTGATTTTAACATTGTGTTTATGTTATTTTAACTTTGGGTTTATCATCTGGGTGATCATAAGGAAGGACAGGGCATCAATCAAATGAATAAAAGTACAGTGGTACCTCATACAATGATTTTAATCCATTCCAAAGGCTTCGTTGTTGTACAAAACAATTGCTATGCGATGCATGCATTGTATAGTGATTTTCCCTATGGGATGCATCATACAATGATTTTTTTCGCTAAGTGCTTTTTCCCATTGAAAAATTGTTGTACGATTTTTCCCATAGAGAAAATTGTTATGCGGGATGCCATTTCCCCCAAAACCTAATTGTTATGCGATTTTGTTGTTATACGGGACAATTGTTGTATGAGGTTCCACTGTACTCTACATTACTAGTACTCTCTGTGTTAGGGAAGCCTCTTGGTTTATTTAACTGAAGGTGTTTACAGTCCTGTCTGTGTAGAAATGTTGCTGGTTTGGATGACTATTGCCTTAGCTTGCAAAAAAGAGCTGCTGTTTTCAACTGTCTGCAAAAAGCCAACAGGCTATTACTTGCCATCTTTGTTACATCTATCTCTACATCATCGTCTGTCTATCTAATCTCAGGAAATTCAATTCATTCCAGTCAAAAACTATTAACAGAAAAATAATAAGGGCCACTTGGTAAAAAAGAGAAAATAAAATTTTATTACCCAAGAACCTTACATGAAATTGCCCATTTTGATCTTTCATTTCTCAGAGCACAATACATCACTCAAAAAGTGTCAAAAGAACTGTCAGCTCATATGTTTTATGAATGTAACATGACTTCTTTCTACAAAAAAAAACCCCTTGGTTTTATTCTATAAAATTTAAGATCACCATTCTAAGACTCTTTCTAATTTAGAGAAACCCCATGCTTGTTGAGAGTATACAGATTGAGAAGGTTTTAGTTCTAACGGTTGCTCTCATTTTGTCAACCTAGCATAACATTTCATAATCATACCGTGGTCCAGCCAGAGGACAAATAAATTGAAGGAAATGCTCTTTTTAGTTATTCTCTCTATTTAGCAGAGTATAAGGTGGGGTAAATGAAAATGGTGCAGAGAAACATGGAGAGATCAGCTCAGACTCATCAGTCCCTCTCTGGGTTTTCCCCCCACACAAACTAACACTATGCATGATAAGAGCACTATAGAAATATTTAAAGTAGAAAAAGGTATATTTATTTACAGTTGTTGATGTAAACGGTTAGCAGAGTGGTATGTAGTGGCCAGCAAGAGGTTTGCACCTGGCAAAGTGGTCCCTTGTGAGAAAAACAGGCAGACAGATCTTGGTGCAGAAGAAAACTCAAAGTAGGTTTACTCAGGAAGTAAAAAGGTACAAGTATATACAGTGCAACAACTGTAACACAAAACAGATATATTCTCTTGGGCTGCTCAGTTGACCTCACTGAGACAGTTCAGTTGTGCTATATACAAGTCCATACAGTTCAGTAACAGTCCAGTCTAGCATGGTAAATGCAAGCTGTAATTACAGACAAAGCCGAAGAGTTCTACAGCTTCTGTCACTTCAGTCATCCTGGTGGAGGCTTACCCCAAGTAGTCCTTCTTTGTCCAGCAAGCACAGATGGCATATCAGGCAAAAACCATCATCAGGATCAGTGCAAAGATTCAGTCCTCCTAGCAGGCTCGGGAAGACGCAGAAATCTTCATCCAGACTGCCAGCAGAGGAAGTTGAGCATTGTAACTGGAAGTCTATAATCCTGCTCTGACCTAAATACACTGGCACATGGGAAAAGTCAGGGGAAAGTTCCAGCACCTGTGTGCCCCTGCAGTAGGGTCTTAAAGGCATCAAAGGCATTACATGCACAATATGCCTTGCAACCAGTTAGGGTGTGAGGCGAAGACTTACATCCTTTACAGTTACCATCTGTAGTTAGAGAAAAGGAAAACAAAATGAAGTCTTCAGCATGCAAAGGAGACCTTCCATAGTTGCTGCTTGGAGGAAGATCAGAGATTGAAGAGAGGGATATCAATAACAAAAAATGGAAACAAAATAAACAGGAAGAGAGAGGGGATTACCTCAAGTGCCAGTGGCAGGAAAATAATTTAACCAATCGAATTAGTAGCAAAAGATAATTGTTGTTCAGTCACACAGTCAAGTCTGATCCTTTGTGATCTCATTGACCACATCACACCATCATCTGGTATCCTTCAGAGTCCACTCAAATCCACACCCACAATGTCAACAATACTGTTTTGCTATCTCATCTTCTGATGCCTCTTCTCCTTTTGCCCTTGATCTTTTGCAACATCAGGTTCTTCTCCAGCGAGTCTTCTCTTTTAAATCTTCACTTTCTGCCATTAAGGTGATATCATCTGCACATCTAAGGTTCCTGATATTTTCCCCAGCAATCTTAATTCTGGCTTGTGCTTCATCCAGCCCTGCATTACACATGATGTACTCTTCATATAAATTAAATAAGCGGTGTGTGTGTGTGTGATATAGAGACTCATCGTACTCCTTTTCCTATTCTAAACAAATCACTTGTTCCATATCCAGTCCTGTAGCTTCTGGCCCATATAGGGGTTTTGTGAGGAGTTTCACAGCGCGATCGCTGTGACTTATTGGCACGCCATGAGTCATAAATCGTGGGTGATCACTTTCCTTACCTCATCTGTTTTTAACACAGCAACCTAGAGGCCCCTTTTGGGCCTCTAACTCGCTTTTGGAGATGGCACGCAGTCATATAGCTATCATGCAGCTTTCTGGCCAATTAGCAAGTTGAGCACGAGGCAGACATGCCGATATTTAACCAATTAAGCAGTCTTATGTTATCGCAGGTAACCAATGAAAATATATTGCATACTCTCTCTGGAATGTTCTTTGTCCTGTTCCTAATAAAGTCCAACTGGACTGCCTTGCTCTTATGCCTGTTTGATGAAATCAAGCCTCCGTTGTCTCCTTGATCCCACAAACCCTTCATCTGGTGACCCGCGCCGTGATTACCGGATCCCAACTCCCTTACTTACCGGCTGGCATAGCCCCCTGGTGCACCTTTCAGCTTTCGAGCTCCCGATTGTGAGTATGGGGGGGGGGAACTTTCGTTAGGGCAGAAGACCCATGCAAAAGAATTGCAGAAACTCATCAAGGAGAGCGGATGTCCAGACATCACGCTTAGTAGTTTAGAAGACTTCGTTAAGAAAGTCGAATGCCAATGTCCTTGGTACCCAGAAATTGGATCACTCAAACGGGATGATTGGCACAGAATTGGAACAATTTTATTGGAAGAACCGAGGGCAGCGGTTCATCATTTATTGATTTGGCACAGGGTTAATGAGGCAGTCAGAAAGCTAGTGCCAGCAGAGGCATCCCTGACCAATCCTCTAACTCATCTACCCGAGGACCCACCACCTCCTTATCCGAAACTGCTGCCTGCTCTTTTACCACCTACGGCACCCTTGATGCCGCCCCTCCCGAGCTTGGTTCTCCAGGCGCCGCCTGCCTGCCCTGGCAGTGTGATGGGAAATATTCGCTCTGCTATACATCGAGCCAAGAGCGATGGGGTCTTGTCGCTGGAGGAGGGGGAGGAGTGGCTAGGGGAGAGTCCTTCTGCTTTTCCCATTACGGTTGAGATGGGGGTGGGGGCAGATGGGAATCCAGAGGAACGTATCCACTGGCAAGCTCTGTCCTATACAGTAATTAGGGAACTTAATAAAGCTGTTAGAGAGTCTGGTGTCCGTTCACATTTTGTGCAAGGGTTGCTTGAGGGAATAGGAAACGGGTACACAATGATGCCTCAAGACTGGAAGGATTTGTTTCGAATGATTTTGACTGCTTCACAGTATGTTGTCTGGGATAGTGAATTCCGAGCGGCTGCAGTGGCGGCTGGTACGCCAGAAAACACCCCTGAGCAGATTTATGGAGCGGGTGCATTTGCTGACCTCCAACAGCAGATGCAACTCCCCCGGGAGTCTTTCCACCGCACATTCATGTGTGTCATGAGAGCCTTTAAAAGGGTCCCCGTCTCTGGGAAACCCACACGCTCCTTTACTTCCACCCGGCAGCAGCCCACTGAACCCTATCCACAGTTCATTGATAGATTGAAGGAAGCCATACAAAGACAGATAGACAACCCTGATGCCCAAGGAGAACTCCTGAAACGGCTGGCTTTTGAGCAGGCCAATGCCGATTGCAAGAAGATTTTGCAAAATGTCATTCACCGCCCCGAGTACAGTTTAGCTGACATGATTCAAGCCTGTATGGAGGTGGGCACTCAAACACATGCAATGGCCTTTCTGGCTGGAGCTATTCGTACCGGAAACAAGCCTACTGGCAACTGTTTCAACTGTCAGAAACCGGGCCACTTCAAGAAAGACTGTCGCGCCCCCGGAGGGGGAGCGCACAAGGGGGGTGGGAAGGATGTCAAGCGCCCCTACAAGAAGTGCCCCCGGTGTGGCAAAGGATACCATTGGGCTAGCCAGTGCAAAACCAACCCCTCACCACAGGGAAACTAGATACCGGGCCCTCCCCGGGCCCCGGGAAAAATAAGGGGACACGGGTCGATCAGCGCAAGGCTGCTACTGCTGGCAGCGCTGGTCTCGATCTCGTTAACACACAGGACATGACAACTGCGTTGCCTGGGGAGCTTATCCTGATGCCTGCCGACCTTACTGGCCCCTTGCCAAAAGGGACCGTTGGTCTGGTACTGCCACGTTCATCAGCGGCCAAACATGGCATCATGATAGTTCCTGGCGTGATAGACGCAGACTACACAGGCATCATTTATGTACAATTTTGGAGTCATCTCCCATTGCAACTGCGCAAGGGGGACTCCTGGGCACAATTGATCATTGTTTCTTATGAGACCCCAGGGGGAGCGGAGCCCGCCCTTCGCAGAGGGGGGTTTGGTTCCACCCGTGCCGGGGCCGATGGAGACACCTATCATCCACAGGTTGCCGCCCTTCGAGAACAGATAGGACAACAGAAGCCGACCCGTAAGTATTGGGTAAACGGTAAGTTGTTGGAAGGCCTGTTAGATACGGGGGCAGATATTTCTGTGATAGCCGCTGGGCACTGGGATCCCTTGTGGCCAACCGAAACCGCTCCCTCAGTTTGGGGCATCGGTGGTAGCCAGGCCTCCCGGAAAAGTGCTCAGTGGTTATCTGTCGGCCTCCAATCTGGTGGGCCTGAGATCGCTCGCATCAAGCCCTGTATTTTGCAAATTGATCTCAACTTGTGGGGGAGGGATTTGCTGGCCCAAGTTGGCACCACCCTCATAACTCATGAATAGCCATCAACATTGTGCTCTTCCCCTCTCGTGGAAGACTGATCAAGCCGTGTGGGTGGAGCAATGGCCACTTCCGCTAGAGAAGTTGACTGCGCTTAAGCAGCTTGTCCAGGAACAGCTGGACGCCGGTCACATTGAGCCGACTAGTAGTCCGTTCAATACCCCGGTATTTGTCATCAAAAAGAAGTCTGGGAAGTGGCGGTTGCTCCATGACCTGCGGGAGATCAACAAGATAATTGAGCCAATGGGCTCGCTTCAGTGTGGAACCCCAAACCCAAATTTGATACCCCATGATTATGAAATGGCTGTCATTGACCTCAAGGATTGTTTTTATACCATTCCCCTTCAGGAAAAGGACCGGAAGTACTTTGCTTTCACGGTCCCAGTGTTGAATAACTCCCAGCCCACAGTCCGCTACCATTGGAAGGTATTGCCAATGGGAATGCTCAATAGCCCCACCATGTGTCAGTTTTATGTAAATACAGCTCTCATGCCATACAGAAAGGCTTACCCTAATTTAATCATATATCATTACATGGATGACATCTTGGTGGCCGGGACCTCCCTCCCAGAAGGGTGGCTCCCTCGCCTTCAGGAGACCCTGAGCCTTTATGGCCTAATAATCGCCCAGGAAAAGGTTCAGTTGGCCGAACCTTTCTCCTATCTAGGGCACCGCATGATGGCTGCGTATTCTATGCCAGCATTGCCACGGATTGAAATTCCACCTACTGTTAGTTATGTCACCCTGCAGCAGATACTTGGAGCTATCAATTGGCTCTGCCCTTATTTTAAGCTTACCACCGCTGCGCTCAGCCCCCTCTTTGATGCTCTTAGAGCAGGGAAGAATCCAGGAGATCTGATCACCCTTACCGCCCCGCAACGGGAGGTCCTTTCCATGGTTAATTCTGCCATGGCCAAGGTTTGGGTTGATAGGGCTGAGCCAAATTGCCCTCCCAAGCTCCTTTGCTTGGGAGATGTGAAACAATTATATGCTGTCATACATCAGGAGCCTTCAGATGGGAAAATTCGTATTTTAGAATGGTTGTATCTTTCACACACCACAAAGAATACCATTACCCCCTTTTTGAGCATGCTGGCACAGGTCATCTCTAAAGGCCGCCGCCGCTGTCTCGCCCTGTTTGCTCTGGATCCCATGGAGATTGTGGTCCCCGTCCCCCTCGCAGTTTGGGAGGTGGGACTGCGCTCTTCTATCGAACTGCAACTTGCTATGGCAGATTTTACAGGCCAGGTAGTGTACCACTCTCCTAAGGATCCTCGGCTCCAAGTTGCTCAGCATATACCTTTGAAGCTTTTCCACCTCCTCTCTCCCACACCCCTTTTGCCGGCTCTCACTGTCTTCACTGATGGTAGCCCGAGCCGTGGGGTGGTTGCTTGGCAGGAGCAGGGGACATGGAAAAGTCAATTTACGCTGCCGCAGCGCTCGCCTCAGCGCGCAGAGCTTGCGGCGGTTGTCCTTGCCTTTAGTCTGTTTCAGGATCAACCTGTTAATTTGATCTCTGATAGCCTATATGTCACCAATGTCGTGTCCAACATTGTGGGAAGTTATGTGTCACCTTCAGTGGATAGCAACTTGCTGTCACTGTTCCTGTCTCTACAGATGCTGCTCCAACGGAGAACAGTACCCTTTTTCATTGCGCACATTCGTAGTCATCAGCCATTCCCCGGCCCTTTGACCGAAGGGAATGACCGCGCAGATGGCGCATTACGTGCCATGTACTGTTCCCCCATTGAAAGCCATGCCTTACATCATCAAAATGCCAAAGCTCTTGCTAAAGAGTTTCACATTCCCCTTGCGGATGCAAGGGCCATAATTCAGCAATGTCCACAATGTTCACAACAGCCCCAGAATCCTGCTGCAGGAGTAAATCCTCGCGGTCTGGGCGCTAATCAGCTTTGGCAGATGGATGTTACCCATTTTGCACCTTTTGCACCATGGAAATATTTGCATGTTTGTGTTGACACCTACTCTGGCTATATCTGGGTCACGCCCCAGAAGGGAGAAAAGGTCAAACACGTTTGCAATCACCTGGTCCGCTGCTTCGCGGTCATGGGAAAAACTGACCGTTTGAAAACCGATAACGGCCCCGCCTATTGTTCTACTGCCCTAGCAGAGTTTTGCACCCGCTGGCAAATTGTCCACACATTCGGCATCCCTTATAATTCTCAGGGACAGGCCGTGGTTGAGCGGGCTAATAGAACTCTGAAAGAGGCACTGGATCGCCAAAAAAGGAAAGGGGGAGCTATCCCCCTCTCACTTCCGGAAAAGGAGGAGTGGCTTGCTAGTGTACTGTTCACGCTAAACCACCTTAACTTGTCTCAATTTAATTCTCAATTTTTATCCAAGGCTCAGCGTCACTACCGCCAGCTTGAGGTCCTGCCTGCCCCCCAGGTCCAGTACAGACGCCTGCCGGACCCGGAGTGGAAAGGGCCTGTTCCTCTCATCACCTGGGGGAGGGGCTACGCCGCAGTGTCTACGCCTGAAGGTCCTCTTTGGGTCCCTGCCCGGTTTGTTCAGCCGTGGAAGCATGGCATGGCATCAGGGTCTCAGCAACCCCATTCCAAACTTCGACCTTCACCTGGACGAGCCCCCGGAGAGGAGACGGAACCGCGGGGAAAGGCGAAGGGGGCAGAACCCGCCGATAACCTGGGGCCAGGTGAAAGCGTTGTCAGCTGAAGCCCAGTCCGTGCTGGACGAAATGCGGGTGGAAAAGACTCCTGAGAACTTTGTTGTTGCTATCATAGCTTGTCTAAATGCTAATTCTATAATGATTCTTTGTTGCTACATGCTTCTCTTCCCAGGAGCGCTTGCTGTCCAAGATGAGCTGTCCCAACGCTTTGAGTATAACCTGTGGTATAAGCTTGCCCGCATTTCTAATCAAACTGAGTTTTGCCTTAAGCAAAGCATTGACTCCTATCACCTGTTAAGCACCTGTCTTATTCCCATTTGCTACAGTCCCCAAAACGTCAGTAGGTCAGTGTTGGGTTACGATATGGCCGACTTCAATGACCACGTTAAAAACAAATATGCTCTTAGCCCCTTTTGGGGCCAGGCAACCAAAAGGCTACCCTTTGATGCCCTGTCTCTCTATACTCCTATTGTAGCTGTTAGTGATGCCAGTAAATGTGCCAGGGTTGTGAACTGTACTCGACATAAGTCAAAGCCCCGCTGTTTCCAGCCCGGTCGCGGTCTAAATTGCACCGGGAGAGAAACAGAGGACCTTCATTTTAACTTTCAGCACATTCTGTTGCCTTCTGGGTGGTTCTGGACCTGTGGGTCACGCACTTGGAACTATATTCCTGCTAACCTCTCTACAACCATTTGTTGCCTTAGTCGTATGATTGTTGCTTTGCCCAACCGCACTACGCTGGTTCATCAGCATCCGGCCCGCAAGCGCATCGCCCGAGGTACTGCCGCTGAGCAGTTACCCTCTGATTGCGATAGCACTGTTAAGGTGCTTTCCCAGGCCGAGTACACATCCTTAGCCATCAGTCTCGTTGGCGTGCCTGGCCTGGCAGCCGGAAATGCAAGGCAGCTTGGAAAGCTTGCTTGTGCATTTGTAAAAGCCATAAATCACACTTCCCAAGCTATTAGCCTCCTGAACAGGGAGCAATTTCAGCTTCGCAATGCCATTTTGGATAACCGTGCTGCAATCGACTATTTGCTTATGTTGCATCATCAAGGGTGCGAGTCTGTGCATAATATGTGTTGCTTTAACTTATCTGATAATTCTAATAAGGTACAAAACCAATTGGATTCTTTAACCAAAATTGTTTCTGATATTAAGCAAAACCCTTTGCCTTCGTGGTGGAGCACTCTTTGGCCCTGGCTTCCCAACGGAGCTTGGGTACGAATCATCCTACAGTATGGTTTAATTATTCTCGCCATTGCAGGCGCACCCCCCAATAAAGGACTCAGACACTGGTAAAAGTGGATAACGGCATCGGGCCACATTTATTGATTCATGCCCTAGTCCGAATTATAAATTTCTATTGGTAAAACGACCAATCATAATTCTTAAGGCAAGCAGGCCGAAGTAACACTGGTAAGGTACCACCCCAAAATTGCCAACGGCAATTGGTTACAATGTATCACTTTGTATCAATTTGTTTGTTTACAACAAACAAATTGTTGACCGTAGTCAATATCTAACTAATGACCCCACCCTCTGACGCGTATCCGTGGAATCACGGGGTGATGCATGCTGGCTAGCTATCGCCATCACCCCGTCGCCTAGTTCATCATTGACCGGACAACGTTTAACCAACTTATGCCTGTCTATTGTTGTCCAGTCAATTGTGAACCTGCCGGATACCTGTGGGTCATAATGTTTACCTTACCAGTGATACCCGCCCATGTGACCAAAGTCAACAGCATCACAGAAACCCCTATATCAAACCATAGCAACAGTGTGGGATGGGCGAAAAAACCAGGACCCGAGAGCCAATTGTGAGTCCCAGCCAAAAATTTCCACCCGGCCCCGAAGCGACCAAATATCACACTGTTAACTAGGGAGGGGGTGGAGGGGAAAAACTTCTCTGCTCCGTCGCTTCGGAAAATGGCAGCTCGGCTGCCTCATGGCCACCCCTTTTATAAGGGAGCTGGCCACGCCCCTAACTACCCGGATGCCTTCGTCCTATGGGGGGGCCCCCGCAAAGGGCGCGGCGGCCATTTTGGCGCCACGCTTGCATTGCAGGCGCACCCCCCAATAAAGGACTCAGACACTGGTAAAAGTGGATAACGGCATCGGGCCACATTTATTGATTCATGCCCTAGTCCGAATTATAAATTTCTATTGGTAAAACGACCAATCATAATTCTTAAGGCAAGCAGGCCGAAGTAACACTGGTAAGGTACCACCCCAAAATTGCCAACGGCAATTGGTTACAATGTATCACTTTGTATCAATTTGTTTGTTTACAACAAACAAATTGTTGACCGTAGTCAATATCTAACTAATGACCCCACCCTCTGACGCGTATCCGTGGAATCACGGGGTGATGCATGCTGGCTAGCTATTGCCATCACCCCGTCGCCTAGTTCGTCGTTGACCGGACAACGTTTAACCAACTTATGCCTGTCTATTGTTGTCCAGTCAATTGCGAACCTGCCGGATACCTGTGGGTCATAATGTTTACCTTACCAGTGATACCCGCCACACAGGGAGGCTTGCAAAGGCTCACCGCCCCCCCCAAGACCGTCAGCTCGGTCGACAGGCCTGCTCGCCAGTCCAGTAATCCAGAGGTCCATACCTCCCTGTGACAGATGGGCCCCATCCCCTGAGTAAAGCTCGTAAATTTGCAGACTGATGGCGGGGAGGCTAATGACGCATCCCCCGCCCTTGTCAAGGAAACCGGGCAATAGTCCCGTTCACAGAGCGTCGTCTCAGTCAAGAGCCCCGAGTCCGCACGCCCCCCTGTAAGCGCACCGCGGTATCGTGTCCGACCAATTGAGGGCTGTGGCAGGCCACACATAATGTGAGTAGGGCAGGTCACTGCGAACCGCAAGTTTCCGCGATAGGCCAGTGACCTGCCCCAACCATCGCCCCAAGGTACGTAACCAGGACATCGGGCGAGCCAGCATCCCTGATGTAGAAAAGGGATGGCAACAGTTCCCGCCATAACATGCTGCGCTTACCATAGCACCCGGGACGTGCGGATGCACCCTGTCTCAGTCGGGTACCCACTCTGTCGCCGCAGCGTAACGCGCTGCCCCCATGCAGCGTAACGCGCTGCCCTGTGCACATGGCTACGGCCCACCAGGCATACTGTCACCGGTGTAAAACGACACCCAGGGTCTGTCAAGTAAAAAAGGGAGGGGGGGGGAGAAACAGTGCAGTGACTAAAACTGGTACTCACAGTTGAGGAGGGCGAAGACAAAACTGAAAACATTGTGATCCCCACCCTCCCATGCGGCGTATTTCAGCCTTGGAGTACCCAAAAAACAACTGCAGCAGAAGCCGCCCCTATCCAGAACGAACGGGTGCCGCAACGAGCCCCTGAGAGGCCAACACTGTCTAGTGCCTTCCCACCACCCTCCAAATTGGGATTTAGGAATAGAAGACCCACCTCGGTGACAGAAAAAACGTGCCATAGTGCGTGCCACACAGTGCACGGAAATCCTGTAGGGCACCAACCGGACAGATGTCTGTCGAGGACCATCGTAGCAGTCTACTCCACTGCCTACGCCGTGCTGATTCGTTTTAGAGGAGCGTATCCCCAACTGAGCCCAATATTGTCCACACAGACATCTTCGAGTTCCAGTGCCCTACGACTTGCATCCGCCTTATAAAGCATCTCAAGCTCGCTGATGCGGAGCGCTCCAAAAAAGGCCACCGTTGTAGCCGCATGAAGTGGGCTGCCTCATTTATCAAAACAGAGGCCAGGCCAGCCCCGAGCCAATTGGGTAAAAAACCCCAGGGAAAATCTTGCATCTGCCTTATTCAGCATCTCAAGCTCGCTGATGCGGAGCGCTCCAAAAAGGCCACCGTTGTAGCCGCATGAAGTGGGCTGCCTCATTTACCAAAACTGAGGCCAGGCCAGCCCCGGGCCAATTGTGTAAAGAACCTTGGGAAAATCTTGCATCCGCCTTATTCAGCATCTCAAGCTCGCTGATGCGGAGCGCCTCCAAAAAGGCCACCGTAGTAGCCGCATGAAATGGGCTGCCTCATCTATCAAAACAGAGGCCAGGCCAGCCACGGGCCAATTGGGTAAAAAACCCCTGGGTAAATCGGGTGGCGGTCGCCCGGGAAACGCCCGCGCACGCACACCCACCCTTCCCAAACATGTCTCACATGGAAGTCATTGGTGCTGTCCACACGACCTCCCACCTTGGCCATAAAAGCCAACCCTGACAGCTGAGATGCTATGGTGCGTGGTGCAAGGCCCTGGGCATACAGGTAAACCATGAACCGCAGAACATGGGCTACTGGGATTGGCCAGGTTCCTGGCAGTCAAATTGGGTACATAATGCTCTGAAGGAACTAAATGCGTGGTGATACGCCTTACTCATGCATGGCGCTTGTGACAGGCCAATCGCCCGGGTCACCTCTCCTTGCCAACGTTCCATCTCTCGTCCGGGAGTGGCGAGGGAAAGTCCTCCGCATCCGGGGCTGAGGCACGGAACCGGGAGATCTGCAGGCGGGACAAAGCAGCAGCAATATCATTATCAACCCTTGGGACATGCCTGGCCCTGAAGAGAACGTTGAGGCACAGGCTGCATAACACAAACTCGCGCACTAGGTCAATAACCCCGGGCGATTTGGAAATCTGTGCATTGACGATGCGGGCAAGAGCCGCATTGTCACGCCAAAATTGCACAACCGAGTTGGCCCACTCCTTGCCCCATAGCATCAAAGCACCCAGGATAGGGAAACATTCCAGATACGTGAGACCATGCAGGCGACCCTTGCCTGCCCCGGATGGTGGCCACCCACCATAGGCCCACTTCCAATTGAAGTACATCCCATAACCCAGGAATCCTGAGGCATCGGACTGCATCTGAAAGCAAGGGGGAGCCAGGAGATCAGACCCCAAAATGACACCCCGTTGAACTACCTCTGGATCTATGGCCAGACAAGCACGTCTGCCCTGATACCCCGGGTAAATCTAAGCCTATGGTGGGGCCTGGATAATCCTGCCATGGCGTCGCACCAGCGCAGAGCAAATGCCCTGCCCGGTGCGACGACCCTGCCAGCGAAATTGGGGTGACCATGTAGCACCAGAAGTTCCCTCAGTGATGCCATGCGCTCGGCCAGCAAGTCCGAGATAAGGGCCACTAGCCTTGACACCTTATCCCGCTGCAACCTAGAATCCTGCTCTACCGTGTCACTCTCCACCCCAGGAATACTAGCTGTGGAGATGGGCCCTCGGTCTTTTCGGGCGCTAAAGGGACACCAAGTTCCTCCATTAGCGTCTGAAATGTGTTGAGGAGACGTGTGTACGTGTCCCAGCCCCGTTCAGCCCCGAATAAAACCATCCAGGGAATGGGCTACAGACCGGGACCCCGACCTGCGGACAAAGGCCCACTCTAGGAAAGTGGTGAAACGCTCGAATACCGAGCCCCAATGGAATAGCCAAAAGGCATGGCATCATTGAAATAATATGCTCCCCGGGACGGGGGTGCAGGGACAGGGCCAACGACCCTGCCCGCATAGACCCTCTTGTCAAAGCTGGCAGCAGCCACCTCCTCCCTTCCCCTAAGGGATAAAAGATCGGGGGCATCCTGAGGGGACCTGTTACCCATGAAAGGGATCCGGAACCCCTGCCTAGAACCCTGAAGGAGATAACCCGCATCCTCTCCCTTCGGGTACAATGTGAGCCAACGCTCCAACATGCCCACCTTAATTGGGGAGGGAGCCCTTCGGTGGACTAGATCCATCTGCGGCAGTCTTGCCAGCCCCCTGTCTGCCCCACCCTCTGCCCCGCATCCCTCTAGGCCTGGGACAGGCAGAGGCCGCATGGGGGCCAACACAGGTGGGACACTCCTGTCTGTATTTGCCATTCTTCCCATTGCAGGAGCCATTGGACAAGAAAGTCCAGCACCGCAGGCGGGCTGGAACCCCCCGCCCCGCCCCCTGGCCGGTGACCTGTGCTGGGGCCGCCTGCTGGACCCTAATCTCGGGGTGCGGGGAAATCCACCTACGGCATTCCACGTCACAAGCCAACCACGATGGGCCCGGAAAGTAAACCATCGCCCGGTAGACGTTGTCCAAATACTGGACCATCGGAATTGCCAAATCCAGCCGGGCCCTAAGGTACACCACCATGCATATGATGCAGGCCGGCAACCATTTGGCCCACATACTTGGTGGCTTGCGACGACGTGGCTGCCACTATCCTTCTCATTCTGCCCCTCCCTCTCCTCCTTGGTGGGCTCTCTGTTTAGGAGTGAGAAGATATCCACGTACTCCCCCCGCCAAATTTACTCTCTGTTGGCCTGTGCCAAGTGGTCACTCAGCGGTAAGGAATAGGGGCTTGGACCAACCCGGCCACCCAAAACATTCCCCTTGGGGTAGGGAACACCCCCCACCACGGGGCCCTGGGTGGTAGTTGTCATCGCCGGGTGGGGCGTCAGCGGGTGCACTACCGCACCACCCACGCGAGGCCAAGGCCATTGGAAAGCCCCCCCCAAACGTGGCCACGTGTGGGGGTGCACTAGTTTGGACTGCATACTCACGTGCTGCACCCCCGCGGCCGCCCCCACCGGGGGTTCCGGCCCACTGGGGGCGTCGGAGCTCACGACCGCCGTAGAGCTCGTCACTGGGGGCTGACCCGCACCGGCCTGTTGGTTGGGGAGCTGCGAGGCAGTGGCCGAGGTTGTGCCACGCCTCAAGCAGCTCAACCCGTCCCGTCGCCTGCCGCTGCCCAGCAGACGACGTGTCGAAATGAACCCCAAAGGGAGCCCCAGCATGGCTAGCCCGAGCCAAGGACGCCTCAAGGGCCGCAACACGGGCCAGTAACCTCCACGCTGACATGGGGCCAAGGGCCGGCCGGCCCTCCTGCTACAGGCACAGGTACAGGTCCCTGTACCCCGGGACCCTAATAGGGCCATCGCCCCACGCCGAGGCCCGGTAGGGCCGATGTAGGTACCTGCCAGGGCAAGGGGCCACACCACCCCCCAAGGCTAGAAGGCCCCGGGGTGAGCTGCGCCCCCGCCGCTGGAGGCCCAACAGGATGGGAAGCACCAGGAGCGGCGTCCACTGCTTGCGGGCCGCGGGCCACAGCCCTCACTTGACCCATGCTCGGGTCCCCCGCCTTCGGGCAAGGGGGAATAGACCCCATTCCACCGGTCCCGGTGGGTACCAGCAAAGGCGGCTGCTGGGGAGGCGCAACCGCGGTCCTCCGACCCGGATTGCGCCTCCTAACAGCGCGAGCCGCGCTCGCGGCCGCCCTCTTCTTCGCAGGCATCGCAAGGAAATCTAAGGGAAGCCAAAAGAGAAAATTCGCCGCCAAAAAGGCTTCCCTGGCAAGGTAAGAGCGACGGAGACAAGAGGGGAAAAACTTCTCCGCTCCGTCGCTTCGGAAAATGGCAGCTCGGCTGCCTCATGGCCACCCCTTTTATAAGGGAGCTGGCCACGCCCCTAACTACCCGGATGCCTTCGTCCTATGGGGGGGCCCCGCAAAGGGCGCGGCGGCCATTTTGGCGCCGCGCTTGCATTCTGATAACTGTTTGCTGCTTTATTCAATGCATACCTTCGTTGCTAGCCACCTGCCTGCAAGTATTTCGCTTCCGGCCTCGTGCACGCAAGGACCAGATTTATTATGCTTATAAGCTTCTTAAAAACAGAAGGGGGAAGATGTGAGGAGTTTCACAGCGCGATCGCTGTGACTTATTGGCATGCCATGAGTCATAAATCGTGGGTGATCACTTTCCTTACCTCATCTGTTTTTAACACAGCAACCTAGAGGCCCCTTTTGGGCCTCTAACTCGCTTTTGGAGATGGCACGCAGTCATATAGCTATCATGCAGCTTTCTGGCCAATTAGCAAGGTGAGCACGAGGCAGACATGCCGATATTTAACCAATTAAGCAGTCTTATGTTATCGCAGGTAACCAATGAAAATATATTGCATACTCTCTCTGGAATGTTCTTTGTCCTGTTCCTAATAAAGTCCAACTGGACTGCCTTGCTCTTATGCCTGTTTGATGAAATCAAGCCTCCGTTGTCTCCTTGATCCCACAAACCCTTCAGGGTTTTGCAGAAGACAGGTAAAATGGTCTGTTAATCCCACCTCTTTAAGGACTTGCCACAGTTTGTAGTGATCCACACAGTCAAATACTTTTCTGTAGTCAATGAAGCAACAGTAGACATTATTCTGGTACTCCCTTGCTTTCTACATAATCTAGCGAATGTTGGCAATTTGGTCTCTAGTTCCCCTGCCTCTTCAGAATCTAGCATGCATATCTGGTAGTTCTAAATTCACATACTGCTGAAGCCTTGCTTGAAGGATCTTGAGCATAACATTGCTAGTATGTGAAATGAGTACAATTGTACAATAGTTTGAACTGTCTTTGGTGTTGCCCATCTTTGGAATTGGAACAAAAACCGACCTTTTCCAAATTTGTTGGCATGTTGTTATTATTATTATTTTTATTAAATTTATATACCACAGTTCTCTGCTCACTGGGAGACTCAATGCAGTTTACAAAGTACAATTTACAAGTTACAGTATAAAAATATCACAAAAAATACAACATATCAATATCATCATAACAACATCACAATAAAGTATCAAAAATCAATATCACAGTAAACAAAGCATTACAAAAGCAAAATCACAGAGCATCAAATACAATGTTAGAAATACAGATACAATACAGTAATTTAAACAGTAAAATATGCAATAAACATTCAAGCTCCAACACAACAAAATCAAGTATGCAACCCCTCGGCTACCAATGTCCCCAAAACATAGCCCCATTGCTCACATGTTCTAACAGAGCCAAAGAAGAGGACGAACCAGCCCCAAGGCAGCCGAGGCCAGGCAATACACTGGCATTGGCTACTCTGGTAGTAGCGGTTTTTAAAAGTCCTGCCGCATCAATGCCAGTCACCTGTGCTCCTACCTCCCCAGCCGGGCGGGGTGGGGGATGGAGCCGGCGATGGAAGCGTGGCTCCGGTGGTGCTGGCGGATGTTGAGTGCAGCACTTTAATGACATCATCTTTTGGGGCTTTAAATAGCTTGATTGGAATACCATCATCTCCACTAGCTTTGTTGTTACTAATGCTGTCTAGGAACCACTTAACTTCACACTCCAGGATGTCTGGTTCAAGATCAGTGGTCACACCATATTTTAATCTCTTCACCTTCTGTTAGGGATTGAAAACCGATTTATCTTATTTACTATATCGCTATCCTGCCTTACTCTTCAAAAACCTCCAGGCAGTAGACATGATTCTCTCTATTTCAGTCCCTACAATAATCTCATGAAAGAGGTTGGTCAGAGTTTTGCATGACCTCTTCCTCTCTTGACTTGCTCCCACATCTGTTCTTCAAAGTTAGCAAACCCAAAACACTTTCAGTTACCGATAGCTTTTCTTCTTAGATAACTGAGAACATCCAGAGCTTTTCTGGGCTACAATTCTTTCCATCTCTCAGGGCTGTGCTGGTTGAGGGATTCAGTGAATTGTAATTTGAAAGAGAAATCTTATCAAGTTCCGGGAAACTGGACACAGGAATTCTAAATTCAGAATATAATAATGTCCTAAATGATTTTTACCTGTCAGACCAAGACTGCATAGTGAAGTTACTTCTTAGATAAAATCATATTAATTATTAAGACTGGGCCTCCCTCCTCTACCCTCAGCTATTTTAAGTTTCAGGCACCTTTAGTACATTTCAACTTCACAGGTGGAAGGTTGATGAAAGTTACTATGAGTAATTTTAATAAAAGCAGTTAGCATTAAATTCATAACTTTTCCTCTGCTGCAGTGGTTGTTATTGCTTCCAGTACGATAAACATATGATTAATATATATATATTTCCATATGGGAAATCATTCTACCTCAAGCAAGAAAAGAGAAATTTTTAGGGCTACTGAGTGATTCAGGTCTCCACAGTGAATGATGAAGGTCATTTAATATGGGCATCACCAACTATACTACATCTAAAAAGATTCAGAATTTCCACTGGACTTTTAAAATTCCCTGCTTACACTTAAAAGGTAAGCAGACTCAATTTAATGTAAGATGTAAAAATAATGCTTGGCCAAGCAGTTAAAGGTTTCTGTACATATAATATATACTTTTGTGGATAATATTTAACTTTTACTTGACCATACCATTCTTTATCCAAGAGGCAGCTAGGGTTACACTGATATAGTTGTGCTGTGCCACAGATTAAACGCTTCCTGATACAGCTCTTGAATATTTAAAAAAATGAAGAAATACCAGGACATGTGAGTTGCCACTCCGGACAATATAATGGCTGAATTTTTTGTCTATTCATTAAATGGTCTTGAAGCTAACATTAGGGGCACCATAACACTGTGTGGATTTGCATACCCCAGATATAGATTGACTTCCTAATTCTATGACTCAAATACACGTATATATTAATAGCATATTTATTGGCCATTTCCTCTAAAATTCTCATTAAGAGTACAAAAGGACCTCAACCAGCAAATGTTCCAGCATATCTTTCAGCTAATGAGGTCCCAATGGCCACTTTTTAAATGGAAAGTAGCATAGGGAAGTAGCATAGAAGACTGCGTTGGCTCAAGTGGTTAAGATGCTGAACTCGCTGACTGGAAGGTCACTGCATGACTGAGTGAGCTCCCGTCTCTAACCCAGCTCCTGCTAACCCAGCAGTTGGAAAGAAAGAGATTGCAAGTAGATAAATAAGGACCACTTTGGTGGGAAGGTAAACAGCATTCTGTGCACTCCAGTGTTGAGGCATGCCTGACACATGTCCATGGAAACATCTGCAGATGCAGACAGTTCTGGCTCTTTGGCTAAAAACAGAGATGAGCACTGAACTGTAGAGTCAGATACAACTGGCTTTCAAGCAAGGACGACCTTTACCTTGCATAGAGAAGAACCAAATAAATGCATAGTAGGAAAAAATATCTGAGATCAGTAAATTGGAAATGTTAATCCCTGTTCAACTAATCTCTACTTACAACGACCAGGAATTACAGCCTCTTCTTCATGGTATTCTCAACAGAGTTTTCATATTGGCAACAGTCTAAAAGATTTTCCCCATTTTCTGCAAAAATGGCTAAACTTTGCACAAAAGTGCCAATTTTTGTAGAAAATTGTGTTAATATATATACTTTGTGCATCTCACAAATTACATGAAAGGCCAGGAACATGGCAATTCATTTAGATTTTAAAGTGAAGATTACAGTGATACCTCATACAACGTCCAAACTTGGTTCCACAAGTTTGGACTTTATACGGATTTGGACTTTGCATGAGGCATGCAAAATCCTAGCTGCGATGCCTCATACAATGTCCAAATCCTTGCCGCAGTGCCTCGTACAACGTCGTTTCCATAGAGATGCATTGTACTGTAACAGCACAGATTTCAGGGCAAAGTCATGGAAACAGACAGGAAACTGACAGAACTTTAAGAAATCATTGTCTAAAGGCTAAATACATTACAAAAACATGTCAAACAACCCTGATTTTAGGGGACAAACCAACCTGGGGGAAAAACCCCAATGCCTCATACAAAGTCGCAGTGACTTTGTATGAGGCAACTTTTTTCAAGGAATTAGGCGATGTTGTATGAATTCGATGTTGTACGAAGTGGACTTTGTATGAGGTATTACTGTATATCTTTCTTAACAGGCAGTTCTTCTGTGCTTATGTACTTTGTGTCACAAAGAGAAAAGGTCTAGAGAAAATTTACAAGATTAAGAGATCTTGCCTAAGATTTTGCAATATGTTTTCACATTCAGTGCCACTGGAATGTGATCTTCCTTCCCCTCCTCCTCCTGTTGCCCTTTATGGTGTCAAAAAAACCCAACCTGCTACAGAAGATTTCAGGTTCCTCTGGAGCAGGCTTTTGCAATGCACAGTGGGGCTATAGGAGGATGTGAGGGACCTGGAAGGAGGAACAGAATTCAGTAGAAGTATAGAATTAGATTAAGGCCCAAGGTGTGGGCAAGGGAAATAATCTTTATCTCATTCTTGGATGATGGTGAGGAATCTTAAATTTCTCATTGAGGTGTCCTAACATTGAGACAGCCTATCAGAGTTTCTAAAATTATGTTCCATGAAATACTGGTGAACTTCAATTACCAGAAGCCTAAGCTAGTACATTGGCTGATCAGTGCTTTAGGAAATGGACTTAGGCGTCTGGGAACTGAAGTCCAAAAACCAAAGATTGGGAAATGCTGGCTAAATCATTGAAAAAGAGGAATTTAGCAAATATTATATTCTTCCCTGCTAATGATAGTGATTTTTTCTCCGTTACCCATAGCATTATAGTGGTGACACAGAGCCATACATTACTTTAAAAAAGAAATTAATTACCATTTTCCAAACATAAAAAGTGTAGTTAGTTAACTTTGCAGTTACCATTTTGCAAAGTAATTCCTTTCCATCCAAGCATTTCAAAATCACAATGCTATGAACGGTTGGCCTTGAATATAAGAACATAATAAAAGCTCACAAATTGCCAATGAAAAAGGATTTCTCTCAAAATATCAATATACACTTTTTAAAAATTGTCAACCACTATGAGAAAATTTGCTCAGCATCGCCCCCCCCCCCCCACTAAAACAAAATATAGTGGTACTTCGCTTAAAGACCATAATGCGTTCCATGAGATTGCTCTTTAAGCAAGATGATCTTTAAGCGAAACACTTGAAAAAAGCACTGCCACCACCATGGTAAGTGACCGATCATGACTTCTGGTGGGGGATTGCAAACCCCGATTTAGTTGTTAAGCGAGTTTTTAGTTGTTCTATGAGGCGACCATTTGGAGAAAATTCTGCTCTTTTAAGAGATTTTCTGAAGGAAACACAAGGTTCTCTATGCAAAATACATAAGTTTTTTTAACACAAAAATCAGTTCTGCAAGTTTTTCACAAACACACACACACAAATGTGAAGTACAAAAATTCCCACACAAAATCTCTTATTCTTACCCAGTTGTGAGAATGAAATAAGCAATACCCTACATACATAGAAAATACTCTCTCAAACATCTTGTCCTCTTCTCAGTACTCACAACTGATGGAAGAATAAGATACCGCAGAAGCCAGCAGATGACCTATGTGGGGCATTCTTTCTCCACCATTTAGTCAGGCTATGCCTGAACTATAAAAATAGATTAAACATTTACAGCTGTACCACAAAAGGGATGAAACAATTCTTTTAAAATTATAACTGTAATGTAACTTCTTATAATATAGTTATTGAAAAACTGAATAACAAGTAATTATTTAGTTGTAACTAATTGCTCTATGCTTTGAATGCTGTAACTCTGACTCCTGTGTCTCTTTTCATGCCAGATCTTTTTCCTTGGAGTCTAATGGAATGGGATTTATAAGGGAGGGGGGGGGATCTATGTAAAAGCTGCCAGAATCTATTTAAAACAGCTCTGTGTAGCAATTGGAAATAGCTGTATCGAGAATCTAAAATATTTTGTTTCTCTTTGCTTTCCTCCAGTGCATTAGAGTATTATTAAAAACTGACTTTTATTTAAACTACAAACATAAATAGGAATTTAATAATTCACATGTAGCTGCATGCTAAACAACATGCACTGCTGATGGTAATTTTCAAAATGGCAATCTTCAGCGGCCCTTTGTTTAAAAGTCAATAGGAATGCATTTCAAACCAGCCAGAGCTTTTTAAATTATGAGAAAGGAGGGGAATCCAGGTACCATTTAAGTCTGTTTATAGAAAAAGCCAATTCATAAAAGCTGTGATTTGTTTGACCCCATGGTTATAGCAATAATATTATATGCACATTATGGGAGACGGTTGGCAGAACCCTGGCCAGCTACCAGATTTCAGGCCTTCTAGACATATCAACAGGCATGTAAACTGCCTCTTCTGATAGATTATATCACCAGAGAAGTAGAATCCACAAAATATTTAGGAAGGGGGGAGAGATGAGAAGGAAGGAAGGAAGGAAAGTAAAATAGGATTTTAAAGATGATTAATGGAGAACGTCATTGCCCTTTTGTTTTCTTTTTTAAAAAACTTGCAAAAAGCAAGCATTCGCTCACGCAAATTGTGGCAGCAGAATAGCCTTTGCTAATCATGAAACAAGACCATATCCGATCACCAGTGAAGGCCTATCAGATTGACATGGGGTGTTTGGGTGTGGTTTATGTATAACATAAATGCCTGTGTTTTCTCCATAGCATAGTATGTTTGATCAGGCTTCACAGTGACACCTCTCCCCAATGTGCACAGCCCCATGCTAGAGAAAGAATTTACTGGGACAGGCAGCCACACACTTCTGCTAAAACCCCATATCTTAAAGGGAAACACCACCTTGGCAGTTTCTACTTCACTTCCTCTCATTAGGTTCTGCTCCGCTCTGTGGGAGGAAGTTTGTGGGAGAAGTTGCCAAAGCTGCCTAAGTGCTTTGGACTTTCTCCCACAGAGCAGAGCCTGGTGAGAGGAAGTGAAGCGAAAACTGCCAAGGTGGTGTTTCCCTTTCAGGTATGGTTTTTGAGCAGAGGTGTGTGGCCGCCCGTCCCGGTAAATTCTTTTCTCCACACAGCACTGGATGTTCATGGTGAGAAGTAGCTGGTTGCTTTGGGGCCAGGCAGGAATTTTTGGCTCACACATAAATTGGCCATGTGGTGTGGTTTTTTCCCCCCACCTGTTCCATCATGCACAGAAAGGGTATTGGGCAACTGGAGGGTAAAGGTTGCTTTTTTGGTCACCTTTGGCAGGTGATTTTAAGTCCCCTAAGAGCCAATGGTTATACAGTACATGAAAGTGCATATTGCTGAACCAGTAGTCCCAGGGTGGGGTATATACCTGGGGAGAATGGCTGCCTGTTCCATGCCATGTGTGGGGTGGATGGTCAGTAGCAAAAGGAATGGGAGTCCAAAGGTGGACGTAGCCCTCTAGGCCTGAGGAGGGGTATGGTTTAGTGGGATTACCCAGACCGCACTGCAAGGATGCCTTCCGAAGACCCACTGGCATTATCTTCTGAGTTAATTGTTTGATAAAGGTGGCCCTAGTTTCCAACCAACATCGGTATCTGAGTCTTCTGTGAAATTGAGTGGCAAAGAGCATGCCACAGAAACACAGAACAAAGAGAAAAAGTGCAACTTTCAATTTCCAATTCAGTTTTTGTTAGTGTATTCATTCCTGGGAGACAATTTTTTAAAAAAGAGCTGACCTTTTCTTTTTATCAAGGGGACTACAATACCTTCCTGACATCAAACTAGTGGCAAGCATGCAAGAGAAAAATACCAGCCTAAAACATTTTCCAGCCAAGATTTACATAGTAATTGTCTTTGTGTGTCAAAGTATTCAATTTACAGCGGCCAGCTTCAGTTATATGACATTTCTATTCCAATCTAGCCTTGTCAGCTGAACTTGATAAAGCAGTGATAACTGGTAATTTCTGTGACTATTTGACAGGTCTGTAAAATTAGCTCAGAGGCAGCAACAGGAGGGAGAAAAAAATCATTTCCAACTACAAGAGGAGCTCACAGTTTCAGAATGATCCATGAGTTCAAAGAGGACGGGATACTTCCTATGCCAAAGAGGAAGCTAAAACTGCTAGAAGGAAGCCTGAATCACTCGTAAAGAAATCTGGACCAAACTGGTTTCTGGGTTGCAAGATTGGTTTATAGATCTTTTAATATTTTTAAAAAGTTGTTAGATTCTTATCAGGAGCAACTGCACAGGTAAAGCAAATCACATACTGTTTCCCCTTCTGGCTTTGCAGGCGCACCCCCCAAAGAAAGACTCAGACACCGGTATATGGATAAAGGCATTGGGCCACTTTTATTGAATAATGCCCTAGTCCGAATTATAACTTTCAATTGGTACTCATCCAATTATAATTCTTAAGGCAAGCAGGCCACAGTAACACTGGTAAGGTTCCTCCCAAAATTGCCAATGGCAATTGGCTACAATGTATCCATTTGTATCAATTTGTTTGTTGACACAAACAAATTGTTGACCATAGTCAATAAACTATCTACTGACCCCACCCTCTGACGTGTATCCGTCAAATCATGGGTTGATGCATGCTGAAAAGCTCCTGCCATCACCCCTTGCCTGGTTCGTCATTGACCGGTCAACGTTATTACACCTGTACCTGTCTAAGTGTTGGCCAGTCAATTGCGAACCTGCCGGATACCAATGGGTCATAAATCTTTACCTTACCAGTGCTACCCGCCTAAGTGACCAAAGTCAAGAGCAAGAAAACCCCTATGTCAAACCTCAGCAACAGTATGGGATGGGCAAAAAAGCCAGAACCCAAGGGCCAATTGTGGGTTCCGGCCAAAAATTCCCACCCGGCCGCGAAGCGACCAAAATATCACACTGTTCACTAGGGAGGGGGTGGAGGGAAAACTTCTCCTCTCCGTCGCTATTTTAAAATGGCAGCTCGGCTGCCTTGTGGCCACCCCTTTTATAGAGGGGCTGCCATGCCCCCTAACTCACCCGGATGTCTGAGTCCGGGTGGGGGGTGGCTGCAAAGAGCGCGGCAGCCATTTTGGCACCGCGCTTTCATTGCAGGCGCACCCCCCAAAGAAAGACTCAGACACCGGTATATGGATAAAGGCATTGGGCCACTTTTATTGAATAATGCCCTAGTCTGAATTATAACTTTCAGTTGGTACTCATCCAATTATAATTCTTAAGGCAAGCAGGCCGCAGTAACACTGGTAAGGTTCCTCCCAAAATTGCCAATGGCAATTGGCTACAATGTATCCATTTGTATCAATTTGTTTGTTGACACAAACAAATTGTTGACCGTAGTCAATAAACTATCTACTGACCCCACCCTCTGATGTGTATCTGTCAAATCACGGGGTGATGCATGCTGAAAAGCTCCTGCCATCACCCCTTGCCTGGTTCGTCGTTGACTGGTCAACGTTATTACACCTGTACCTGTCTAAGTGTTGGCCAGTCAATTGCGAACCTGCCGGATACCTATGGGTAATAAATCTTTACCTTACCAGTGCTACCCGCCACACGGGGAGGCTTCAATGAAGACTCACCGCCCCCCCCCCCCCCCAGACCGTCAGCTCGGTCAACAGGCCTGCTTGCAAATCTTCCAAAAAGAGGTTCATACCTCTAGCCGACAGGTGGACCCCATCCCCTGCATACAGATCATAATTTTGTAAACTAATGGTGGGGTATCGGGTGACCATCCCCAAACCCTTGTCTGCCACGAACCGGGCAACTGCCCTGTTCACCGAGCGACGAGCGCGGTCAAGGGCACGGAGGTCAATACCTCCCCTGTAAGCGTGACGTGGTATGATGTCCGACCATAGCAGCCTTGTGGCCGGCCACACATAATGCAAATAAGCTAGGTCACTGCAGATCGTGAATTTTAAAGAAAGGCCCGTGACCTGGCCTAGGTCATTGCCCCCGAGGTGCAGTACAAGGACATCAGGCGGTTCAGCATCCCTGATGGAGAAAAGGAATGGCAACAGTTCCCGCCATCTCATTCCACGCTTACCATACCAACGTATGCATGCGGCTGCACGCAGTCCAAGCTGGGGTCCCCACTCTGTCGCCGCAGCATACTGCGCTGCCCAGTGCACGTAACTGTGGCCCACCAGCCATACTGCCACCGGTGTGCGGGGACACACAGGGTCTGTAAGAGAAAAAAGAGAACAGTGACTTAACTGGTACTCATGCCTGAAGAGGGCGAACATATAATGCAAAACGCATAGATCCCCCTCTTCCCATACGGCGTATATCAGCCTCAGAGTACCCAAATGCAGCTGCAGTTGAAGCAGCACCTATTCTAAACGAATGGGTGCCATAACGAGCCCCTGGGAGGCCAACACTGGATAGTGCCATACCGGTCACCTTCCAAAATTGAAATTTAGTAAGGGGAGACCCATCCTGGTGGCAGAAAAACGGGCCAGGGTGTGTGCCACGCACTGCCAAGAACTCCTGTAGGGCACCAACCGGACAGATGTCTGCAATGGAACATCGTAGCAGTCTAACTCCACTGACTACGCCGTGCTGATCAACTTTTGAGGACCGTATCCTCAACTGAGCCCACTCATTAGAAACATAGACATCGTCGAGTTCCAGTGCCCTACGAGTCGCATCCGCCTTAGACAGTAGCATCAACTCACTGATGCGGAGCGCTCCAAAGAAGGCCACCGTGGTAGCCGCATGAAAAAGAGCTGCCTCATACCTGTCAAAACATAGGTTAGGCCAGCTTCATGCAAGGTGGGTAAGCACCCCTGGGGAAATTGGGTGACGAGTATCTGGGCGGCGGCCACGTTCCCGTGTCCACCCCTCCAAAACATGCCGTATGCGGAAATCATTCATGCTGTCAGCAAAACCCCTCACCTTGGCAATAAATGCCAGTGCTGACAGCCTGGATGCTATAGTGCGGGGAGTGAGGCCCTGACTGTGTAAATAAACCATGAATTGTAAAACTTGTTCCACTGGAATGGGCCACACCTCGGGCAACTGAAGTTGCACACAAAAATTTATAAATTGAACGAAAGCATGATGATATGCCTTACGCGTGCGGGGTGCCAAGGACATGCCGATCGCCCGGTTCACCTCTCCTTGCCAAATGTCCAAATCTCGGCCGGGAGTGGTGAGGGGAATTCCTCTGCGTCCGGAGCCAAGGCGCAGAACCGGGGGATCTGCAGGCGGGATAAAGCATCGACGATATCATTATTAATGCCTGGTACATGTCTGGCCCCAAAAAGCACATTGAGGCGTAGGCTACGTAACACGAATTGGCGAACTAAAGCCATCACCCTGAGTGATTTAGACATCTGAGCATTGACAATGTGCACTACCGCAGCATTGTCACACCAGAAGTAAACCACAGACTCGGCCCACTCCTCGCCCCATAGCATCAAAGCTCCCAGGATTGGAAAAAACTCAAGGAATGTAAGATCGCGGAGGCGATCCGTGCCCCGCCATGCTGGAGGCCATTGGCCATAAGCCCACCTCCCCTGGAAGTAAATCCCATATCCCAGGGAGCCGGAGGCATCTGACTGTACTTGAAACCTAGGGGAAACCAAAAGGTCAGATCTCCAAAAGGAGACCCCGTTGAAGTCCCGCAGGAATGTGAGCCAAACCAAAAGGTCAGCCCGCATGCCCCTGGTCAGTCGGACCCTATGATGGCGCCTTGACAGGCCAGACATGGCGTCGCATAGGCACCGAGCAAATGCCCTGCCAGGCGTGACCACCCTGCAGGCAAAGTTAAGATGGCCATGTAGCACCTGAAGCTCACGAAGTGACACTTTACGTTTGGCCAGCAAGGCCAAAACCATCGCGGAGATCCGGGTGACCTTATCGATGGGTAACCGGGATGCCTGTGCGACCGTGTCAATTTCAATACCCAGAAATGTGAGGGTAGTGGATGGGCCCTCGGTCTTTTCGGGCGCTAAAGGGACACCCAGTTCCTGCATTAGCATCTGAAATGTGGTGAGGAGATGCGTGCACGTGTCCAAGCCCCGTTCACCCCCAAACAAAAAGTCATCGAGGTAATGGGCTACAGACCGAGACCCGGACCTGCGAACAAAGGCCCACTGAAGGAAAGTGCTAAAACGTTCAAATGCTGAACATGGCCTTATCCACATAAAACTTCCCATGGAATCTAAAACACAATAGCTCAAAGTCCTCTGGGTACACTGGCAACAATCGGAATGCCGATTTAATGTCGCATTTTGCCAGGAGGGCACCGGGACCACAAGAGCGCACCATTCGCACGTGTCCAAGCCCCGTTCACCCCCAAACAAAAAGTCATCGAGGTAATGGGCTACAGACCGAGACCCGGACCTGCGAACAAAGGCCCACTGAAGGAAAGTGCTAAAACGTTCAAATGCTGAACATGGCCTTATCCACATAAAACTTCCCATGGAATCTAAAACACAATAGCTCAAAGTCCTCTGGGTACACTGGCAACAATCGGAATGCCGATTTAATGTCGCATTTTGCCAGGAGGGCACCGGGACCACAAGAGCGCACCATTCGCAGGGCTTGGTCAAAGGACGTATACCTGACTGAACAAAGGTCATCAGGGATAGCATCATTGACAGAATAACCCGCCGGGTATGATAAATGGTGGATTAAACAAAATTCCCCCGGGGCCTTTTTGGGTACCAACCCCAGAGGGGAGACCTTCAGGTTGGGAAAGGGTGGTACAGAAAAGGGGCCTGCCACCCTCTTGGCCTCAACCTCCTTAGCAATACTCAGGGCAGCCACCTCTTCTCTACCCTTCAGGGATAGTAAATTGGGTGCATCTTGGGGTCCCCGCACTCCTTTAAATGGGATTCAGAAGCCCCACTGAAAACCCTCGAGGAGGTACCTCGCGTCCTCTCTCCTTGGATAAGTTGAGAGCCATTGCTCCAACATAAACACATTAACTGGGGAGGGGGCCTTTTGTCTGGCTAGCTCCATCAGCAGAAGCTCTGCCGGCTCCATGTCCACCTCTACCTCTGCCCCGTGACCCACCGACCCGCGGGACGCGACGGCGGCGTGGGGGCCAGCCATGGGGTGCGGTACCATCAGTACGCGGATGACACTCAGTTGTACATCTCGGCCCATGGGGACCCCAGTGATGCCGTCAAAGTCCTTTCCAGATGCCTGGAAGCTGTGGGGGTCTGGATGGGGGCTAACGGGCTACAACTGAATCCCAGCAAGACTGAGTGGCTATGGATAAGGGGTCCTGCGTTAATCCGGGAGTTACCATCGTTGGTTCTGGATGGGGCTATTTTGCCCCAGACAGACCCGGTGCGCAACTTGGGGGTCCTCCTGGATTCACGGCTACTGCTAGAAGAACAGGTGGCGGCTGTGACCAGGAGGGCTTTCGCCCAACTTCGGGTGATTCGCCAGTTGCGCCCACTCCTGGACCGGGACTCCTTGCTCATGGTCACCCATGCTCTGGTTACCTCCAGACTAGACTATTGCAATGCGCTCTACATGGGGCTGCCCTTGACGACCATTCGGAGGCTACAGCTGGTCCAAAATGCGGCTGCCCGGGTGGTGATGGGGTGTGGGCGTTATGCTCATGCTTCGCCACTGCTCCGGGAGCTGCACTGGTTGCCAGTATGTCTCCGGGTGCAATTCAAGGTGCTGGTTTTGACCTTTAAAGCTCTATATGGTAGTGGGCCGGGTTACCTAAGAGACCGCATCGCCCTGAGGACGTCTGTCCGTCCAACCAGAGTGGACCGGAGGGGCTCTCTAATTGTTCCATCAGCCAGAGGGGCTCGCCTCTCTGGCACAAGGAGGAGGGCCTTCTCCGTGTCTGCACCGGCCCTCTGGAACCTCCTGCCAACAGAATTACGTCTTCGGACGGAGTTGCTGCCTTTCAGAAGGGATCTTAAAACCTGGCTGGCAGGTCAAGTGTGGGGTGCGGGTGGAAGGGTAACCACCATGGGGTGGTTGGTGTAGAGGAACTCTTCCCCATGGTGCCTTTTCGATCCTGCAGCGCCTGCTTTTTAGGGGGTGGGTAGTCTTAACTTTTTTACTGTTTTAACTGTTTTTAGGATTATTAATATTATCTGTAAACTCCTTGGGTTGCCCTGGGGTTACTTTTTATGTTGTTAGCCGCCCAGAGTCGGCCTTGTGTTGAGTGGGCGGGATATAAATTGAATAAATAAATAAATAAAATAAATAAAGAGGGACACTCATGTTTGTATTGGCACTGCCGCTTATTGCACACACCGCTAGCCGAGAAGCTCCAACACAGCAAGCGGGCTGGAACCCCCTGCCCCGCCAGCTGGCGGGAAGCCTGCGTTGGAGCAGCTCGCTGAACGGCATGACCACAATGGTACCTATCCCCAGGTGCAGGACGCGTGGGGGTCATGTACAATAGCCACAATTTCTGACAGGGCTCATCCCATCTCATCTCTGGGTGCAAGGGCACCCTCATTCTAAATTCCTCATCGTAAGCCAACCGCGATGGGCCAGGAAAATCCACCATTGCCCTGTAAATATTGTCCAAATATTGGACCATAGGAATGGCCAGGTCAGGCCGGGCCCTAAAGTACACCACCACATAAATAAGATATGCGGGCAACCAGTTGGCCAAGGTGCATGGTGGCTTACGACGGCGGGACAGCTCTTTGTCTCTGTCATCCTGTCCCTCTTTCTCCTCCTTAGTGTGCTCACGGTTCAATAGGGAGAATATATCCACGTACTCCCCCCGCCAAATCTTTTCCCTCGTGACCTGGGACAAATGATTACCAAGGGGCAACGAATAACCAGCCATCGGCAAAGCCGTCACCAGCACATTAGGTACACGGGGCCTATGCAGTGGAACCTGGACAGTCCCTGCGATGCCCGGCACTGCCCCGGAGGCGGAAACCCCCACCCCCAACGCTGTACCAGTATGGAACCAAGGGGCACTGGGATAGGCTAGGCAACTGATGCCCACTCGCCTCGACTTGACGAGGCCATGGCCACTGAACCCCACCATTGGAATTGGACTGTGATGTGGGTGCATTAACTTGAACCTGATACTCACTAGGTGCACCCCCGTGAGCCGCCCCCATTGGGGGTTCCGGCCCACGGCGGGTGTCGGAGCTCGCGACTGGAATCGAGCTCTGGGGCCACACCTGACCACTCTCCTGCTGTAGCCCTGGACGAACAGGGAGCTGCGAGACACCGGCAGGCGCAGGCCGGAGCGTCTCAAGCAGCTCAACCCGGCTGGCCGCTTGTTGCAATGTGGCGGCCGTCGAGGTGGTCGGTGAACACGAAGGGCCCCCAGCAGAGAGTGAAGGGCCCCCTGTCATGGGGTTGTGTGCGATCCCCTAGGATGCCTCAAGCACAGCTAAACGCGTTAGCAATGCATCCACTGCAACAGATCCCCCAGTATAAAGTGGGCCGGTTGGGCCGGACGGCCCACCAGGCATTTGCCCAGGAACCCCAAATTGAGAGCCTGGGCCCGAATAGGGCCATGCCCAAAACTCCGGCCCATGAGGGGCCGGAGGGGGAACGTGCTGTGCACCAGCACCAGCCCCCCCCCCCCCCGCTGACCGGACCCATGGCCGCCAACTGCGGGCTGAGGGCCAAAGCCCCAGAAGGGCCAGTTGCAGCCTGCATCGCCCCACCGGTATCGGTATATGTAGTGCCCTGCCGCGTGGGCGCAGCCTTGGTCCTCCGACCTGAGGGCTGCCCCCCGCGTTGCGCAGGGCCAGGAAAAGTCCTCCCCGTTGGCCGCGGTTTCGTCGCCGGGGCCTTCCGTTTGGGAGGCATATCGGTAGGAATAGCCGGATCCCTGTCCAGGGATCACCGATGCCAAAAAACACAGAGCAAGCAAGCCAAAGGCTCTGTGCAACTCCTTCCTTCCGAGCCGGGAAAGCCAAGGGCTAAAGAGCCGAAGAATCGAAGGAAGAGCGACGGAGAAAACTTCTCCTCTCCGTCGCTATTTTAAAATGGCAGCTCGGCTGCCTCGGGGCCACCCCTTTTATAGAGGGGTGGCCACGCCCCCTAACTCACCTGGATGGCTGAGTCCGGGTGGGTGGGGCCCCCGCAAAGAGCGCAGTGGCCATTTTGGCGCCGCGCTTTCATTCTGTTTGTTATGTGGCAGAGCATATGGCTGCTGGCTGGACAGCACAGTCGTTTGGACATCTGGTTGGGAGTTCAGTTCTCCGCTGTGCTTCTTGCCAATAGAGTGAGCCTGTGTGGCTTTGGACAAGCTAGAGAGCCCCATAGCCTCCCCAGAAGAAGGGAACGGTAAACTACTTCTACATATTCTCTACCCGGAAACCTCTGAAAAGGGATGTCATCAGTGAATTGACTTGACAGCACATGATCACTAAAGAATGTGATTGGGCATGCAATTACATAGTGAGCAAGTAGATGCAAGGCAGCATCATGGACAACCTGCTGAGAAAATAAAAATGCCGTGCAACTGTTCTTATGTGAACATGAATGGTAACAAGGTGTTGGCTAAGCAGTAATAGGTGCTCAGTATTATGCCAATTGAAATCATATTTCCTTAATAAAACTGAGACTCTGGTTTGCGAACTGTTATGGTTTGTATCTAGAAAAATTATATAGAACAAAACAAAAATAGGCAAAACAGATAGGAGGAGGGGCAAGCAAACAGCTTCATGTGGAGGTAGATTTCAAAACACCATTACATTTTCTGCTGCTAGTCCAACATGCATCTCTGCCTAACACCACAACAACATGCTATGAACTTTTATTAACAATGTTATCCCTGCCTGAAGAAGAGTCTTGTTCTCAAAAGCTTACAATAATTTGTTTTGTTTTTAAGTAACCCAATAAAAGTATCACCTTCCTCATGCATTCTCTGCATTCTCTTTTGTTTTTATAAAACAAAAATATATATTGAAGAAATACACTGTATACATTACTGATGGAATGCAAGAATGTGAAGAAAATACGGGAAATTAATATTGTTTATTAATTTGAAAATGTGTCCTAAAATAGCATTACTATCCAATTTTGGAAACATGCATATAGGATGGCAAAAGAAAGAAATGATTACAATATTAGCTACAGCAGCAAGATTGAATATAGTTTTAAAATGAAAAGTAGATTTTGATTTTGAGCATGGTGATTGGTTTAAAGAGGTATGAAGGATAGCTATTAATGATAAATTAACATGTGAAATAAAGGTAAAAATGGGATTAGCAAAAACAAATTATTTTAGAGAGGTATGGGGAGAATTCTTGAATTATGTGTTAATGAAAGGAACAGGGATAAAGCCAGAATAATATCATCCTTTGGGTGGTAAAGGGACAAATATAGTAATGTAATGCTACAAAAAATAATTATTTGATACTGTTTATAAGTCCCACAGGTAGAGGAAGCATGTACACATTAAACTGTTATGTATGGTCTGTTTGTGGTCTCCCCTCTTTTTGTCTGTACTTGTAATCTTTTCCTCCTTCAATTAAAAATACATTACTAATGGACTTGGGTGCTTGCTTCTCACCTACACTTGACATTATTGTGTGAAGACTGGGTGAATTTCTTTTCATTTTCAACTCCCTGTGATTTTTCATGTCTTCATAGGGACAAACTATAGGCATTTTTAAACTATGGTGTGTCCAAACAAGCCAACATCAATGATCCTGACATTCTGATAAATCCAAGTTTATACTACCTACAATTCCAGTTCATACATAACAAGAAACATTAATTAGTTGAAAATGAAAGCTGTGCTTCTAATCACTTGCTGTCCTGTGTTGGTAGTGGATAGGAATTGAATTGTAGGAATTAACTAACTCCTAGGCCCATAATGTGTTTGTGTGTGTGTGTGTGTGGGTGGGTGGGGGTAGGTGGGTGACAAATTATGGGATCAGGAGCTTTTAATGGCAGGAGGTAAAGCAGCACTGTTATCTCCATGGCATTCTCACATCTCTTCCTAAAATTCTTAGAAATGTGCCTTCTGCACCATAGGCATATAGTGGAATGAGTGCCATTGGAGGTTGTCTCCACAATCATTTACAGGTAATGTTATGTGAGGAGTTTCACAGCACGATCGCTGTGGCTCATTGGCACACCATGGTCATAAATCGTGGGTGATCGTTCTCCTTACCTCATCTGTTTTTACGCCGTAACTTAGAGGCCCCAGTTTGGGCCTCTGACTCAAGGCTTTTGGCCCTCCCCACTATGCCCAGGGATGGCACGCAGTCATTCAGCTAGCACGCAGCTTTCTTCCAATTAGCAAGGTGAGCACGAGGCAGACATGCTGATATTTAGCCAATTAAGTAACTTTATGTTATCGCAGGTAACCAATAAGAATAGATTGCAAGCGCGGCGCCAAAATGGCCGCCGTGCTCTTTGCGGGCCCCCCCACCAGACGAAGGCATCCGGGTAGTTAGGGGGCGTGGCCAGCTCCCTTATAAAAGGGGTGGCCACGAGGCAGCTGCGCTGCCATTTTACGATGCGACGGAGCGGAGAAGTTTTTCCCTCTTACCTCCGTCGCTTTTACCTTTACCAGGAAGCCTTTTGGCTGCTGAATTTTCTCGTTTTTGGCTTCCCATCGATTGGCTGAGATGCCCTCGAAGAAGAAGGCGGCTGCGAGCGCAGCTCGTGCGGTTCGGAGGCGCATTCCGGGTCGGAGGACCGCGGCTGTGCCTCCCCAGCAGCCGCCTTTGCCTGCACCCACCGGGACCGGTGGAATGGGGTCTATTCCCCCTTGGCCGGAGAATGGGGGCCCACGCACGGGTCCAGTAGGGGCTGCGGCCCTCGGCCCGCAAGCGGTGGACACCGCTCCTGGTGTTGCCCATTCTGCTGGGCCTTCCTCTATAGGGGCGCAGCTCGCTCCGGGGCCTTCCAGCCTTGGGGGGTGGTCTGGTCCCCTTCCCTGGCGGGTTGCTACATCGGCCCTACCGGGCCCGGGTGTGGGGTTGTGGCCCTATTCGGGCCCCGGGGTACAGGGACCTGTACCCATGCCTGTAGTAGGCGGCCGGCTGGCCCTTTGCCCCATGTCAGTGTGGAAGCCTTATTGGCCCGCGTTGCGGCCCTCGAGGCATCCCTGGCCCGGGCTAGCCACTCTGGGGCTCCCTTTGGGGTTCATTTCGACGCGTCGTCTGCTGGGCAGCGGCAGGCGACGGGACGGATCAAGCTGCTTGAGGCGCGTGGCACGACCTCGGCCACTGCCTCGCCGCTCCCCAATCAACAGACCGGTGCGGGTCAGGCCCCAGCGATGAGCTCCACGGCGGTCGTGAGCTCCGACGCCCCCAGTGGGCCGGAACCCCCGGTGGGGGCGGCCTATGGGGGTGCAGCATGTGAGTATGCGGTCCAAACTAGTACACCTACACACGTGGCCACATTGGGGGGGGGGGGTTTTTCAATGGCCTTGGCCTCGCGCGGGTGGGGCGGCGGCTCAGCCGCTGACGCCCCACCCGGCGACGACAACTACCACCCAGGGCCCCGTGGTGGGGGGTGTTTCCTACCCTGTGGGGAATGTTTTGGGGGTGGCTGGGTTAGTACAGGCCCCTTTTCAGATGCCAGCAGTTCCTGCTGTGCCTGTGTCGGCCTTGCTGACGGCGGGGTATTCCTTACCACTGGGTGACCATTTGGCACAGACCACCAAAGAGAAGATCTGGCGGGGGGAGTACGTGGATATCTTCTCACTCCTCAACAGAGAGCCCACCAAGGAGGAAAGGGAGGGGCAGGATGAGAAGAATAAGGAGCAGGCACGTTGTCGCAAGCCACCACGTACGTGGGCCAACTGGTTGCCGGCCTACCTCATATACATGGCGGTGTACCTTAGGGTCTGGCTGGATTTGGCAATTCCGATGGTCCAGTATTTGGACAACATCTATAGGGCGATGGTTGACTTTCCGGGCCCATCGTGGTTGGCTTATGACGAGGAATTCCGTATGCGGATTCCCCTGCACCCCGAGATGAGGTGGGATGAGCCATGCCAGAGGCTGTGGCTTTTGTACATGACGCCCACGCGCCCCGCGCCCGGGGAGAGATACCATTGTGGACATGCGGTCCAGCGAGCGGCCCCAGCACAGGTTCCCCGCCAGGTGGCGGGGCAGGGGGTTCCAGCCCGCCTGCTGTGCTGGACTTTCTCACCCAATGGTTCCTGCAATAGGAAGAATTGCAAATACAGACATGAGTGTCCTGCCTGTGCTGGCCCCCATGCGGCCTCTGCCTGTCCCAGGCCTGGAGGGACGCGGGGCAGAGGGAGGGGCGGACAGGGGGCTGGCAAGACTGCCGCAGATGGAGTTAGTTCACCGAAAGGCTCCCTCCCCAATTAATGTGGACATGTTGGAGCGTTGGCTCACATTGTACCCGAAGGGAGAGGATGCGGATTATCTCCTTCAGGGTTTTAGGCAGGGGTTCCGTATCCCTTTCATGGGTGATAGGTCCCCTCGGGATGCCCCCAACCTTTTGTCCCTTAGGGGGAGGGAGGAGGTGGCTGCTGCCAGCATTAATAAGGAGGTCGTTGCGGGTAGGGTCGCTGGCCCTTTCCCTTCACCCCCGTTTCCCAATCTTAAGGTATCACCCTTGGGCTTAGTGCCTAAAAAGTCACCGGGCGAGTTTCGCCTCATTCATCACTTGTCCTACCCAGCCGGCCGATCGGTCAATGATGCTATCCCTGATGACCTTTGCTTAGTCAGGTATACATCTTTTGACCACGCGCTGCGCATGGTGCGCTCATGTGGCCCGGGTGCGCTGCTGGCTAAGTGCGACATTAAGTTGGCTTTTCGCCTCTTGCCGGTGCACCCGGGCGACTTTGAGTTGCTGGGTTTCAAGTTTCGGGGTCAATATTACTTTGATAAGGCCATGCCTTTTGGCTGTTCCATATCATGCTCGGCCTTCGAGCGCTTCAGTACCTTCCTAGAGTGGGCTTTCGTCCGCAGGTCAGGGTCCCGGTCTGTAGCCCATTACCTGGATGACTTTTTATTCGGGGGTGAACGGGGCTGGGACACGTGTACACGTCTCCTCAACACATTTCAGACGCTAATGGAGGAACTCGGTGTCCCTTTAGCGCCCGAAAAGACCGAGGGCCCATCTAACCAGCTAGTCTTCCTGGGGGTGGAGATTGACACGGTAGCGCAGGCTTCTCGGTTACCGCGGGATAAGGTGTCCAGAATAGTGGCCCTTATCTCGGACTTGCTGGCCAAGCGCAAGGCATCACTGAGGGAACTGCAGGTGCTACATGGTCACCTCAATTTCGCTTGCAGGGTGGTCGCACCGGGCAGGGCGTTCGCTCGGCGCTTGTGCGACGCCATGGCAGGATTATCCAGGCCCCACCATAGGGTTCGGCTTACCCGGGGTATCAGGGCAGACATGCTGGTCTGGCTACAGTTCCTGAGGGAGTTCAATGGGGTCTCATTTTGGAGGTCTGACCTCCTGGCTTCCCCTCATTTTCAGATTCAGTCCGATGCCTCGGGATCCCTGGGTTATGGGATGTACTTCAATGGGAAGTGGGCCTAAGGTGGGTGGCCACCAGCCTGGGCAGGCACGGGTCGCCTGCGTGATCTCACATATCTGGAATTTTTCCCTATCCTGGGTGCTTTGATGCTATGGGGCGAGGAGTGGGCCAACTCGGTTGTGCATTTCTGGTGTGACAATGCGGCTGTTGTCCACATTGTCAATGCACAGACTTCTAAATCGCCCAGGGTTATGGACCTAGTGCGCCAGTTTGTGTTGCGCAGCCTGCGCCTCAACGTTCTTTTCAGGGCCAGGCATGTCCCAGGGGTTAATAATGATATTGCTGACGCTTTGTCCCGCCTGCAGATCTCCCGGTTCCGTGCCTTGGCCCCGGATGCGGAGGAATTTCCCTCGCCACTCCCGGACGAGATATGGACCATTGGCAAGGAGAGGTGAACCGGGCGATTGGCCTGTCACTAGCGCCACGCACGCGTAAGGCGTATCACCACGCATTTAATTCTTTCAGAGCATTCTGTACCCAATTTTAACTGCCAGGAACCTGGCCGATCCCGGTAACCCATGTTCTGCGGTTCATGGTTTACCTGCATGCCCAGGGCCTTGCACCTCGCACCATAGCATCTAAGCTGTCAGCGTTGGCTTTTATGGCCAAAGTGGGAGGTCATGTGGACAGCACCACTGACTTCCGTGTGAGACATGTTTTGGAGGGGTGGGTGCGCGAGCGCGGGCATTGCCCGGATGACCGCCACCCGATTTCCCCAGGGGTTCTTACCCAGTTGGCCCGGGGCTGGCCTGGCCTCTGTTTTGATAGATATGAGGCAGCCCTATTTCATGCAGCCACAATGGTGGCATTTTTTGGAGCGCTCCGCATCAGCGAGCTTGTGATGCTGTCTAAGGCGGATGCAACTCGTAGGGCACTGGAACTCGAGGATGTCTATGTTGCCAAAGACTGGGCTCAGTTGAGGATACGCTCCTCTAAGACGGATCAGCATGGCGTAGGCAGTGGTGTAAGACTGCTACGGTGTTCTTTGGCAGACATCTGTCCGGTTGGTGCCCTACAGGAGTTTCTTGCACTGCGTGGCACGCACCATGGCCCGTTTTTCTGTCACCAAGATGGGTCTCCCCTTACTAAATTTCAATTTTGGAAGGTGACAGGCAAAGCGCTGGCCAGTGTGGGCCTCCCGGGCGCCCGTTATGGCACCCATTCATTCCGAATAGGGGCGGCCTCAACTGCAGCTGCTTTTGGGTACTCCGGGGCTGACATACGCAGCATGGGAAGGTGGGGTTCGCAATGTTTTCAGTTTTATGTGCGCCCACTTCCGCCGTGAGTACCAGTTTAGTCACCTTACCTTCTTTTCCTCGTTTTTCCTTACAGACCCTGGGTGTCGTATTACACCGGTGACAGTATGGCTGGTGGGCCATAGCTACGTGCACAGGGCAGCGCGTTACGCTGCGGCGACAGAGTGGGGACCCCGACTGGGACTGGGTGCATACGCAAGTCTCACATGGCATGGTAAGCCTGGGATGTTATGGCGGGAGCTGCTGCCTTTCCTTTTTTCAGGCCAGAATGCTGACCCGCCTGACATTCTCATCATACACCTAGGGGGCAATGATTTGGGCCAGGTCACCGGCTTATCGCTGAAGCATGCGATTTGCGAGGACCTCGCCTACCTGCATTACGTCTCGTCCGCCACAACCCTTGTTTGGTCGGACATGGTTCCGCGCCATGCGTACAGAGGGGGTTTCGACCTCCTGGCCCTTGACCGCGCTAGACGCATGGTGAATAGGGCAGTGGCGCGGTTACTTGTCGACAGGGCTTGGGGGAGGGTCAGTCGTCACCCCGCTATTAGTCTACAAAATTATGACCTGTATGCAGGGGATGGGGCCCATCTGTCGCGAGGAGGTATGGACCTCCTGTTGGGTGATTGGCGAGCAGGCCTGTTGACCGAGCTGACGGTCTGGGGGGGCGTCAGGCCTTCTTTGAAGCCCCTCCGTGTGGCGGGTAGCACTGGTAAGGTAAACATTTATGACCCACAGGTATCCGGCAGGTTCGCAATTGACTGGACAACACTAGACAGGCATAAGTTGGTTAAACGTTGTCCGGTCAACGACGAACTAGGCGACGGGGTGATGGCTATAGCTAGACAGCATGCATCACCCCGTGATTTCACGGATACGCGTCAGAGGGTGGGGTCATTAGTTAGATATTGACTATGGTCAACAATTTGTTTGTTGTCAACAAACAAATTGATACAAATAGATACATTGTAACCAATTGCCGTTGGCAATTTTGGGTGGTACCTTACCAGTGTTACTTCGGCCTGCTTGCCTTAAGAATTATGATTGGTCATTTTACCAATAGAAATTTATAATTCGGACTAGGGCATGAATCAATAAATGTGGCCCAATGCCGTTATCCACTTTCATTAGTGTCTGAGTCCTTTATTGGGGGGTGCGCCTGCAATGCATACTCTTCTCTGGAATGTCTTTGTCTGTTATTCCTAATAAACTCCGACCGGGCGATCTTGCCCTATTGCCTCTTCATGAATCAAGCCTCCGCTGTCTCCTTGATCCCAAAATACAACATCTGGTGACCCCGACGTGATTGCTAGATCCCAACTCCCCAACTCACCGGCTGGAATAGCCCCCTGGTGCACCACAGCCTTTTTAGGCTCCCTCAGCTTTCGAGCTCCCGATTGTGAGTATGGGGGGGGACTTTCTTTAGGGCAAAAGACCCATGCAAAAGAATTGCAGAGAATCATCAAGGAGAGCGGATGTCCAGACATCACGCTTAATAGTATAGAAGGCTTCATTAAGGAAGTCGAATGCCAATGTCCTTGGTACCCAGAAATTGGATCACTCAAACGGGATGATGGGCAAAGAGCAGAAACAAAAGAAGTGCAAGATTTTACTCCAAAAAATATTTTGTTGTCCCAGAGGCTTACTGTACCATTGCCACAGCTTTTGCCCCCAGCCAAGGGAGGGAGTCTGACTGCCCCTCCATCATATGAGAAACAACAGCATGAGCCCCCTGATGGAGATGGGGGTGGAAAAGGAGATGGGACATTATATCCTGCCTTGCAGCAATCAAGCACTTTTAGCCCTACAAAAGACCTGTTCTCTGCTGCTTTAACTGCAGCTGTGCTGGATATGGAACCTGTTGCTGTATATCCAGTGAACAGAGAGGCTCTTGCAAATGGGACTGCTGCAATACTGCCTGCCAAGTCTAAAACACAACTAGTGCCAGCTGATTGGGAACAAATGGTGGGGACCTCATCACAGATTGAAGTTATTAATGCATGCAAAGTGGCAGGAAGCAAGGAGTGTGATTCAAAGAGCAGCACAGGAGACCTCAGCTTGCCCCTGAAGCAACCCTCATCACAAGAGCAGGAGAAGCTGAGTAGTAAACTTGATTCCTCACGTGTGGCCAGGAAGTGGAAGGATGGCCCAGAGGAGGAATGCAGAAAACCCAAGCCCAGAAAGGGGTCTTCTTGCAAATACAAACTAACAGGTGCAGTTTGTCATAAAGTTGAGATTCAGATGCTGCAGATGAAAGAAGTCCAGAGGAAAGGGTGTGTGGATCCTTCCTCTATGAACAGCAGGCTTTTGCAAAAATACAAGGAGAGAGAAAACATACTCCAGTTTTTGGCTGACTTTGAACTGCCCACCCCTCAAACAAAGAGATCCGAGTGGGCTGTTCCAAGTTTCAAGCATCAGGGTGGCCGGAGCATGAAGGAATGTGTGTTTGCCTGAAAAGCTGAAAGGGGGGGTTGTCTAGTTGTCTTGTGAATTCAGTGGGAATTAATTTATGGCCTAATTTCAACCTTGCCATGCCAAGAACTGTGCTGGAGAGAAGATAGTGTTTAAGTTGTAATCTGAGAAGAAGAAAGCTTCAATCAACATTTGGTCTTTTAATTTGGACATTTTAATTGGACTAAAATGTTTGTGTGGACTCTAAAGAAGAATTGGCCTTGTTTGCATTATAAAACCTGAAAGCTTTTTAAAAATTGTCTACCTGCTCATGCTATGAGTGTGAAATGCTCTAATGATATTTGTACTGTATTTGATTTACCATGCTATGCTGGTTTTAAGTTATTGAATGCCTCTTTCACTTACACCTAGTGAGAGAAGAAGAAATGTAATGCCTTACTCATGTAATTGGGGAGTGAGAAATGCTTGCTAGAATGCAACAGAAACCTCCTTCATGTAAGGAAGAAAAGAAATGTTCATGTTTTGTTCATGCTTAAATGTTTTGCTTATTCTCTTGGGGAAAGACCTGTCTTTGCTTATGTTATATTTTGCCTTATGTAACTGCATATCTCAAGGTACCTCCAGAAGTACATGGAAGAGTTTTCAGTACCCTACACATGTAAATGGGTTTGTGATGCCCTGTCTCTCTATACTCCTATTGTAGCTGTTAGTAATGCTAGTAAATGTGCCAGGGTTGTGAATTGTACTCAACATAAGTCAAAGCCTCGCTGTTTCCAGCCCGGTCGCGGTCTTAATTGCACTGGGAGAGAAACAGAGGACCTTCATTTTAACTTTCAGCACATTCTGTTGCCTTCTGGGTGGTTCTGGACCTGTGGGTCACGAACTTGGAACTATATTCCTGCTAACCTCTCTACAACCACTTGTTGTCTTAGCCGTATGATTGTTGCTTTGCCCAACCGCACTACGCTGGTCCGTCAGTGTCCCGCCCACAAACGCATCACCCGGGGTATGCCGCTGAGCAGTTACCCTCTGATTGCGATAGCACTGTTAAGGTGCTTTCCCAGGCCGAGTACACATCCTTAGCCATCAGTCTTGTTGGCGTGCCTGGCCTGGCAGCCGGGAATGCAAGGCAGCTTGGGAAGCTTGCTTGTGCATTTGTAAAAGCCATTAATCACACTTCCCAAGCTATTAGCCTCCTGAACAGGGAGCAATTTCAGCTTCGCAACGCCATTTTAGATAACCGTGCCGCGATCGATTATTTGCTGATGTTGCATCATCAAGGTTGTGAGTCTGTGCATAATATGTGTTGCTTTAACTTATCCGATAATTCTAATAAGGTACAAAACCAATTGGATTCTTTAACCAAAATTGTTTCTGATATTAAGCAAAACCCTCTGCCTTCGTGGTGGAGCACTCTTTGGTCCTGGCTTCCCAACGGAGCTTGGGTACAGACCATCCTGCAGTATGGTTTAATTATTCTTGCCATTCTGATAACTGCCTGTTGCTTTATTCAATGCATACCTTCGTTGCTAGCCACCTGCCTGCAAGGATTTCGCTTCCGGCCTCGTGCACGCAAGGACCAAATTTATTATGCTTATAAGCTTCTTAAAAACAGAAGGGGGAAGATGTGAGGAGTTTCACAGCACGATCGCTGTGGCTCATTGGCACACCATGGTCATAAATCGTGGGTGATCGTTCTCCTTACCTCATCTGTTTTTACGCCGTAACTTAGAGGCCCCAGTTTGGGCCTCTGACTCAAGGCTTTTGGCCCTCCCCACTATGCCCAGGGATGGCACGCAGTCATTCAGCTAGCACGCAGCTTTCTTCCAATTAGCAAGGTGAGCACGAGGCAGACATGCTGATATTTAGCCAATTAAGTAACTTTATGTTATCGCAGGTAACCAATAAGAATAGATTGCATACTCTTCTCTGGAATGTCTTTGTCGGTTATTCCTAATAAACTCCGACCGGGCGATCTTGCCCTATTGCCTCTTCATGAATCAAGCCTCCGCTGTCTCCTTGATTCCAAAACACAACAATGTTAATTATAATTTCATACCATCTACAACATGATTTGTACACACACATGAAAGTAAAATTAAACCACTGAGCTAGATTCAGTTGGTAAATCTATTTGAATTCCCTTGAGTAGACCCATTCAACCAACTGTTGAACAGGGAATTAACATTATGTAAGTCTTATTGATTCAGTGTGTTTACTCAAGGTGGGACTGCCACCTGGACTCTGGCTATTATTTTATACAATGCTACTTAGTCAAAGGAAGTTGAGGAAACAATCTTAACACAACATATTTGTGGCTACCGTAACACCTTAAAACATGTGGCTGAACATTGGAAGGAAGGTAAGAACATCATGAGGAAGTTTGAGGCAGTTTCTGTTGCAGATGCTGCAGTCTCTCCTGAGAAAGACACCATTGCCTGATTTTAAAATAAAAGTTGCTGTTAGCATTCCAGTGAAAGGATCGTATGGTTCTGTGGGCTTCATTTTCTCCTGTTAGATAAGTGCCTTATAATGTCCCTGCCATTATGTTGCCATTCTAGATACATCACATGAAATGGTGCTGGCCTGTCTTTAAGTCTGCAGTCTAGAAAATGAGACAAATTGGAGTGCTTAGATTGAAACCAATTATCGACCAATCCCAGATTTCTTTTCCTGTACCAGTACATTGGTGGTCAGCATGTAATGGCATGGCAAAACATAGCTTTCTAATATAAATGTTATTGGATGGAAAAAAATTTTTTTCCAAAAGATTAAGGCTTGGACAATGAATCTATTCAACTTAAAGCTGGCATGTGTATTTTTGGTTCTCCTTAATGGTTGCCAGGTCAGCCATGAATTGTGTGGTTTTTTGTTGTTGTTCAGTCGCACAGTCGGTTCCGACCCTTTGCGACCCTATGGACCATTGTTCTCCAGGCACCTCTGTCCTCCACCATCCCCCTCAGCACTCCCAGTTCTGTGCCCGTTGTGTCTACAATACCATCTAGCCATCTCATCTTTGGCCTCCCCCTTCTTCTTTTGCCCTCCACCTTTCCCAACATCAGGGCCTTCTCAAGTGAATCCTCCCTTCTCATTTGATGTCCAAAATACTTTAGCTTCGTCTTTACTATTAGCCCTTCCAATGAGCAGTCAGTGTTGATTTCTTCTAAGATTGACCTATTTGTTCTCCTCGCTGTCCAGGGTACTCTCAAAACTCTCCTCCAACACCACATTTCAAAGGCATCTATTCTTCTGCGTTCAGCTTTCCTAATTGTCCAGCTCTCACATCCGTACATTACCACTGGGAATACCATTGCTTTGACTATTCTAATTTTTGTTTGCAATGTGATGTCTCTGCTTTTCACTATGTTCCCCAGGTTTCTCATGGCTTGTCTCCCAAGAATCAGTCGCCTTTTTATTTCATGGCTGCAATCCCCATCTGCCGTGATCTTTGATCCCAGGAAAGTAAAATCTGTCACTGCTTCTACTTCTTCCCCATCTATTTTCCAGGAACTGATTGGGCCTGTTGCCATTACCTTGGTTTTCTTGATATTGAGTCTCAAACCAGCTTTTGCACTCTCCTCCTTCAGCCCAATCAAGAGGTTCTTTAGGTCTTCCTCACTTTCTGCCATTAGGGTGGTATCGTCTGCATATCTCAGATTGTTTATGTTTCTCCCAGCAATTTTAATCCCATATTGTGATTCCTCCATCCCTGCATTTCGCATTATGTGCTCTGTGTATAGATTGAATAAGCAGGGTGATAAAATGCAGCCTTGTCTTACTCCTTTTCCTATTCCAAACCACTCTGTCATTCCATGTTCTGTCCTAACTGTTGCTTCTTGGTTCATGTACAGATTTCTCAGGAGGCATATGATGTGCTCTGGTATTCCCATCTCTTTAATTACTTGCCACATCTTGTTGTGGTCCACACAGTCAAATGCCTTAGTGTAATCAATGAAACAAAAGTAAACTTGTTTCTGGTATTCCTTTGTTTTCTCCATGATCCAACGTATGTTGGCAATGTGGTCTCTAGTCCCCCTGCCTCTTCTGAAACCGGCCTGCACCTCTGGTAGTTCTCTCTCCACATGCTGCTGAAGTCTGTCCTGTATTATCTTAAGCATCACCTTGCTGGCGTGTGGGATGAGTGCAATTGTTCGGTAATTTGAGCATTCTTTGGCGTTGCCCTTTTTTGGGATTGGGACGTATACTGATCTTTTCCAATCCTGTGGCCACTGTTTTGTTTTCCAGATTTGCTGGCATATTGAGTGTAGTAATTTGACGCCATCATCTTTTAGCGCTTTGAAAAATTCGACTGGGATACCATCATATCCACTAGCTTTGTTGTTTGCAGTGCTCTTTAGGGCCTTTATAACTTCGCTCTCCAGGATGTCTGGCTCGAGTTCAGTTTTTTCATCATTGTGGTTATCAGGAGTGTTGAGGTCCTTTTTGTAGAGTTCCTCTGTGTACTCTTTCCATCTTTTCTTAATCTCTTCTGCATCAGCTAGCTCTTTTCCGTCTTTGTCCCTTATCATGGTCATTTTTGCTTTAAATGTTCCCTTTATTTCCCCGATTTTTCTGAAGAGATCTCTAGTCCTGCCTCTTTTGTTGTTTTCCTCCATTTCTTTGCACTGTTCTTTTAGGTAGTTTTCCTTATCTCTCCTTGCTTTTCTTTGAAATTCTGTGTTCAGAAGGTTGTATTTTTTCCTTTCTCTTTTGACTTTTGCCTTCCTTCTTTCCTCTGCTATTTTAAGAGCCTCATCAGACAACCATTTTGCTTTCTTACGCTTCTTTTCTTTTGGTATGGTTTTCTTTGCCGCTTCCTGCATGATGTCCTTTATCTCTGTCCATAATTCTTCTGGCACTCTGTCTATTGCGTCCAGGCCATTATATCTGTTCATCACCTCCACCGTGTATTCTTTAGGGATGCTGTCTAGGTGATATCTGTCTGGTCTTCTTGTTTTCCCTATTTTCTTTAGTCTTAACCTGAATTTTGCGATCAGTAGGTTGTGATCTGAGCCACAGTCTGCTCCAGGTCTTGTTTTTGCTGATTGTATGGAGGTTCTCCATCTTTGGCTGCAGAGTATGTAGTCAATTTGGTTTCGGTGTTGGCCATCTGGTGATGTCCATGTGTAAAGTCGCCTCTTGTGTTGCTGGAAGAGAGTGTTTGCTATGACCAGTCCGTTCTCTTGGCAGAACTCTATCAATCTTTGCCCTGCTTCGTTCTGTACTCCAAGACCAAACTTGCCTGTTATTCCCTCCACTTTTTGATTTCCTACTTTGGCATTCCAGTCTCCTAATATAATTTGGACATCATTTCTTGGTGTCTGTTCTATGAGGTGTTCTAGGTCCTCATAGAACTGGTCCACTGTGGCTTCATCTGCACTAGTGGTTGGTGCATAGACTTGGATTACGGTGATATTGAAAGGTTTGCCTTGAATTCTGACTGACATCATTCTGTCATTTTTGAGGTTATATCCCATTACTGCTTTTCTTACTCTCTTATTGACAATTATGGCTACTCCATGCCTTCTAAGGTTTTCTTGTCCACAATAGTAGATATGATGGTTTCCAGAGCTGAATTCACCCATCCCTGTCCATTTTAGCTCACTGATGCCCAAGATGTCAATGCTTATTCTTTCCATCTCATTTTTTACCACTTCCAGTTTACCTTGGTTCATTGATCTCACAAGGTTTTTACTCCTTGCAAATGTTGCTCTATATATTGGGGACTATTCTGGGTATTACACTGTTCTTGGCAAGCCATGGGACTGCAGTGGCTCAAGTGGCTAAGACGCTGACTGGGAGGCGGAAGGTCAGCAGTTTGATTCCTGAGTACTGCAGGGCAGAATGAGCTCCTGTCTTTGTCCCAGCTCCTGCCAACCTAGCAGTTCGAAATCAAAAAATGGCAAGTAGATAAATAGGGACCATTTTGGTGGGAAGGTAACAGCATTCCGTGCGCTCCAGTGTCTAGTCATGCCTGTAACATGACCACAGAACTGTCTGCAGAAGCAGACAGCACTGGCTCTTCAGCTTTGAAACAGAGATGAGCACTGAACCCTAGAGTCGGATACAACTGGCTTTCGAGCAAGGGAATCCTGGCAAGCCACAGGAGAACATCAACTGTGCCAATAGGTTCATGGTAGGAAAGCTGTTTACAAGGAAAAAGCAAATGCCATAGGGCAGACATTCTCAATAATACGTTACTGACAATGTCCTGCTTCTGGGGATAGCCTGTGAAATGTTATGGCCCATCTGGCTGGAAATGGGTAAAAAACAAATTAGCAGCAGATATACAGTATTGACAAACACAACAGGAGAAAGCGGCAGTTCAGCCTCATTTTGTCCCTAATGATTTTCTGTATTGTTTTCACTGGCACTGTTTTGAACACCAACAGAAATCAGGATATCCTTTTGGAGCAGAAGCTGTTGTGTGATGCATATTTATCATGCCAACAATACAATTGAATGCAATTTTAATGCTTTGTAATTATATATTAAAATTCCATCTCACTGGAAAGATTTTTGGCCAGTGGGAATTGCTGCAGATTATTTCAGGTGACCAGAGAATAATTTTGCTTCCCACAAGGCAATTAAAAAAACAAAAAACAAATAAATTATATCAAATAAAGTTAATTCTTTGCATATGCAAATCAAGACTGGGTTATAAAGAATAGTTCATGGCTTTCTAAGGGCATGATCTTCCTTTGTGAAAGAGTTTTTAATATGTTCCTTAAAATGAGATGAACATAAAAAACACACCAACAAGGATTTGATAAGTAAATATAGAGGCAATGACTTCTCAGACAGACCCATAAACTGCAGGGATGGTTTTATCATCAAGTCTCATTGAACTAAAAGGGAGCAGCAAAAGTGTATGGCCAGTTATTAGTTTCATTAATATCCTTCATTTTCTAAGAGGATCTTCAGGCTGCATATATAGTATTCTTCCTCACTGTATTTTTACAACAATCCTATAAGGTGGGTCAGACTTAAAGAGCATGAGTTCCTCAAAATCATTTAACAACTGCAACAACTCAGTTGGGATAGGAACCTTGATCTCCCAAAATCCCTATGCAACACTCTAACCACCTACATTATATTACTCTCTGACTACATTCTTGCACAGCTCCTATCCATTTAATGTGCACAAGGGAAATTCAGAATGAGTTTGGCCCTTTCAAATTTTTATTTTCACTCAAACCTCCCAAACAAAGTTGCTCAAGAGATAAGTTAATGATTTCTGTGCTGCCATTGAGTAGCCTTTTTTTAGAGGATATCTAGTTTGTTTCAATCAGGTGCATCCCAGGTTTTCCACCAGCTTCAATCTAGTAATTGCCTCACTTGCTTCAATTACTTCAAAACTCAGGAAATGTATTTGGATGTACTAAGTAAGAAAAGACTTTCAGAAGTGGTCACAACAACAACAATTATTTCTCCGTTTCAGAGATCAACTAATTCTTCAATACAATCACCAACCAAGTCAACACAGAAATCTCCTTAGCTACCAGGAGAATATCTGGATCCAATAGCCTTCTTAGATTAACCAACTCAATCAGGTTCAAGCTGTTAAGAAGCTGAGAAGCTAAAAAATAATGGCACAGGGAATCCCTAATTTAGAAACTTTGGAACACATTTCCACCACCACCGCGAAATAAGGAGACGAAATGCAAAGAGATGTGGTTGAAAGGCTTGGGTCATGTTTACTGAATTATTGAAATGGGGGACTTACAGGGGGCAGGCAGTGCATGACCTGGCACCAGGGTAAGGAAAGATCATTTCCCACTCCCTGCACCGGACAGGCGAGACCCATACCCGTACTTAGCTCTGCACCTGCTAGTCACTGGTGGGTGGGCTTACCAGGGTGGCATGTACACAACCGTTTCCATTTCCCCTCTGCTGAGTGGCTCTTGATCATGCAATGTGCCTGCCACATGGTGTTAGCCGCATCTGAGCTGCTTCACAGTAACCCAGCAGGGGATACTGTTTCAAAGAATCACAAGCAAAAAGGGGCTGGATCCGGGGTGCACTATGCTTAAAAGTAGCGCGGCATGCCCCTCTTCCTTCTGGCAACATCATAGCTGGGGTGATGTGACATCACCCTCTTCGCAATGGGGGCGGAAATGCCTCCCCCCCCTGCATGAGGCTGGCTGAGTGTGGAGGTGAGCTTGTTGAGAGAAGCTAGCTGTTTCTGTCTGCTAATACCTTCAGTTAAACTCCTATCTGAAGAAGATAGTAAAGCCAACTGATACATACATCTTTATCTTTTGTCTGAGAGGGCATCAAAGTAATGCCAAAGGGGTCTAACTCCTCAAACATATATTTTGACTTCCAAAACTAGTCTGCCTCCTTCACCAAAGACATGCTAATAGAGAATGTTTGTCTGCATAAACAACTGAAGAATGTCCAACATGTTAATTGGATGAGTCATTTAAAGGTGGGGTTCTCACGCCTGGCTGGAGGAGTGAAAAGAGCCACCGCCACCACCGCGCAGAGGCCCCCGCTTGCCCCCGCAGCCGCACCATCGCTCGGGGATTGAGCACACCTGAGCCTGCCACCACCCCCTCCGAGCCACGCCTGTCTGGAGGGGTGAAAAGAGCCGCCACCACCACCATGCAGAGAGGCCCCCGCTCGCCCCTGCAGCCGCACCATCGCTGGGGGATCGAGCACACCTGCGCCCGCTGCCCCCCCCTCCGAGCCTCCTCGCGGCTGCCTCTCCCTGGCCCCCTTCACCGGCCAAGTGGATCCAAGGCACCTGGGCTGCTCTCCTCCGACCCCTGCCTCCACGGCTGGGGTCCTCACTATGCTAAAGGACTCAGTCTCTCAGACTCTATTTTTTATGTAAGCACGGGTTCTTCTCTTACTTAATTGTGTATTTGGGGCTCTTGACTATATGTATTTTGAACATTGTATTTTGTACTTGATTATGCTTTTATTGTATTGTGTTCTGATGTAATTTCTATATCTCTATTATTGTATACTTTTTTGCTGCTGTCTGCTTTCAGATAGCATGCACCTATGTAAACCGCTCTGAGTCTCCTTCGGGCAGAGTTGAGCGGTATACAAAAATAAAGTGGAATGGAATGGAATGGTTTTCAACCTATGGCCCACGGGCCAGACCCAGCCCATGTTGTTGCTGCCAGAAGTAGAAGTGGAGACTTTTATGGTAGCATTTACAGCAGGGGGAGCCACAAGTCCGGCCCACTCAGCTGTCTGTGGGGGTGTGGTCCGATCAATGGTTTGAAAAGATTGAGAACCCCTTACTTAAAGTATAGAAGCCATTAGGAAAACTGGTTATTGAGCTTAGCTTGGCCTGTCTCAAAGGAGAGGGGCCTTTGTTCACCTACTATCTGATTCTTTCTTGGGCTCAACCACCCTAGGATTTGAAGGATAGTGTGGCTCAGTGGTCACAGAAGAGCAACCCTGACCAGGCAAATATTACAAAAGCCATCAAGGGCTACTAGTTAGGTAGGATGGCTGTATATCACGTGCAATATCTAAGGTAATATGTTTCCATGTATCAGTTGCTGGATAGTATGCAGATGTACTTATGTTCTTTGTATTAGGAAACTCACCATAGGCACTTGACTGCTTACTGTAAAAACAGAATGTTGGACTGGGTAGGCTTTTGATCTGATCTAGTGGGGATCTTCATATGATCTTATGTAATTCTACAGAAGCTATAAGTCCTGATAAGATTTGCTTTTTGAAGGAAGCAGAGATTTTAAAAAAGCTCCCAAACAGCATGGTGAATTCTGGGATCTGTAGTCCAAAACAGTAACACCCCCCCCCCCCAATTTTGAGGATTATGTCTTGACAACATTGTTAGCAAAGTTTGTCATCTTCATCATATTCTTGTTCACAGCTCAGATATAGTGTTGAAAATGTCAAACATCTCCTATCTAAATCTAGCCATTTCTCCCACAAGGCCACCTACATTTGTGCCCTTTTTTCTACCATGACAATTATATCCCAATTGCTTTCCCAATCACTGATCTTTACTTAATAGTGTAAGCTTTTTATTGAATGACTGACAGGATTCTGAGCCAGCATGGCTTCAAGTGGAAACTAAACCAATCAGCTAGCTAGCACGGTTGTTTGTCCATGACTTCCTTGCCTTCCAAACCCATTGGATACACCAATTCAGTGCTAACATTTCCTGCTGATTGCATGCCTATGAGCCCTTTCTTGAGTTTTATCTGGGAAGTGTCTTATAAATAAATAAATAACTGTACAATATATAGGCTTGCGAAACTGTACTGATTTATCAATTATGTTCTAATTAATGCAACTTGTCAAACAAAACCAAGAGAACAGAATAGTATACCTATCATGAGTTCCTTTATGTAATAAACATAACTGTTAACTGATTTTTAAAGCAAAACGTACACTATCAAAACTCATAAAATTGGAAAGTTACATTTGATTATTTCTCATTAGATTAGAGCTTCTCTTTGTGTCTTGCCACCTAAAGAATAGCTTGGCTGGGTTACATGGAACTGCTTCCTTGCTTCTTGCCATGAATATCTGCCAGCAGGAATATCACATCCCTCCAGACCCGAAAATCAAACATTGCTTACAGGATAGCAAACTACTTCCTTATTTTTCTCCATCCAAACAGATGGTATTGTTTCTAGTCTTCTAGTAAATCACAAGACTTATCCACAAAGAAATAAATCAAGTGAAGGCATAAGTGAAATAGTGCATTAGATTTAGTATATACCTACTTTGGATGTCGAATGTCTGGCAGCGATCGTTCTAAGGCTATGTTGTTGCTCACAAAAATATTGAAACCATTTTCTCGATAAGCAGAATCATCGTTGTCTTCTTCTGTGAGTGGGTATGGCTTTCCTTGTTCACCTTTCCCTGGAAAGATATGAAAACAAAATATACTTATTGATCTTTGGTGCTGAAGAATTCATAGATGCTTAACAATTTATTCTATTCTATAGATTAATAAGCAACAGTCCTATGGCAGAAGCAATCTCCCCTCCCAGCATGCTGTATGTTGAGTACAAAGCAACTACAATTTTCTAGTGCAAAGGTTCTCAGTTATAAATGAGTTATAAATGAAGGCATTATAAATTTGTCTAATGATGACATAAGTTTTGTCAGACGATTTGGGTAATGACACCTCCCTAGTGTTTAAAAAGGCAGGTAAGGGAGGTTTGTTTTGTTAAACAAATAGCAGTATTTTGTTTTAAGCCGGTTGGCAGCTTTTTGGATTTTTAAGTGGTTATCGTATGAGCCCTCTCTTTATGTCTTCCCCATTATTAAGTTATTTTTAATGAAAGTCCATTCTTTGGTGTATATGTGTGTGTGTGTGTATAGAAACTATATATAGTTTCTTTTAGATAATCATTTAAGGGTTCCTATTCTCCATCCACTCTTTACAACACATAAAATCAAGATACCTGGTGACCCAATTCCAGGCAGGCTCACTGTTTCAGGTGTTACTCTATGTTGGAGCTTATGAATAATGAGTTGGACCTTTCTTGTTTAATCATTTGCATGGTTCTTATAACTCTTAATATGTTGTCACTTTAAGAATTAAGCCATTTTCTGCCTCTTTATTATATCTTTAAAAGAAAAAGAATGAGAAAACTATCCTTTATGAATACATTATTTGACACATAATAAAAAATTGCAAACATTGTACCATATGTTTTAACGTCTTGGAGCTCATTGTGATATGATACATTCTTCTTTGAAGATATTGGATGCATGATTTTTTTTGTATGTATCATGTTTAGATATTTTTAAAGGCTTATAGCCAAACTATACAGTATTGTTAGATTTCATGATTTTGTTTTCATTCTATTGCTTGCAGAAAAACAATTATATCCTGACGAAGAAAGGTTACAGTGATACCTCAAACAATGTCCAAACTTGGTTCCACAAGTTTGGACTTTATACAGATTTGGACTTTGTATGAGGCATACAAAATCCTAGCCGTGATGCCTCATACAACGTCCAAATCCTTGCTGCGATGCCCCGTACAACGTCATTTCCATAGAGATACATTGTACTGTAACAGCACAGACTTCAGGGCAAAGTCAAGGAAACAGACAGGAAACTGACAGAACTTTAAGAAAACATTGTCTAAAGGCTAAATACATTACAAAAACATGTCAAACAACCCTGATTGTCCAAGAACCTGAAGAATGCTGCAAAAATCCCAGGAATGCTTCTAAAAATTCTGATGAAAAATTCAAAAAAATACAAAATCATGCTCAAAACCACTCCTAAACACTCTTTGCCTTGTGCAAACCCCACAAGAGCAATGCATGCATGTGTCCTGTCTTTTATACTGCCCAGGCACAATGCAACCTGGGGAAAACTGAATGCCTCATACAAAGTCGAGTGACTTTGTATGAGGCAACTTTTTTCAAGAAATTAGGCGATGTTGTATGAATTCGATGTTGTATGAAGTGGACTTTGTATGAGGTATTGCTGTATTTTGAAAAACTGGTTAGTACTGGAACAGTTTTGATGAATGTGATGAATGTTATTTTTCACTCCTTCATAGTTTTGGAGTATAAGATATTTGCAAGATAAAGATGAAGGTTATTTTTCACTCCCTCGTATTTTTGAAGTAAAAAAAATATATTTGCAAGATACTTGCCTCAAACGGTTTCTTTCTCCCTTTTGTATTTGCACAGTTTGGCCCTACCTTTTTGTGAGATTCTACAGCCAGGCTAGAAACATCAGATTTGCAAAAGTGGCACTTTTTTTTTTGCTTCAATTTGATTTTTCCTTCTTCAAGAAGCTGAAGAAAAAAATGTAAATGTGGATAACAATGAAAGTGTGAAGAGCGGTTGTGCAATGCCTTTGACCAGCTAGCTTTTATCTCATTGAGATAATCTTGCAGTTAAGGTTGGTGTCGAACTGGGTACATTTGAATCTCACCTGTTGAGTGGAAATTCTTGGGGAAAGTGAGGCTTTTTATAGTGCATTCATCTGGGAATTAAAAGATCTCTACAGTTTAAAATGAGGTGCCTGAATTTTCTTACCCCCCTCTTCTTACCAACCTTGTTTTCCTTTTGCATCATGTCTTTTAGATCAGGAATGGACAAAAATGGATTTCCACATATTACTGGACTCTAATTTCATTCAACTCTAGCTAATTTGGAATTCTAATCCAAAATATCCAAAGAGACCCTGTTGCTCAGTCTGATTTAACTAGAAATCTAGTTACTGATTCTCTGTGTATTGAAGTGTGCTTTACAGTATCTAAATTTTGGGTCTAACAAGCATTGATAGAGAACACTGAGGCCTCCAGCTGTGCTGGATGTGAGTCGCAGCATATTATACAGCATAGGTAATGATGAGTGCTGTTGGGATTCAAAAATCCAACAGTGTCTTGAGGGCTAGAGCTGATGGAAGCTGTTTATGTAGTCCATAAAGATCTGTTCACACATGTTTTAGGAAATATAGCTGGCATCTAGACAGCCCAGCAGCCCGTTGTGAAGAATCAGTGGGAAAGGATGAGCACCAATGCTTCCTTCCCAAGGCAGACTTTTCACAAGCATCTTCAACTCATTCCCATTCTGCAGCTACTGCCTTCTTTGTTCATTCTCTAACTGTGCTACCAGTATATGGTTCTCTCAGCCTCAAGTTTTGTTCTGCAATAGGGTAAAGCAGGGGTTAGTAACCTATGACTCATGGTCCGGATCTGGCCCATAGGCCCAAATCATCCAGCCCTCCATGCCCTTGCTCCTGCTGCCAGAATTGGCATAAACAGTCATAAATGCATCTGCTACTGTCATAAATGTGTTTACAACAATTGTGGATGCATTTTACGGCAGTGTTTACAGTGGGGGGAGGCACCAGTCCAGCCCCCTCAACTGTATGAGGGATCATGATCCAGCCCCCAACTTTAAAATGTTGGCAACCCCTGGGGTAAAGGAAAGAAGAGGATTATAGTCAGTGACAACTTGTGATCTGAGCACAGGGGGTATATCACCAAATTGATAGGGTAAAGCACCACTTGGGGATTATCACCCTTCCTTGTGGACCTCAGGGTTGTCAAGTTAGTTAACCACCACCTGACACTTGCCGCTGAGTCACTGGCAGTATGGGCTACTCTATTATGATAGCAGGATAACCTGGCCAGATTTGCGGAGCTTGCTCTACACCACCATAAGCTAAATCACTTACATTTTTACTGTTGGATTTTTATTGCCAAATATGGGGAGAAGCAACTATGGAATTTCCTGTCTTGTGCCAAAATAACTAGGCTGAGTTTGGACTACTGAGCGCCTTGACATGGTTGGATGGGAAGGGCCATCAGCTACTTTATCTCAGATAGCAAAATGACTTGAGCCAACCTTGACTACCAGTCCAGTAAAATGTAGAAAAGGCATCTTGTCTTTTGCTCCCTGTATTGCTATATCTGAAACCATCCTTCTCAGCAAATTGTGAAAATCAAATCTCCAAACAGCCTGAAGCAACTTTGATTATAGCATTCCAAAACCATCTGGCCATGCACAAAACATGACCAATGCTGAATTTAGATGTCTGTTTTAAGCTGACAAAATCATCCAGAATCAAAATAATGGAAGCAAAAATATCCACCTAGGTGATAAAGGAAGGCTCTTTCATGTCATTTTGTTATTCACAGCTAAATTATTATTACTGCTGAAAAGGAAAGCAATGCCTTAAAATTCAGATATCACATAGCCTGAAGGCAACTGTGGATACAAAGCCACTTGAATGAGTTTGCATCTGAAATACACACTAAAAAGATGCAAGAAGATTAACCAGGACAGCAAATGCTTGTTTACTGATTTTACTGTACCATAAATAGCAGATTTCCTACAGATTTTAACAGCAGCAACACACTCTGTATTTTAAAAATTCAGTCTATGAAGCACTATTTTAAGATCAATGTCATCTTCTATATTTACTGCACTTTTTGACAGATCTCAGGAAACTCTGTTCATTTGACTGAACCCTTAAATGCTTAAGCAGCAGATATAGTTACTATGAAACATTATTCTGCAATTATTTATTTTAACTTGACTAATTAATTATCATTTTCAATACTGATTTTTCTCTATTCATATCCATCACAACCTCTGCACATGCATGTAACTATCTATTTCCTAAATGTAAGGCGGCTAGAGGCAGTTTGTAGACAGAGTAGGGATGAACTCATCCTCCAGTTTTTGAGGTGGAGTACCTGTCTCATAGGGGCTGTGGTGGCTTAGTGGTTAAGACACTGAACTTGATGACCAGAAGGTCAGCAGCAGTGATGCACTGCAGCAGGTTCTGTCAGGTTCTGCAGAGCCGGTAGCAGAAATTCCCCCAGGCCATGCCCACTTGGTTGGCCACGCCCACCTCCATAGCCCACAATGCAGGATGTTTGGCCCCACCCACAGATTTGGCCCCTCCCACAGATTTGGCCAGCCCACAGAGTAGGCAGTAAAAAATTTTTGCAGTGCATTACTGGTCAGCAGGTCAGCAGCTTGAGAGCTCCCATCATCCGTCCCAGCTCCTACCAACCTAGCAGTTTGAAAGGAAAATTTTGAAAGTAGATAAATAGGTACCGCTTCAGTGGGAAAGGTAACAGTATTCTGTGCACTCTGGCATCTAGTCATACTGCCACATGACCACAGAAATATCTGCAGACTCAGATAGTGCTGCCTCTTTGGCTGACCACCCTCCCACCTAGTTTCAAATCACTTATGATGGCTTTGAAACATAAAATAACTGAAATAGTATTTGTAAAACTTACAATGGCAACTGACACTGTCCACCATCATTTGTTGCTCAAAATGTTCTACTTCTCTACTGATCACCATAGACCTACAGAACTGCCTGTTGTACGACTTCAAAACTGAAGATTCTTTGTTGAATATCCAGAATATCAAGAGAGACACAAAGAACTCAAAGGAATAGTCTCCCGCAGGATAGCATCCTGGCACCATTACTTTTTAACTTTCATAGTAATGATCAACTGGCATTTCCATATTCCAGGAGTTCCATCTACACTGAGGAGATTGCCTTGGTAGTCCAGGGGAAATTTCTGCACCCATCAAGCACCAAGTGATTTCTTCATTATATCTTTGCAGGCGCACCCCCCAAAGAAAGACTCAGACACCGGTATATGGATAAAGGCATTGGGCCACTTTTATTGAATAATGCCCTAGTCCGAATTATAACTTTCAATTGGTGTATTCATCCAATTGTAATTGTTAAGGCAAGCAGGCTGCAGTAACACTGGTAAGGTTCCTCCCAAAATTGCCAATGGCAATTGGCTACAATGTATCCATTTGTATCAATTTGTTTGTTGACACAAACAAATTATTGACTGGAGTCAATAAACTATCTACTGACCCCACCCTATGACGTGTATCCGTCAAATCACGAGGTGATGCATGCTGAAAAGCTCTTGCCATCACCCCTTGCCTGGTTCGTCGTTGACCGGTCAAAGCTATTACACCTGTACCTGTCTAAGTGTTGGCCAGTCAATTGTGAACCTGCCGGATACCTATGGGTCATAAATCTTTACCTTACCAGTGCTACCTGCCACACGGGGAGGCGTCTATGAAGACTCACCGCCCCCCCCCCCCAGACCATCAGCTCGGTCACCAGGCCTGTTTGCAAATCTTCCAGAAAGAGGTTCATGCCTCTAGCCGACAGGTGGACCCCATCCCCTGCATAGAGATCATAATTTTGCAAACTAATAGTGGGGTGCCGGATGACCATCCCCAAACCCTTGTCTGCCAAGAACCGGGCAACAGCCCTGTTCACTGAGCGGCGAGTGCGGTCAAGGGCACGGAGTTCAATACCTCCCCTGTATCAATGACGCGGTACGATGTCCGACCATAGCAGCCTTGTGTATGGCCACACATAATGCAAATAAGCTAAGTCACTGCAAATCGTGAATTTTAAGGAGAGGCCAGTGACCTGGGCAAGGTCATTGCCCCCGAGGTGCAGTACAAGGGCATCAGGCGGTTCAGCATCCCTGATGGAAAACAGGAATGGCAACAGTTCCCGCCATCTCATTCCGCGCTTACCATACCAACGTATACGTGCGGTTGCACGCAGTCCAAGCTGGGGTCCCCACTCTGTCGCTGTAGCATACTGCGCTGCCCAGTGCACGTAACTGTGGCCCACCAGCCATACTGCCACCAGTGTGCGGGGACACACAGGGTCTGTAAAAGAAGAAAAAAGAGAATAATGACTTAACTGGTACTCATGCCTGAAGTGGGCGAACATACAATGCAAAACGCATAGATCCCCATCTCCCCATCTGGCGTATATCAGCCTCAGAGTACCCAAATGCAGCTGCAGTGGATGCAGCACCTATCCTAAATGAATGGGTGCCGTAACGAGCCCCAGGGAGACCAACACTGGTTAGTGCCATACCGGTCACCTTCCAAAATTAGAATTTAGTAAGGGGAGACCCATCCTGGTGGCAGAAAAACGGGCCAGGATGTGCGCCACACACTGCCAAAAAACTCATGTAGGGCACCAACCTGACAGATGTCTGCAATAGAACATCGTAGCAGTCTAACTCCACTGACTACGCCGTGCTGATCAACTTTTGAGGACCGTATCCTCAACTGAGCCCACTCATTAGTGACATAGACATCGTTGAGTTCCAGTGCCCTACGAGTCGCATCCGCCTTAGACAGTAGTACCAACTCACTGACGCGGAGCGCTCCAAAGAAGGCCACCGTGGTAGCCGCGTGAAAAAGAGCCACCTCATACTTATCGTAACACAGGTTATGCCTGCCTCGTGCAAGGTGGGTCAGTACCTCTGGTGAAATTAGGTGGCAAGTGTCCGGGCGGTGGCCACGTTCCTGTGTCCACCCCTCCAAAACATGACGTATGCGGAAATCCTTCACGCAGTCAGCAAAACCCCTCACTTTGGCCATAAATGCCAGTGCCGACAGCCTGGATGCTATAGTACGAGGAGCCAAACCCTGACTGTGTAGATAAACCATAAATTGTAAAACCTGTTCCACTGGAATGGGCCACACTTCGGGCAACTGTGGTTGCACACAAAAGGTTCTAAATTCTATAAAAGCATATTGATACACCTTACGCGTGTGGGGTGCCAAAGACATGCTGATCGCCCGGTTCACCTCTCCTCGCCAAATGTCCAAATCTCGGCCAGGAGTGGCGAGGGGAATTCCTCTGCTTCCGGAGCCAAGGCACGGAACCGGGGGATCTGCAGGCGAGATAAAGCATCAGCAATATCATTATTAATTCCTGGGACATGTCTGGCCTTAAAAAGCACATTCAGGCGTAGGCTTCGTAACACAAACTGGTGAACCAACGCCATCACCCTGGGTGATTTAGACGTCTGAGCGTTGACAATGTGCACTACTACCGCATTGTCACACCAAAAATGGACCACTGAGTCGGCCCACTCCTCGCCCCATAGCATCAAAGCTCCCAGGATTGGAAGGAACTCAAGAAATGTAAGATCGCGGAGGCGATCCGTGCCCCGCCATGCTGGAGGCCATTGGCCATAAGCCCACCTCCCCTCAAAATAAATCCCATATCCCAGGGAGCCGGAGGCATCCGACTGTACTTGAAATCTAGGGGAAACCAAAAGGTCGGATCTCCAGAAAGAGACCCCATTAAATTCCCGTAGGAATGTGAGCCAAACCAAAAGGTCAGCCCGCATGCCTCTGGTCAGTCGAACCCTGTGGTGGCGCTTTAACAGGCCAGACATGGTGTCACATAGGCGCCGCGCAAATGCTCTGCTGGGTGTCACTACCCTGCAGGCAAAGTTAAGATGGCCATGAAGAACCTGAAGCTCACGAAGTGACACTTTACGTTTGGCCAGCAACGCCAAAATCATCACGGAGATCCGGGTGACCTTCTCAATGGGTAACCGGGATGCCTGTGCGACCGTGTCCATTTCAATACCCAGAAATGTGAGCGTAGTAGATGGGCCCTCAGTCTTTTCGGGCGCTAAAGGGACACCCAGTTCCAGCATTAGCGTCTGAAATGTAGTGAGGAGACGCGTGCACGTGTCCGAGCCCCGTTCACCCCCGAACAAAAAATCATCGAGGTAATGGGCTACAGACCGAGACCCGGACCTGCGAACAAAGGCCCATTGAAGGAAAGTGCTAAAACGTTCGAATGCCGAACACGAAATAGAGCAGCCAAAAGGCATGGCCTTGTCTACATAGAACTTCCCTTGGAATCTAAAACCCAATAGCTCAAAGTCCCCCGGGTGCACTGGCAGTAATCGGAATGCCGATTTAATGTCACATTTTGCCAGGAGGGCACCGGGACCACAAGAGCGCACCATCCTTAGGGCTTGGTCAAATGACATATACCTGACCAAACAAAGGTCATCAGGAATAGCATCATTGACAGAATAACCCGCCGGGTACGATAGACGGTAGATTAAACGGAATTCACCCGGGGTCTTTTTAGGTACTAGCCCCAGAGGGGAGACCTTCAGGTTAGGGAAAGGTGGTTCAGAAAAGGGGCCCGCTAGCCTCCTGGCCTCAACTTCTTTGGCAATACTCAGGGCAGCTACTTCCTCCTTACCCTTCAGGGAAATTAAATTGGGGGCATCTTGGGGTCCTCGCACCCCTTTGAATGGGATACGAAAGCCCCACTGGAAACCCTCCAGGAGGTACCTCGCATCCTCCCTCCTTGGATAGGTTGAGAGCCATCGCTCTAACATATACACATTAACTGGGGAGTTGGCCTTTTGACTGGCTAGCTCCATCAGCAGAAGCTCTGCCCGCTCCCTGTCCGCCTCTACCTCTGCCCCGTGACCCACCAGCCCGCGGGCACGCGGAGGCGGCGTGGGGACCAGCGCAAGAGGGACACTCATGTTTCTATCGACACTGTCGCTTATTGCAGACGCCATTAGCTGAGAAGCTCCAACACAGCAAGCGGGCTGGAACCCCCTGCCCCGCCGGCTGGCGGGGAGCCTGTGTTGGAACAGCTCGCTGCACAGCATGGCCACAATGGTACCTATCCCCAGGCGCTGGACGTGCGGGGGTCATGTACAAGAGCCACAGTTTTTGGCAGGCCTCATCCCATCTCATCTCTGGGTGTAGGGCCACCCTCATTCTAAATTCCTCATCGTAAGCCAACCACGATGGGCCAGGGAAATCCACCATCGCCCTGTAAATATTGTCCAAGTATTGGACCATAGGAATGGCCAGATCAGGCCGGGCCCTAAGGTATACCGCCATATAAATAAGATATGCTGGCAACCAGTTGGCCCAGGTGCGCGGTGGCTTACGACGACAAGACAGTTCCTTGTCTCTATCATCCTGTCCCTCTCTCTCTTCTTTAATGGGCTCACGGTTCAATAGGGAGAATATATCAACGTATTCCCCCCGCCAAATCTTCTCCCTCATGACCTGGGACAAATGATCACCAAGGGGCAAGGAATAACCAGCCGTCGGCAAAGCCGTCACCGGCACATTATGTATGGAGGGCATACGCAGCGGGACCTGGACAGCCCCTGCGATGCTCGGCACTGCCCCAGGGGCGGAAACACCCGCCCTCAACGAGGTGCCATTTGAAACCATGGGCCACTGGGGTAGGCTGATAACTGATGTCCACTTGCCTCAACTTGACGAGGTCAGGGCCACTGAACCCCACCACTGGAAGTGGGCTGTGATGTAGGTGCACTAAATTGAACCTGATACTCACTAGGTGCACCCCCATGAGCCGCCCCCACTGGGGGTTCCAGCCCACAGCGGGCGTCGGAGCTCGTGACCAGAATCGAGCTCTTGGGCCACGCCTGACTACTCCCAGTCTGCAGATCTGGATGAACGGGGGGCTGCAAGACACCAGCAGGTGCCGGCCGGAGCGTCTCAAGCAGCTCAACCCGGCTGGCCGCCCGTTGCAGCGTTGCGGCCGTCGAGGTAGCCGGTGCCAACGAAGGGGCCCCGGCAGAAAGAGAAGCGCCCCCCTCCACAGGAGGCTGTGCAATGCCCAAGGATGCTTCCAGCACTGCTAAACGTGCTAGCAGAGCATCCACTGCCACAGAGCTCCCAGCATAAGGTGGGCCAGGTGGGCCGGACGGCCCACTAGGCAGTTGGAAGGGTACCCCGAAAGGAAAGCCAGGGCCAGAATAGGGCCATGCCCCAAACTCCGGCCCATGAGGGGCCGGAGGAGGAACGGGCTGTATGCCCACACCAAGCCCTCCCCCGCTGCCCTGACTCATGGCCGGTAGCAGCGGGCCGAGGGCCGAAGCCTCTGAAGGGCCGGCCTGTGGCTGGCCAGCCAGGCCCGGCTGCCAAGTGCCAGCCCGAGTAGCCTCACCGGTATCAGTGGGCAAGGCTGGCACGGTGCCCTGCTGCGGGGGCGCAGCCCTGGTCCTCCGACCCGATGGCTGTCCCCTGTCCAGCGCAGGGCCAGTAAAAGTTCTCCCCCTTGGCCACGGCTTCATGCTTGGGAGGCATGTCTCCCAAGGCGAAGAAGAAGCAGGATCCCTTTCCAGGGATTGAAAACCTAGCGCCGAATCACGCGGTAGCCAAGCAAACCAAGGCTCAGCTAGCGCTAATCCTCCTTTCCCAGCCGGGAAAGCACAAGGGCTAAACAGCCGAAGACTGAATCACTAACAGCGACGGAGAAAACTTCTCCTCTCCATCGCTATTTCTAAAATGGCAGCTCGTCTGCCTCGTGGCCACCCCTTTTATAGAGGGGTGGCCACGTCCCCTAACTCACCCAGATGTCTGAGTCCGGGGGGGGGGCGCAAAGAGCGCAGTGGCCATTTTGGCGCCGCGCTTTCATTTCTTATATTCCTAAAAAACAACCAGCTGAAACCAAACCCTTTAAAAACACAGATATGTACCTTCAACTTAGGACTGAAAGTTCCAAGTTAGCCAGGAAGACAAGATTTTGTAACATTGCCCTGCCCTGAAGTATTTGGGAATTACACTGGATCAAACACTGACTTACTAAAAACATTGTCTAAACAACAGATAGTTGCCACCAGAAATTGGCTGACTCAGCCTGGGATGCATGCGCATAAGAATAGGAACAACAGCTCTGCCTCTGTGCTACTCCATAAGGGAATATGCTATATGGTATAAATCAATATATACCAATAAAGTGGATGTAGCTCTTAATGAATCATGTAAAATTATTATTGGTTGCCTTTGAACCTACCCCTGTTGAACAAGACTATTATTTAGCTGACATTGCTCCTCCTGAAGTACATCAAGAGATGCTAGAAAATAGCGAATGAAATAAGATAATACAGCACCAGATCCATCCAGTTTGTGGAAATCAGCTACCTAGACAATGGCTAAAACTGGGGAAAGGTTTTACATACATCTCTCAAGGTCTAAATATTAAGCCAGAAGAGACTAGGCTAAATCTATGGAGAGCAAAATCAACACACCTTACTGAATAGATTAATTCAGGAAAGGAGTAAAGACCTGGCTGGCAGGGCAGGTGTGGGGCCCGAACGGGACTATGGCCCCCGCCGGCTGGCTTTTATAAGACTCTCTCTCTTTCCCTCTGTGTGGTAGGTGGGACGGGTGAGTGGGATATGGGTTTTAAATGGGGGTGGATGTCGGATTTTTCTTTATTGGGTGGGTTTTTTATTGGGTGGGTTTTATAAGGTTTTATAATGTTTTTATGTATTTTTTGGAGTTGTTGTAATGCCGCCCTGAGTCGGGTTCTGCCTGAGTGGGCGGCATTTACAAATGTGAATGATAAATAAATAAATAAATTAATTAATGCCAAAAAGTGTCTCCCCACAGGACAAGATTATGGCTGGACCATTTAGAAGTCACTTAATAGACTTTGAAGTAAAGCTGGAAGATCAAAGAATAATCAAGTAAAATGCAGCTAGTAAGATACAGGTCAATTTTCTTTTTACATAAAAAAAGTCAATCAATACAGCATTTATGCACATTGTAATATATGGCCCATCATGTGTACAAAAACAATCTAGTGAATGGCCAATCATTTTTAATGGTTGAAGTTGTATGAACTTTATTTATATTTTTATATATGCATCATTATAAGCTGTGCATTATAACTGCTCTGACACAGTTAAAGAAAGAAAAATTCAAATAGCCATATATCTTTTAAAACTCCCAAATGCTGCATGGGATACGAAGTGGTGTCCTAGGGGAGGTCTGTGGCTCCTTGCTTTTCCCTGTAGTCCCCTTAAAGTTTCAAAACTACCTGCAATTTGGTCCATTTTTGTGTATTTCCCCAAAGACAGCTTACCTGCCTAGTTTTCATGGATGGAATACAGTTTATAAAAGCTGAACTGACAACTAATTAATAGATGGAGGAAATTGCTGCCTATTAGCAACTTATTCATCAGAACTCACCTACTGCAACAGGCTATTGGGAAATCAATGGTGTGAAGCTGCTGATGACTGAGGCAGAGAATGACATTGGAAGTAGGTCCCTGTCTGTGTTATTAATTGACTAAATATTTTCTCAAAGAGAATGTTAGAAGGTGTTGGAGCTGGATAGTTCAGTGGCTTTGATAACTGACTGCAGAGCCAGAAGTTGGGAGTTCGATTTTCCACTGGGCATTCCAGTAGAAAAACCAAACTGTGTGGTCATGTGCAGACTGCATAGTCCGCAGACACAATAAAGGGAGGAAATGGTAAACTACTTCAGAGTAGTTTGTCTCTTCCCTAAGACAATTATTTTAACATCTGCCTTTCAGGTGGGCATTTCTGTTTATTTATTTAAATTTTAGCACATTCAAAACTCTATTGTTGGCAAGCTAAGATATAGAAATGAAGAGGAAAATCTTCTTAAGGTAGCTCCTTTGAACTGTGCCACCAACAGCTGCTTCAAATGGAACTGCAAGTAGAGGGTTTTATTTTCTTCTGCTTGTGTGACTCCTTACATCAATGAGAACTGAATGCCTTAATGCATAGGTGCCCAAACTTTTTTTTTTAGCTGAGCTTGTCCCGCCCCTGACACACAGGTGTGGGGGCCGGAGGCGGGTTGCTTCGGTTGCTTACATTATTGGTGTCATCCATGGCGGCAGCGGTTGCGGCGGTCGCACTTTCTCCCTGTTGTTCTGAACATGGATTTGTTTGTCCCTAAGGCAGCAGAAACCCCTGCCAAAGTGGATCGCTGCCTTGAAATCTGTGGTGTTAGGGACCTCATGGCAATGACTACTTTTCCCAGACTCCCTTGGCCCGTGGCACTGAGGGAGTCTGGGAAATGTAGTCATTGCCATGAGGTCCATAATGCCATGCATTTCAAAGGGGACACAGCGATATATTTTTTTTACAAGGTAGCGATCCACTTTGGCAGGGCTTTCTGCTGCCTTAGGGATGAGCAGATCCACATTCAAGATAACAGGGAGAAACTGTGACTGCCGCGACCGCCGCCGCTGTAAGTGACATCGGGCGGGTTGGGGCAGGTGGGGTGTGTGTCTGGGAATGGCCAGGTTCTCACTGCGGGCCTGATTAATGAGATGCATGGGCCTAATTGGGCCCACGGGTCATAGTTTGGGCACCCCTGCCTTAATGCAAATTCCTAGCAAGTGAATGTGAGTTAATTTCTATTTCCTTTACTGTATAGTCACACCCTTAGGCTAGGCCAGAAGCAACAGTGGCAAGCAACAACATGGTCTGTACAAGTGCTTGTTTTCAGGACCATGGTTCTAGTATTAGTATCCTACTTTGAACATTTTGTTACTCTTTCTTTTGGCCAGCAACTTTAGTGGTGGCAAATATTGTACAATACATTGGTCATCAAAGTATTTGGTTTCCTCATGCCCAGGAACCTCTCCCTCACCCAGTTTTTGGAGTAATTGGGAGCTGCACTGTCGACTTCAACAGTATGTTGCCATTTATATGATCGGTAATCTAACTCATTTATACCATTGCTCTATTTCCTGTTCACATAAAAGAAAAAAAGGAATGTGCAAAGTTGATGATGGATGTGTTTATAAATCATGGCTTACAATGATCACCAAACAAATGAATGCTTCAAGTGCCTCACTTCAGCTGCTACAATGAAAGTACAAGTGCATTTTTTGGATAAAAGAAAGGCTTAATCTAGCTCTTAAAACCTACATGTTGTCATGCAAGATTGGAAGAGAAAGACCTGCTGTGTCATCTGCCCAGTGCGCTTGGAATACCAGAGTGTGTGATGAGAGATAAGGACCCGTGCATACTCTGACTTCTGTGTACTACTGTGTACAAATGTACTATCACCATTCCAAAGAGGCTGTGTTCTTGGCAGTCAGCTGAAACTAATCACAGCTTTGTGGCAAGGGGATACATAGTACATCTTCTATTTAGCCCAGCTACTTATCACCAAATGCCACAACTGCTAGGATGCCTCCCCCACTCCAGTTGAACAGTTGAACAAACTGGCAGTATGTTCCTCCCCTGAGACAAGCCTTATAAAAAGCAAAGAGACAAGCTTGGGGGGAGGGAAAATGCAGTATATCTCAACATTAAAAATATTTGTTATTCGATTCAACTACTGGCTGACCTGCACAGATAAAAGGAATCTAGTGCATTCTCAGATAATCTCAGCTTTATGAGAAAGGGGTTGGCAGCGTAAATTTATGCATGCCACAAAAATTGTCAGCTTGTTCAGAGAGTCAGTAGGATGTTAGCCACAATCCTGTTCTCATTCTTATTAGGAATCAATGGCTTGGCATGGCTAATTCTAATTAATAAATCCCTGTGCATATTTCAGTCACATGCCTCTTCATGCAACGAAGATGAACTATAACTATCAATTAGCCATGACAAGCTTTATGTGAACACCAATAAGATTCAGGAAACTCCTTCACGTTTTTACTCTGATCTTTGTCCTTCGTACCTTAGCTTCAAACAGAGTTCCTTTGCTCTTCGCTACTGCGGTACTCAGGGCACAGGATCGGATCCCTGGCCAGGGATCAATTGGGAGGCAGTTTCTTCCGGGAGACATGGCTCCCAAGCACAAGGCTCTGGCGGTCAAGCCGCGGCTGAGGGGAAGGGCTTTCCCTACCCCTTCTTCGACTGGGGGGCAGCCATCAGGTCAGAGGACTCGGGCTGCACCCCCACAGCAGGGCATTGGGATGGCTTTGCCCACTGCTGCCAGTGGGGCCGACCAGGCTTCTGCCTGTCAGCCTGGCACAAGCCTGCAGGCTGGGCCGGCACATGCTGGCCCCTCGGGGATCCTGGCCCCTGGAGGGCCTTTTCACGGCTCAGGACAGGGTGGCCCATGTGGGTCTGGTGTAGGTTTCCATCCCACCATTCCTCTGGCCCCCCATGGGCCGGAGTTTTGGGCATGGCCCTATTCAGGCCCTGGATCCCCATTCGGGTTTCCATTCCAGCAATTACCTAGTGGGCCGTCCGGCCCACCCAGCCCAACTTATACTGGGGGCTCGGAGGCTGTTGACGCACTTATCGCACGCATTTCAGTGCTAGAGGCATCAATGCGCATTGCCCAACCGCCTTCTGATGGGGGTTTAGCCGCCGCTTCAATTACGGCCCCTTCGTCAATCCCGGTCGACACGTCGGCCGTGACTCTTGTTGTGTCCTAATGGTTTGATCCTCCACATGGATAACAATGTATCTGAACCAATGTAACCTTGCCTATGGGCAACAATGTAACCTTCAGCTGTATCACATAAACCCTGTAATAGGACGCGAGCTAATGACCACCAGCTGGCAGCAGCGAGCGTCCAAGCTCTCTTGGTCCAAACTCATCAAAGGCAACAGCGCGGGAAGTTTTCCCGCCACCACCTACACCTGGACAAGAAGGGCGGGACCAGCAATGACGTCACGCAGACAGTAGCCAATGGGCTATCATGGAACCACGTTCAAATGTGTTACTACTGTATATAAAGAGCTATTGATCCGCCATTACCTTATGTTCCCTCTGACCACCATGCAATAAACCTGAGTAAACCCAGCCCGAGGCTGTGTCCTGTGTCTTGGTTTTCATACACCAAATTGGCGACGAAGGTGGGATAATGGATCCCCAAGGAGCAGCCAGGGCACAGAGCAGGTTCAACATCACCAAACCGCAAGACTGGGAGCTTTTTGAGATGGACTTCCAGGCGGCGCTGGTGGAACTCAAAGTCAAAGAAGACGATGAGGAGAGGAAGAGGGCCATCCTCACCAGAATGCTTGGGATAGAAACCAAGCGAACGCTGGTGGGCATCATTGCACCGAAGAAGGTGAGCGAATTCAAAGCAGACGACATCATGAAGCTGCTGCGTGAGCGTTTCCGTCCCTCGAGGGCAATGTTTCCCGCTCGGAGCGCGTTTTGGAGGCGAGTCCAAGCGCCGGACGAGTCGGTTGAGGCATTCGTAACAGCCATGAGGATAGCCGCCGGCCCCTGCAGATGGGACGACCTAGAGACGGCCCTCAGGGACGGAGTGCTGTGTGGCCTGAAGGACAAGGAGGTGCAGCGCAGCTTGATGAACAAGGAGCCACCACCCACGCTGGCGGAGGTTGTAGAGGCCGCGGAAGCCGCGGAGTCCACGAATGCTGGAGTGGACGAAATGCACCAGTGGCGTGAGTGGCGTCCTAGAGCCGGCAAAGCGGAGAATTCGGTGCACGGAAAGTCTGGACAGTCGGTGCACGCAACCCGAAGGGCCTCAAAGTCGTCTACGGAAGGCAGCGACGGCGAGGAGGTCCAAAGGGTCCGAAAAGGGGGGCGCCGCTGCGATGGTTGCGGAGCGGCCCATGAGCGCGCAAGGTGCCCATTCAGGAAAGCTGAGTGTTACACCTGCGGCCGTCGGGGGCACATCGCCAAGGCGTGCAGGAAACGGAAGGAGGGCCGGAGGCAGTCACAAGACCGCTCAACCAGACCGGACCGTCCAGCAAGGTCCAAAGATGGCGCCCAGACCACGAGGAAGCAGGACGGCGTGGGCCGCATCTCGGACGACAGCGAGGACGACGCTCCGGTGTTCAGCGTGTCCGCGGGACAGTCCCATTACTTCGTTGAGGTACTAGTACAAGGGGCCCCTATCAGGATGGAAATTGACTCGGGGTCCTCCTATTCTATAATTCCCCAGAAAGAGTTCTTGAAAATCGACCCCCACGTGCGACCCAAACTTAAAACGTTGAGGTCCACGCTACGAGATGTACAGGGGAACAGCATTCCAGTGTTGGGGGTCGGGAAATTTCGGGTCAGTTTTAAGAGACATTCTGCGGAGCTGCCCCTAGTTGTCCTTAAGGGGGGTAGTTGTAGCCTCCTAGGGACGCAGTGGTTTCAGCCCTTAGGTTTGTTCATAGGGGGAGTGCATACCGTGGGGGTGGATCCAATACAAGCGGTGTGCGACGCGCATTCCGCCGTTTTTAAAAAAGGACTTGGAAAGTTCAAGGGACCCCCTGTAGCCTTCGACCTAGACCCGGAGGTCCGCCCGATAAGACTCAAACCGCGCAGGGTGCCGTTCGCACTAAAGGACAAAATAGAGGCGGAACTGGACAAACTGGTGGGCCAGGGGATTCTTATTCCTGTTGATTCCGCGGAGTGGGAAACTCCAATTGTAACCGCTCTGAAGGCTAACGGGGAGGTGCGCATTTGCGCTGATTATAAGTGTACAATTAACAAGGCGATCTGCCCTAATGCATACCCGGTGCCGGTGGTCAGCCACCTGCTGGCCAGGCTGAATGGGGGAAAGTGTTTCGCTAAACTCGATTTGGCTCAAGCTTATCAGCAACTCCCTGTAACTCCCGCCACGGCCGCGGCACAAACGATAGTCACACATAAAGGAGCGTTCCAGGTGTCGCGTTTACAGTTCGGCGTGAACTCGGCACCCGGCCTTTTTCAGTCGCTTGTGGAACGCCTCCTGAAGGGGCTGGAGGGGGTGTTGCCTTATTTTGATGACGTGTTGATAACAGGGGGGAGTGAGGCCGAACTGGCAAAGAGATTGGATAAAGTTCTGACTGTCTTCGAGAAAGCGGGGCTACGACTGAGAAAAGACAAATGTGTCTTCTTCGAAACTGAGGTTGAGTTTCTAGGGTTTCGAGTCACGCCAGAGGGTATTAAGCCATCCAAATCCAAAGTAGCCGCCATCAAGAATGCCCCTCGCCCCACATCCAAAACCGAGCTACAGTCATTTCTGGGGCTCCTCAATTTTTACCATACCTTCCTTCCACGGAAGGCGTCCGTGGCCGAGCCACTCCATCGGTTGCTAAAAAAGGAGGAAACATGGGTGTGGGGTGATGAGCAAGAGAGGGCGTTCAAAGAGTTGAAGCAACTCCTAACATCCGAGGCAATCCTAACGCATTTCGATCCCAAACGGCCAGTGGTCTTAGTCTGTGACGCATCCCCGGTGGGGGTGGGGGCGGTGCTTTGCCACGTGTTGGACGACGGACGGGAAGCCCCGATAGCGTTTTATTCAAGGTCCCTGTCCCAAGCAGAGCGTAATTACGCACAGACCGACAGGGAGGCACTAGCGATAGTAGCGGGAACCAAAAAATTTCACGATTTTCTGTATGGTCGGCCGTTCAAAATCGTGACTGACCACAAGCCCCTATTGGGAATTTTCACTGCAAGTAAGCCCACACCACAGATCCTGTCCCCAAGAATGCTGCGGTGGGCTATTTTTCTCAACGCATACCAGCATGAGCTGGAATACCGGCCCGGGAAGGAGATCAGCCATGCCGACGCACTCTCGAGGTCTCCTTTGCCCTTGTCGGGCGTCCAAAAGGAAAGGGCAGAAAGAGATCACCAGGTTTTGTTAATAGAGGTTTTAGACTCACCCCCAATAGTACCAGCCGACATTGCCAGGGCCACAGGTAAGGACAGAACGCTAGAGAAAGTTAGCTCATGGGGGCCGGCATCATCCCCAGGTAAGGAATTCGACCCATTTTTTCGAAAAAAAAATAGAGTTGTCCCTAGAGAGGGGCTGCCTTTTGTGGGGCCAACGGGTGGTGGTTCCTACGTCCCTGCGACCGAGGGTACTCGAACTGCTGCACGTCAGCCACCCCGGCATCGTCCGGTCCAAGGCGCTGGCCCGGAGTTACTTCTGGTGGCCACAGCTGGACGCGGACATTGAGCACATGGTCGGCACTTGTGAGGCATGCCAGGGCTCCCGACCAGAGGCGGCCCGTCTTCCGCATAGGGAATGGGACACAGCAAGGGGGCCATGGTCCAGGGTGCACGTAGACTTCGCTGGCCCATTCCGAGGAACAATGTTTCTCCTGGTGGTGGATGCATTCTCCAAGTGGTTGGAGGTTATCCCAGTAAAGAGTACGTCCTCCGCCACTACAATTAGCCAGCTAAGGGGAGTCTTTTCCACGTTCGGTTTACCCGACACTTTAGTCAGCGATAACGCTAGTTGTTTCACCTCCGCTGAATTCAAGGCATTCATGGAGGCAAACGCCATTCGGCATGTCACATCCGCGCCGTTTCACCCCGCCACGAATGGCCAAGTGGAACGGCTGGTGCGAACGACAAAGGATGCGCTGCGGCGCATGGGCCCGGGGGACCTAAATCACCAAGTATGTCAGTTTTTGTTAGCGTATAGGGTGACCCCCTTAGCGTCAGGTTACTCGCCGGCAGAGCTGCTGATGCGGCGAAAACTGACCACGATCCTGTCCAGGCTAGACCCGACGAGAGTCGAGGACAAAGGAAAAAACATAGGGCTGGCAGTCTCGAAAGGTTTCGCCGCCGGCGATCCTGTTCACTGCAGGAACTACGCCAGCGCAGGTCCAGCCTGGGTACCAGGGACGGTTGTGGAACGGACGGGGCCAGTGTCGTACCGGGTCGAGACTAGCACGGGTCTCCTCTGGAGGAGGCACGCGGACCAACTTAGGCACCGAGTGAGTGGGGGGCCGGTCAGTGGAGCTCAGCGACAGGACTCAGCGTTAGGGTTCTCCCCCACCCGTTTAGCCCAAGGGGGGGACAGCAACGGACAACGGTCCCAGGCAAGGGGGGAAAGCAGCGGCCCCGACTCATACCCTTTTGATACGCCAGCTCTATCAGAGGCTGGGGAAGGGGGAGAGGAGTTCGCGACCGCTGTCCCCGAATTTAATTCTGATTTTGATTTTGAGAGCCGGGGGGGTTTTCGGGAGTGTTCCCCCACCCGTCCAAGCGAGAAGAGGGGTTTTTCGTTAGCCCCCAGTGCCCCCGGTTCTTCCCCAATAAAGCACACACCTCCCAACAACGCCGCGGAGCCGCGGCAAGTCACTAACGAGTCTCCCTCTCCAATTACAGGGCAGGAAACCAGGGGACAAAGAGAAGGTAGCAAACCAGGGGGAAGGCAGCCCGCACCGAGACCCCAGCGTGTTCGAAATAAGCCATCTTGGCTAAGAGACTTCGTCTCATCCTAGGGGGGGGGAGTGTGGTTTCGAGACTTCGTCTCATCCTAGGGGGGAGGGATGTTGTGTCCTAATGGTTTGATCCTCCACATGGATAATAATGTATCTGAACCAATGTAACCTTGCCTATGGGCAACAATGTAACCTTCAGCTGTATCACATAAACCCTGTAATAGGACGCGAGCTAATGACCACCAGCTGGCAGCAGCGAGCGTCCAAGCTCTCTTGGTCCAAACTCATCAAAGGCAACAGCGCGGGAAGTTTTCCCGCCACCACCTACACCTGGACAAGAAGGGCGGGACCAGCAATGACGTCACGCAGACAGTAGCCAATGGGCTATCATGGAACCACGTTCAAATGTGTTACTACTGTATATAAAGAGCTATTGATCCGCCATTACCTTATGTTCCCTCTGACCACCATGCAATAAACCTGAGTAAACCCAGCCCGAGGCTGTGTCCTGTGTCTTGGTTTTCATACACCAAAACTCTCCAGCTGTCAACAGGGTCGAGCTGCTCGAAGCCATCAGGCCAGCCCCAGCGGGCGCCTCGCAGCTCCCCGCACGTCCTGATTTGCCGGTGGGGAGCAGTCAGGTGTGGCCCCAGAGCTCGATGCCTGTCGCGAGCTCCGACGCCCGCCGTGGGCTGGAACCCACAGTGGGGGCGGCTCACGGGGGTGCGACTAGTGAGTATCTGGTTCAATTTAGTGCACCACCGACACCGTCCAGTCACACTGGGGGGGGGGGGGTGCAGTGGCCATGGCCACAGCAAGTTACTGTGGGTGGGCAGTTGCTTCCACACTGCCCCATTAACTCCTGGTTGCCGAATGGCCCCTCGATTAGGGAAGGGGTGTCCGCCCCTGGGGGTATGCCAAGCGTTGCAGGGGCTATTCAGGGTCCGCTGCGCATACCCTCCATCCAAAATGGTTATTCCTTGCCCCTGGGTGATCATCTATCACAGGCCACGAGGGATAAGATTTGGCGAGGGGAGTATGTTGATATTTTCTCCCTCTTGAATGGTGAGCCCACCAAGGAGGAGAGGGAGGGACAGGATGACAAGTTACAAGGAGTTGTCCCGTCGTCGTAAGCCACCGCGTACCTGGGCCAATTGGTTGCCGGCATACCTTATATATATGGTGGTATACCTGAGGGCCCGGGCTGATTTGGCCATTCCGATGGTGCAATACCTCGACAACATTTATAGGGCGATGGTTGATTTTCCTGGCCAGTCGTGGTTGGCTTATGTTGAGGAATTCAGGATGAGAGTGGCCCTACATCCTGAGATGAGGTGGGATGAGCCCTGCCAGCAATTGTGGCTCTTGTATATGACTTCCACGTGTCCGGCGCCTGGTGATAGGTACCATTGCGGCCATGCCATGCAGCAGGTGGCTGCGACGCAGGTTCCCCGCCAGCCGGTGAGGCAGGGGGTTCCAGCCCGCCTGCTGTGTTAGAGCTTCTCAGCTAGTGGCATGTGCAACAAACGTCAGTGTCGTTTCTGACACGAGTGTCCTTCTTGCTCTGGCCCTCACGCCACTTCCGCTTGCCCGCGGGCTGGTGGGTCACGAGGCAGAGGTAGGGGTGGTCAGGGGGTGGTCAGAGCTCCCTCTGACGGGGCTAGCCACACAAAAGGCCCCCTCCCCAATTAATATCCCTATGCTGGAATGATGGCTTTCCGCTTATCCTAGACGGGATGATGCGAGGTACCTGTTAGAAGGTTTCCAGTTTTGCTTTCGTATTCCCTTTAGGGGTGTTCGGGGACCGCAGGATGCCCCAAACTTACTTTCTCTGAAGGGTAATGAGGAGGTCGCTGCACAAAGCATAGCTAAGGAGGTGAAGATTATGAGAGTTGCTGGGCCCTTTACTGAACCACCATTCCCTAACTTGAAGGTCTCTCCTCTGGGGCTAGTCCCAAAAAAGACCCCAGGTGAATTTCGTTTAATTCACCATCTCTCTTACCCTGCGGGTTCCTCGGTCAATGATGCTATTCCTGATGACCTTTGCTCAGCCAGGTACACGTCGTTTGATCAGGCCCTACAGATGGTACGCTCCTGTGGTCCTGGGGCCCTCCTGGCAAAGTGTGATATCAAATCGGCATTCCGATTACTGCCAGTGCACCCCGAGGACTTTGAGCTGTTGGGGTTTTTGTTTCCGAGGAAAGTTCTAGGTAGATAAGGCCATGCCTTTTGGCTGTTCTATTTCATGTTCGGCATTCGAACGATTTAGCACTTTCCTCCAATGGGCCTTTGTTCGTAGGTCAGGGTCCCAGTCTGTAGCCCATTACCTCGATGACTTTTTGTTCGGGGGTGAACGGGGCCTTACTACATTTCAGGTGCTTATGCGGGAACTGGGTGTCCCCTTAGCGCCTGAAAAGACCGAGGGCCCAGCCACCAAGCTCACCTTTTTAGGCATCGAACTTGACACTGTCGCACAGGCATCCAGGTTACCCATGGACAAGGTGACTCAGATCTCCGCAGTGATTCTGGCACTGATTGCCAAGCGTAAAGTGTCCCTTCATGAGCTACAGGTCCTTCACGGCCACCTCAACTTTGCCTGCAGGGTGGTGACACCGGGCAGAGCTTTTGCCAGGCGTCTGTGTGATGCCATGGCTGGCCTATTAAAACGCCACCACAGGGTCTGGCTGACCAGGGGCATATGGGCAGACCTTTCGGTTTGGCTCACATTCCTCCAGGATTTTAACGGGGTCTCTTTTTGGAGATGAGACCTTATGGTCTGCCCTAAATTTTAAGTACAGTCGGATGCCTCCGGCTCTCTGGGTTATGGGATTTATTTTGAGGGGCGGTGGGCATATGGCCGATGGCCTCATGCATGGCAGGGCACGGATCGCCTCCACGATCTTACTTTCCTGGAATTTTTCCCCATTTTGGGAGCACTAATGCTATGGGGCGACAAGTGGGCCAACTCAGTGGTCCATTTTTGGTGTGACAATGCTGCAGTGGTCACATTGTTAATGCCCAGACATCCAAATCCCCTAGGCTCATGGTATTGGTTCATCAATTTATTTTGAAAAGCCTACGCCTCAATGTGCTGTTCAGGGCCAGACATGTACCAGGTATTAATAAAGATATTGCTGATGCTTTATCCCGCCTGCAGATCTCCTGGTTCCATGCCTTGGCTCTGGAAGCAGAGGAATTCCCCTCGCCACTCCCAGCCGAGATTTGGACATTTGGCGAGGAGAGGTGAACCGGGCGATCGGCATGTCATTGGCACCTCACACGTGTAAGGCGTATCAGCATGCTTTCATACAATTTAGAACCTTTTGTGGGCAACTACGGTTGCCTGAAGTGTGGCCAATACCAGTAGACCAGGTTTTACAATACATGGTTTATCTTCACGGTCAGGGGTTGGCCCCCCGTACTATAGCTTCTAGGCTTTCGGCACTGGCATTTATGGCCAAGGTGCGGGGCTTCGCTGACTGCGTGAATGACTTCCGCATACACCATGTTTTGGAGGGGTGGACACGTGAACGTGGCCGCCGCCCGGACACACGTCATCCGATTTCACCAGAGGTTCTTACCCACCTTGCACGAGGCTGGCATAACTTATGTTATGATAGGTGTGAGGTGGCTCTTTTTCATGCAGCTACCACTGTAGCCTTCTTTGGAGCGCTCCGCATCAGTAAGTTGGTACCACTGTTGGCCAGAGGTATGAACCTCTTTCTTGAGGATATGCAAGCAGGCCTGGTGACCAAGCTGACGGTCTGGGGGTGGTGGTGGTGAGTCATCATGGATGCCTCCCCATGTGGCGGGTAGCACTGGTAAGGTAAAGATTTATGACCCATAGGTATCCGGCAGGTTCGCAATTGACTGGCCAACACGTAGACAGGGACAGGGAAAATAGGTTTGGCCGGTCAAGGGCGAACCAGGCAAGGGGTGATGGCAGGAGCTTCACAGCCTGCATCACCTTGATATTTAACGGATACACGTCATAGGGTGGGGTCAGTAGATAGTTTATTGACTCCGGTCAACAATTTGTTTGTGTCAACAAACAAATTGATACAAATAGTTACATGTAGCCAATTGCCATTGCCATTTTGGGAGGAACCTTACCAGTGTTACTGCGGCCTGCTTGCCTTAAAGAATTACAATTGGATGATTACACCAACTGAAAGCTATAATTCGGACTAGGGCATTATTCAATAAAAGTGGCCCGATGCCTTTATCCATATACCGGTGTCTGAGTCTTTTTTTGGGGGGTGCGCCTGCAAAGGCATTCTTTGTTTCATTCTCATGCTGAAGGCAACAAATCTTGTGGGTTGAGAACAAATGATGTTGTGAAAGTTCTTCCCATCTGTGACACAAATACGTAATGCAGAGATATTCTAGGGGACATCAGTGTTGACACAGTTAAATGACTACATTAATTAGCCAGTGCCTAAAATCATCTTAGAAAAGATAAAGCCAAACCGGCAGCAACCAGTGAAGAAAGAAAATATTTAATATCTACAATTTAGGAGATTAAAAAGAGTTAGTGTGATTACTTCTAATTTACTTCATTGACATTCCTTGTGTTCTGATATATCCTCTTGAGGTGCAAATGCAGTATATTGCAGATGCCATACTCCCCACACCTGGCAGTGCAGGCATGCCTCCCAGAGTCACATGTCGATTGGGGTGGCTGTACAAATTTAATGAAGGAATGAATGAATAAATAAATCACCTGTTCCCCAAACTTTATGCTTCCCATTTTTTTATGCAAAGCTTTTGTACGGAACCAGCCCTCTCATGAGGTTAAACACCTCATGGCTGCCTGATATATGGAAATGAGAGGCTAGAGGACAGTAGTGGTCATGACTGGTACCCACTGTCATTGATGGGGTGGAAGGTCTGGCAGAGGTACATGCACACAACCACAGACATCAAGTGGCAGGCTGGTGAATATTTGTTCACATACATGCATTCATTTAGGTTTTAAAAATTCTAGTCAGGGAAACCTATGAGACCATCCTTGAAAGGTTTTGTACATGCAATTTTTAAAAAGAGACTGTCCAATAACTAGGAGTATCCCTATCATGAAGCAATTGGAGGGAGCAGTAATGCACGCCAATTTTTTTTAATATCACCTCTGTGGACGGGGCCAAATCTGTGGGCATGGCCAAATCTGTGGGCATTGCCAACACAATGGGCTATGGAGGTGAGTGTGGCCAGCCAGGTGTTTGTGGCCTGTGGGAATTTCCACCACCGGTTCTCCCGAACAGGACAGGACCTGCTTCAGTGCATCACTGGGAGGCAGAGGTGTGCAGCTATTATCTCAGACAGAATTTGGACACAACAGAAGGCTAAGAAAGTGACTTGCTTGTTCAATGTTTCAGTTTTAATGCTGAAGATGTGAGAAGAGCAATTTATGTTTTATTTCCTGCTTCAGTTTTTCAAAATAGTTTTGTTCCACTTTGGGTGCTATACACCTTGGCAAAACTGGTTTAAGAACACTATTGCCTGCTCTGCTTCAGGCAGCAGAACATCTTGAGTCAACAATGAGTTCAATGTCTGGAATTCCTCAGGCAGCATCTGTCAGGCTTGCCCCAGTCTTCAGGGTGTTTTTAGTTTTTTATTTGCTAAACCGTTTCTCAACTTTCCTTCATCTATAGGTTTCTGGACAGAATATTACCAGCACAATACAATCCAAGGATCTAAAGCAATTCAAATACAGACAGGTTTTAAATACTTTTTAAAAAACCCTTTGAAACATTTAAAAGTCAAACAAAATAAAACATAGAAAAACAAGTATTGAAAACTGAGTGATGATCTGCTTAGGTGCCAAAAACCTGGCACTGAAATGTAGACACCAAGACAAAATACAATACAAGTGGTGGTAAGAACACTTTGCCTGTTCTGGCATTGTTTTACATGCTCTGTTGAGGGGTTGGCTGGGGCCTGAATGGGACCTAGACCCATCAGATGATTCACATTTTCTTCATCCCTAGACATCACCACTCTCCTAAATCCATCTTCCTTTGTATCAGAATCCTAACCTTATAGAGGGAGCCACTGTGGAACTTCAATTTTTGAAGAGGCAAAATAAGGAATCTGAATTTGAATCCCCTCTTGAGACTGGAGCTTCCTTTAAGATTCCAAGCTGGATTTTTGATTGGCCCTGTGCCCTTGGGGTGTGCCTTCAAATACAACCAGATGGCTTTCTTAAAATATCAAAATATAAAACCTAGCACCTCTCACCTTTGTAGCTCCTGGCCAGGTATATTTCACTTCACCAGACCTTACTTGAACCTTTCATTTTTGTGCTCTTCATTTGGTTCTCATAAAAACATAACTTTTCCAGTTCCATGTCCCTCGATAACTTTCTTTTTCCAAAAGCCAATTTAGATAATTGAGTTAGCACACCATTAAATGTGATGCTCCCTTAAGAGATCAAAGACATCTGTTTGCTTAACATGAGCTTGTCTCATCTTTGCATGTTGGAAGTTCACTTGCTTTTGTTTTGAGAGATAAAGAAGAGCTTTACGTGCAACAATAAGGGTACTTTCGCAATCATGCCTGTGGTGAACGAGGAGTCTTTGCCACGATTCCCCCTGTAGGAGTCTAGGTGGTAGCGTGGAATGATGGCATTGGTTGTAGGGAAAGTAGGGGGGGGAATAGTGCAGAGGAGTCTGGCGGCTGCTGGAAAGTTCTTTGAGGGTCAGGAATTTGACAGAGCAGGTTGTGCAGACATTTCGGAGAGGAATTATGACTAGGAAGAAAGGGCAGGTGATTGTGGGCACATTCCGGGGGCATAGCTGTCAAGTATCCCTTATTGGCTGGGAAAATCCCTTATTTTACCCTCTTTCCCACTGTCATCCCTTATTAATTAGACTGCAATGCCCTATTGCCACCATTAGAGGGCAGCACAGGATAAGCATAGATGCCAAGTATCCCTTATTTGCTGGGAAATTTCCCTTATTTCCAAATCCAAAACTTGACAGGTATGTCCGGGGGTGGATCATGAGATAGTGGATGCTTTGTCCTAACAGCAATTGGAACAATTCAAGGAGTTGGCACTGGAGGCCTAACAGTTCCCAGTGCAGTTGCCGTCAGAGGTGTGGGCTCTTGGCGTTCTCAAGTAGTGGAGGCAATCAGAAGTTCCATTGCCAAGAGCACCAGAAAATCCTATGCTGCAGCTTGTGAGGAGTTCTTTACTTTCAGGAAAGAGGAAGGTTTGGAGGAGGTGTGGCCTATTCTGGTGGAACCCCTGCTGCAGTTTTGTGTGTTTTTGCATAACAAAGGTTTATTTGCTCACACCATTAAGGTAAAACTGTCCGCCTTGGCTTTTCTGGCTAAATCTAGGGGTTTGGTCGATATGTCGGGGGGATTTTAGGTGCATAAGACTTTAAAAGGCTGGGAGCAGGCTAGAAGTACCAGAGTGAACAGTTGGACTCTGTTTTCTCCAGGGTTTTTGGTAAGTCTGGAAAAAGTTTGGGACTCGGTCTGCAAGGAAGGCTATGAAGTGACAGGTGGTATCCCTGCTGCCGTTTTTCATGGCCCTACGTATTAGCAAATTGGTAGTGGTTTCCAAAGGGGATGGGAGGAATAGGGCATGGGATGTGGTGGTGACCCTATTTGCAGTTGTCTGTGTTTGTGCATTTCTCCAAGATGGACCAAAAATGGGAAGGCAGGTGTTTGGTTTGGGGCACTTGTCAGATTAAGGCATTTTCTCCGGTGGAGGCAGTTGCGAGGTACCTTGAGCTGAGAGGTAAGGAACAAGGTAAGGGCGGAGATCCCCTCACCAAGTTCCAATTCTGGGTGGTTATGGAGAGGCCTTGGCCACAGCAAGGGTGGTAGGGTGGAAGTTTGCTTCCCATTCTTTTAGGATTGGAGTGGCTTCCACAGATGTGGCTTTAGGAAGAGATCATCAAGCAGGTGGGGAGGTGGACCTCAGGCCATGTTTGGACATATGTGAGGGAGTTGCCTAACATTCAATAGAAAAGGGAAGAGGAGGTGTTTTTGATCAGTTTTGTGTTTTACAGGTTACCACTCTTCTATGCGGAAGACAATTTTGGATCATTGGGTATAAACACATGGAGGGGGCTGCCTGCAGGGCAGCGGGTCATTTTTCAGACATCACCTGGGGTTTCTCAGGTTCATTGTTGTTTGGGGAGGTCAGCTTGGATGGGGGTTCCGGCCATGTTTCCGATGAAATTAGGGACCTGAGGATTTATGGGCCCCTGATCGTGGTAGTTCTACATTTGGGGGTCTCAGCCATGGGTGTTATGCACAAGGAGGACATTTTGAGGTGGGCGGACCAAGCCATGGAGCAGTTGCAGGCGTTTTGGCCCGGTATGATTTGTATATTTTCATAAATCTTGCCCATCCTGGAGAGAGCAGTGGAGTTGGAGGAGACGGACACAATGTTTGGCTGCATGGAGAGGGCGAGACTGTACATTAACTCTAGGATAGCAGAGAAGTTCTTTCAGAAGGGAGGCAGAGTCATTGCAAATCCAGGGATTCAGAAGATGGATGCATCATGTTATAAGTGGGATAGGAGAAGGTTGAGCAAAAAGGGTTTGGACTTGTTCACTAGGAATCTGCGCAGGGGCATTGGTAGTTGTTTGGAAGGGGCCTTGGGCCAGTTCCAGGCCCTCGGGCCATGGCGGAAAGCACAGAGGGAGTGGTCAGATTTGGTAGGGGGTTGGTAAATTGGGAGGGGGTAGGCACACCACTGGCTGGGGTGTGGCCTAGGGTGTCCCCTTTGGGATTTCCCCCTTTTCATGCTGGGGTTCATCATCCCTCTGTGCTTTGTGCCCCTGAGGTTAGGGGTTTCTTGTTACCTTTTGTTTTAATAAAAGTACCCCATTTTTTTATTCCACGTCGGCATCTCCCCAGTTATTTTGGGAGAGATGTGGTGGCAAGGGTACTTTTGTGATTGTGCCTTCGGTGAGCAAGGGGTCTTTGCCACACCTCCCCACTGTAGGAGGCTGAGTGGCTAGGTGGCAGCATGGAATGGCATCATTGGTTGTAGGGAAAGTAGGAGGGGCTCAAAAATCAGTGCTCAAAAAACATATGGATTCATTCAGCAGAAGGCCATGCTGCTCTTCTCACCAATCCAATATCAATTTGTCATCACTTATCTAGTTCAAGATACCATACTTTCTTCACAAAAGGTTGGATATCCCTCAATACTTCTACACCAGGGGTTCCCAACCTAACTCACCATTTCATGTGATCCCCACCACTCCAAGGGCATTTGAGAAACAAAATGGCCACCCCTTTAAAGCTGTTGGGGAAAAATGGCTGCCCCTATCATGCAGGCAGGGCAAAATGGCCATCCGGCCCTCAAAGCTGACTGAGAGAGCGTGAACTGGCCCCCACCTTGAAAAGGTTGGGAACCCCTGTTCTACACAATCACTACAAGCAACATAGATACCTTATTGTTCAGATAGTCCATTGTGTTTGAGAAATCAGACATTAAAGGAACCCCTTCCTCATGCCTTGAAAAGCAATTCACTGGAAGGAAGGAAGGAAGGAAGGAAGGAAGGAAGGAAATAGGTTGATTTACTCTAAAGATCCCACCTGAACGCATGGCATCTTTTTGTATACTTTCATAGTCATGCCAATCCTTTCTTTTCAAGCCATCTGTCCAAGGATACAGCTGTCTGTCTCCAATCCCCATTGGAAATGTCTGTAGGAACAAACAGAAAGAGTAATTACAGACTTTAAGAATGAAAGGAATGGCAAGCAAGGCTCACTTTTTCTATTCAGATCTATCATCATTCATAAGCAAAGATGGACATTAATCAAGCTCCCTGTATGCACTGCAAAGTATTCACAGACTTCATGCATGTATGCAGGTCCATTCACTGTAATGATTGCACTGAGAAAAAGGGACAGCCTATGAGTGGCCACGTTTGGCCCTCTCTCCCTACCTGTTCTTTAATATTATTCAAACTGGATTCACAAAACTCTGTTTATATCTTTATTTGCTGCATTTTACCATATAAGCTGCACCAGCTGATTTCACAGACAAGTAAAATAAAACTCGGTAAACAAGAAATGAATGGAGACAGCAGGTCTGAAAGCTTCACTTGTGACTAAGGTTGAGTTGGAGAAATCAAGATTCCCATCCCCAAACAGATATGACGAGTTGAAGAGTTTATACAGTGGTCTCTGAGAATATTCAGATTATGGCAAGAAAGGCAGCAGGATTTTCTGTAGATATATATATATGTTTTAAACATTAGAAGACTCAATATTTCTTGCCTATTTGGCCCTGTTTTACTGCCTACTTTAAGCTCCCTGAGATTTACCAGGTGTATACAGATGTTGCCAATTCTGGACTCTATAATTCTGAGGTATGAGGTATGCTCCCGAAAGAGCACCAAATTGTTATTTATTTTATTGGTTATGTTTTTGCTGCCAGAGTTAAGAATCAGAGAGCTTTACCCACACTCCAAAACAACTTGGCTAGCTTTGAGTATCTAAGAGATCCCTACTTCCAGATGTTTCTTGGAAAGCTGATTTTTGTGAATTCAAATGCTACATCAGGGGACTTTGTTAGACGATGAAAGCATGTTAGTGTTTTAGTGATGCAGTATCCTCTGAGCTTCATGCCTCAGTGAACAAAATGCAAAGGAAGATTATTTTTAACCCGATGACCCATCACAAAACAGATAAGCTGTCTGCAAGATACAGGAAAGAGATCAGAAAAGCATATGTGATGACAAATAGACATCTTTCACCACCTAAGGAACTGCTTCTTCTAATGAGCTGTCTCTAGAAACTAGTTTGATAATCAGAATTACATTACTTTTCTCTGCAATTGAAGAAACTTGTCATATGCATAGCAGCTGTAACTATGGAGTAACAATGCAACTAGACAAGCAAGATCAATAGACAAGCAATCTATTACTATTGCAGCAATCGCCAGCTAGTTCAAACCTGACATGCATGGTAGCACAGCCACCTGAAAATGCATTTATTTAGTGCACTTGTTCTATGAATATTATTATGTACTCAGTCTTGGAAATAGCTGTTACAGGAATGCAGCCAAACACAAATAGCCACAGTGCTGAAGTATATACCTCATATTCTAAAGAAGTACATCTTGAAGTATATACCAGCCCCATAAGCTAAAGAAGGAAATCAGAACAAAAGAAGGTGATAGAATATATTTGAATGTAAAAAAGCTGTATACATTATCAATAGAAACTGAATGATTCATACTTTGTAGCACAGCAAATGAATTAACAGAAATACAAATTCTCTAATGTCAATTAAATTGACAATTACTGCTTGTTGACATTTCAGCAAAGATTCTCTTGCCTGTATCAAGAACATGACTAGAAAAAACAAACCAGTTATTAAATGTTGCAAAACTAAAGGGGAAATATTTTTCATTCCTTAAACTGTATATTAAATTATTCAGCATTGTCCTAGTCAGCGTTAGTCCTGTCAGTCATCCTTATTTGCTTTCCATTGATCAATTGAAATAGTTTATTTATATATTTTCCCCAAATGGTGGAAAACATTAACTACTCAGCAAACCTTGTTAAGTATTTCAAATTTCCCTGGATAATACTGCAATTTGAGCTGCCCAATATAAATAAGCCCAAAGTCTGATTTGAGCACGGAATGAAAATCTTTATTTACAAGAAGTAAACAATAATTTAACATTTATGTTTTTCTACATATTGCCTTTCTTTTGAAAGGAGGTACAGTACCATTTTGGTCACTGAAGACAATCTGGATTTTATAGCTGGAGACATGCTCCATTCAATTCACATTCATAAGATTTAGGATTAGTGATGAGCAAACAGACCCAGTCAAAAATGTGCCTTCATTTATGCCTTATTACCCCATTATCCAATGTAATTTATTACTATGCAGATGAAGTTGTGAAAGACTGGCAATAAAATCCGGAGATGTTTTTATTACAAAAAAAATTTGTACATTCCAGTTTAAATATATTTTAACTGATTTTAATGAAGAAATTAAATACTTGGAATAACTTCAGTTTTGCATGTAAATTTGTTTTTCATTCAGAGCTGAATGTGGAAATATAGTCTAAATAAAACTAAAACAGTAGAGTGTTATTGCAGTTATTCTGGTAACTGTGATTTGATTCCTAAAAACATATCTTCTGGCTTTTGGGATAAAATATAGAGAACCACTCTATTTTTTAATCCCAGGAGCCAGAAAATAAGTGATCTCTCCCCTCAGGGCAAAACCACAGGCCCCCTTTTTGAGGAGGGTATCTATCGTTGAATGCCTCCTTCCACTAACCAGAGAAATGTCTAAGGCCCTTTGACATTCTAAGATTGGAGTTCTAGCAATAATAGAGGTGGAAGGGAGTGTGAAGAAATTACCTCTCAAGGGTTATAATCTGGCTAAAAGAAACAAGGGATCAAAATCCAAACAGTATCCAAAGGGTAAAGATGTGGGCTGATGGGAGTCAGGGCACTGCCTTATCTCTTCCTTCCCAAGGCCAGCCTTGGGGACTTTTTCTATCAGCTGGAGGGTGATTAATGAGAGACACCTAGGACCAAATGAGCTGAATGAGTGAAGAGGCTGTATCCAGGGAGAATGACCTACAGCCTGACCACCCCAATCCCTATTGGCCAAGGCAAGATCAAGAGAGGGACGATGGGCATAAGAAGTCAGTATGGTGATTGTGGTTAGTTGTCCTAAGTGGGACACTACATGATCAGTTCTGATCTACACTTCAAGTGATGCTTCACACAACAAGCCTGAGGAGTTTAGGACAGATTTGTTTAGTGGAGGATCCATAGGCATCCCTTGCCTTCACATCAGCTCTAGATATAGCATGTAAGAATTCCCATCTGTTGTTTTTTGTTGTTGTTGTTGTTATTTAAATTTCTATGCCACCCAATCAGGTGAACCCGGCGCAGGGCGGCTCACAACAGGATTAAAACATACATATTAAAAACAATCAAAACTCCAACATACCCACCCACCTATTAAAAACTAACCACATTAAAACTGCCCGCATTAAAAAGATGGGGAGGCTTTATTTTATAAGCCAACAGGCGGGGGCCACTCTTCCATCCGGGCCCCACACCTGCCCTGCCAACCAGGTTTTTAATTCTTTTCTGAAAGGCAGCAGCTCCGTCTTCTCCTGCAACTCTACTGGCAGGAGTTTCCACAAGGCCGGTGCAGACACAGAAAAGGCCCTCCTTCATGTGCCAGAGAGGCGAGCCCCTCTGGCAAATGGAACAATTAGAGAGCCCCTCTGGTCTGCTCTGGTTGGATGGACAGACACTCCTTGGACGATGCAGTTTCTTAGGTATCCTGGCCCACTACCATGTAGGGCTTTAAAGGTCAAAACCAGCACCTTGAATTGCACCTGGAGACAAACTGGTAACCAGTGCAGCTCCCGAAGCAATGGTGAGGCGCAAGCATAATGCCCACACCCCATCACCACCTGGGCTACCGCATTCTGCACCAGCTGTAGCCTCCAAATGGTCGTCAAGGGCAGCTCCATGTAGAGTGCATGCCCCAGAGTGGCTCCAAGGAAAGATGCAGACAGCTGCATGCATCTGCTGCTTCTGCTTCCACCACTGTCACTATTGTCCTTGTCCCCTCCACCTGGCTTGGCATGTCCCTAATGCCACTCGGTAGCAGGGTGGATGTTGTAATGTAAGCCTTCTTACAACATCTGCCCTGCTATGGGGTGGCATTAGGGACACACCAAGCCAAGTGGAGGGGACACCGGTGCCGGCAGTGCCAGCAGTGGTGGTGGTGGTGGTGGTGGTGGTAGTGGCGGGAGCAAGGGTATGGGCCAGATGGAATGGTTCTGTGGGTCAGATACAGCCTGTGGGCCATAGGTTGAGAACCCCTGCCCTAGATTATGATGAACTTTAGATACACAAATGGGATGCAGCTGTAGTCCTGACTGCAATCCATATGGCCAAGTTCAATGGCAGCACAGAAAATACGGAACATTTAGTGGAACCAATACAGAACAAAGCTTTTTCCAGCATTTAAATTCACCAGGCTAGCATTTTCCTCCTGGCACTGTTCCTGTGACTTTTTAATGGCTGCATAGCTGATCAAAACAAAACAGGTTGAACCTTTGGAGCCCCTGTATCATTATACTGGACTGAATTGCACCAGCTGTTAAAGGCACAGAAATCTAGAGGGGGAAGGGATTGAATAACACCATTTTTCAATAATACAACATTTGTGGAAATATTTATCCAAGCATCACAGTCTTCCGAGAAAGACAGACAGGCTTATGATTCCCTTAAGGTAGGCAGGTTCAGCTATTTGCAATTTTGCACCTTTCCAAAAAATATTCCAAATGGTGGTAAAAACAAATATTCCATGTCATCAATATTGTAAGATCCGCTGAGAAACTCTGGTTACTGAAATTCATTTGATCTTCGCATGCAGTTTCCATCAATATAAAAAATGTTCTCACTTTCAGAGCAGAGGTTAGCAATGGGTAACCTTCCACACATACTTCGACTACATCTCACAGTATTCTTCAAAACCAGCTGTGTTGGTTAGGGCTGTTGGTAATTGCAGACTAACACCATCTGGAAGGCCACACTTTGCTGACCCCAGATTTTGAGGATTTAGAAACATGTTGTAAACAAGTAGTTGAGGAAGCACAGAAATTATGCAAAACATTAACCCACTCTTCCTGAGTGAGACCTTTCCAAGAGTTTGTCAGGTCTGCATGAGGAGTAAAACAACATATTTTATTTCCAGAACACTTGACAACCATCATCTTTATTTCCACTGAGTTGGCTGAACAGTAACCACAGGCATAAAAGGGGCTGGCAAATGAATGATTCTCCTCACTAGCAAAGAGGTTTTACAGTAAATTTATGATCCTTCAACTTCAAGTCTATATGGCCTTCACAAGTATTCATCCATAAATCTAATCTCCCTCAGTTCTGCAGAGCTAGATCCAATTTCTAATCTCTACTCACAGTGATTTTGGACTACTCCCTTTTCCTCGTCTAGCCTACTTCACAATTCCACAATGAGGATAAAGTGGTGGCTGAGTGGTTAAAATGCTGAGCTTGATGACTGGAATGTCAGCAGGTCAGGAGTTTGACACCTGGGTACTGCATAACAGAGTGAGCTCCTGTCATCAGTCCCAGTTCCTGCCAATCAAAAGCAATAAATTACAAGTAGAAAAATAGGTACTGCTTCAACAGGAAAGGTAACAGCATCATCAAAATCCCTCCTAAAATGTTTGCAATTAAATAATCCCAGTAGATACCAGATGCTTTCCTGGGAAGTATAAATCAAGCCAAAACTCTTTAGCATTTGTACATTCTTCCCATGCCTGTACCACTGGGAGACATTTCCCAATCACATTTTGATACACAACTCTTCAAATATCTGTATTAAAATTATAGTGTATAGTACAGTGAAGTGATTTACATTTTTCCCATTCATTCCAGTTAAGTAGAATTAAGTGGGTAGAAATCAGTGTCATAGTGGCTTTCTGAATTTTATCTTCATTCTTCAATTTTACAGAGAAATTAAGTACAATGACCTAGGAAGTCATTGATGAAGAATTCAGACATAAATGTCAGCAGTTTAATACATGAGTGCTGCATGATGGAATGAACCCCTGTCTCTGTCCCAGCTTCTGCCAACCTAGCAGTTCAAAAGCAAGAAATTGCAAGTAGATAAATAGGGACCACTTTGGTGGGAAGGTAAACAGCATTCCGTGCACTCTGGTGTCTAGGCATGCCTGGCACATGTCCACGGAAATGTCTGCAGATGCAGACAGCGCTGGCTCTTTGGCTATAAACAGAGATGAGCACTGAACACTAAAGTCGGATACGACTGGCTTTCGAGCAAGGGTGACCTTTACCTTTACCTTAATGAGAACTGTTGGGGGATATGAACATTAGTGACCTCTAGGGAATTAGATTTAATGAAATTTTCTTCATGTGCTCACAGTAGGAGACTAAGTAAAGGTAAAGGTTTCCCTTGCTCGAAAGCCAGTCATATCCAACTCTAGGGTTCAGTGCTCATCTCTGTTTCAAAGCCGAAGAGCCAGCGTTGTCTGCTTCTGCAGACATTTCTATGGTCGTGTGGCAGGCATAAATAGGCACCGGAGTGCACGGAATTATCCCTCCCTTATTCTGGGAGCATGCAGCATGCAGATTTCCAGGAATTTCCCCAAACATCAGAGCCATGTTCCATAAAGGAGAGAAGGAATTTCAAATTAAGGGGTGTGAAAATTTGATGCTCTCTGCAGTTCCTTAGCTCCTGATTTCCCCTGTCAGCGGCTAAGCATTGAGAAAGCCTTTCCTTTTGATGTTGTTCTTATGGTATAACAAGATTATTTTAAAGCATTTTAGAACATAGCTGCCTTGACACGCTGATGCCTGAAGGCAAAATAACTTCCATTTGAGAGACCCAGTTACTGGAGCAGTGTTTCTGTGGCTGGAAACTTATAACCCCCAATAGCTATTTTTGTTCAATAGTGCATAAAAACAAACAAGAAACTGCAATAAACACAGACACTTAGACAAAGATAGGAAATGGGTTTTTTTTGTTTGCAACTCCCAGAATGTTCTGAATAGTTGGACTCTCCCAGGTATTCTTGAAACTGAAGCCATGGGGGGGGGGATGGGATTCAATACAGTGCATCTCTGTTTTTAGCATTACAACATTGAATATGTGTAAAGGAAATGCATACACATGCTTTGTCCTGCTCCTTCCATACTTGACCTCTCTGTTTTGACCCAGAAGGTGTACAGAGAACCGGGGGGTGGAGTGGGGGCTTTATCAGACACATTCCTTTCTGTGTACAGGAAAGTGATGATATAACAAAAAAGGAAGGGGGAATTGACTGCTCTGCCCCACATCTGGTAAAGATTTGCTAACAACCTAAGTTAGCAAATGTCAAGGCTTAAATTTGTCCTGCCCACTTTAGTTAGTTAGTTATAGTTGACCCTACTAGGGCTTTCAAAGTAAGTGAGATATTTTAGGAGGGAATCAGCAGTTTGAGACCCGAGTGCTGGATGGCAGAGTGAGCTCCCATCATGTGCCTCAGCTTCTGCCAACCTAACAGTTCGAAAGCAAGAAATTGCAAATAGAAAAATAGGTACCACTCCAGCGGGAAAGGTAACACCATTCTGTATGCTCAGGTGTATAGTCATGCCTGTCACATAGCCATGGAAATGTTTACAGATTACAGATAGTGCTGGCTCTTTGGCTGTAAACGGAGATCAGCACCACACACTAGAGATGAATAAGACGAGCTTTCAAGCGAGGGAGACTTTTACCGATTTTATTTCCCCTGTGAGTTCCATGGCCTGCACACTTCAAATATCATACCTTAATTCATAGAAGTGCCATTGTGTCTTGTGACATTTATCCCTATGCTTATACAAAGTAAATAGTGTATCCAAAAGCAAGTGGTGTACATGACTCTGCAATGAGAAGCCTGTCTACTGCAGAGTTATAGTAGTGTGGTACTATTTTACCCGTCATGGCTTCAGCTTATAGAATACTGGAATTTGTAGGTTGGTGAATTAGTTAGAAGTTTCTGCTTACAGAGCTCTTAGCTTTAGTTCACGTCCTGAGCTACAGGAGGGGATCTTAAGTATTTCAGCAAACTAAAAATTCTAGGATTCATGGCAATTCTCAAACTGCTTTTATCTTGATATTATAAATGCAGTTATCAGGAATTGGACATGAGGTACAGCTTGGAATCCATGGAAAGCTATTATCAAAGCAAGACAGGCAGACAAGAAGGCACACAATGCAATGGGTGGGATTCTTTTCTGAAAACAAACCTGCATGCTTGTTAAGCATACCTGTCAAGTTTTGGATTTGAAAATAAGGGAAATTTTCCGGCCAAAATGGGAGACTTGACAGCTATGCTTATCCTGTGCTGCCCTCCAGTGGCGGCATTAGGGCATTGCAGTCTAACTAATACGGGAGGACAGTGGGAAAAAGGGTAAAATATGGGAGTTTCCCGGCCAAAACGGGAGACTTGACAGCTATGTTGTCAAGAGTGATCAGACATAGGATTCTGGTTATTGGATTGCCACTTGGGGTATGATCAAAGTGCAGCCCTGCTTCCTTGAGCTAAAGAAGAAATGGACCAACATGGAGAGAAAGGAATGAAGATAGGCTTGCTTGTGCTATTACCAGCATAAGGTGCAATGAAAGGATTTTGGCCAAGGTTGTTTTACATAAAACACAAAGGCTTTTCATGAAACAGAAATGTAATACAACAGCTTTATTGAGGACAAAAAAACGCCCCTCTCTTGTGAAATAATGAAAAATCTCCTAGCAGTTAACATATTTTCCTATGGAATAAAATACTCTCTTCCATCCAAGACAAGAATAGATGCAAATATAAATTATAGCCATACCTATTACAGTCAAATTCACCTAGCTATATCTTAAAAACTAGTTTATTTGAGTATTCAGCTTCAGTCCAAAACAGAACATTGCTTCTATTATATTATGGCATTTTCAAATGCTTTTCACAATGGATTATCTTAAAATAACATTTTATTCAAATTTTAACAGATGTGTTATTTCAAGTAGTTTGAGCATATGCAATAAGATAAATATGATAAAAATGAAAATGCCCCCTTTGCCTGTGTTTCATGAATTGTATTTAGGTAAATATTTGTGTTATGGCATTTCTATAACCAAATAATAATTTCAGAAAATGTTATCAAACTACACTTGAAAAAACAATAAATGTGTCCAAAGTCAGAATATGTGACTCTTAGGCTACTAAAAGGTGTCTGAAATATAATTTGCCAGCACATATTCATAAAATTCAATGGTGATTTTCTCAATCATTTTCATGCAGCTATCAAGAGAAATATTCTTCAACACCCAGGAAACAGATGTTCTTGTACTGTCAGCACATTTTAGTTATCATTACAGACTGACTACAGGATCTGGAGTGTCATGTAAAGTGTTCACAAATGACTAAAGTTAGTTGTAGTGGAGCTAGATTTAATCCAATCTTAAATAGCATGCAACTACACAGTCCAATGCTATTTGCTCCTCCATTTCATGTCTGTCTGTCTCTGTACCTTGTCACATATTTGATTATCTGATAAAATCAGTTTTTGTTGGGTGCCTGCCACATATATGTCAAATGAATTTAGTAACACCATGCTAAAGGAGCTACTTCAGTGGGAGTGACTCTTTTGCAGCAAAATAGCATTTTAGCCAAAGTACAGTGAAGTCCAATCTAATGCTTATGTTTGATAATGTCTTTCTTTTCAGTCATCCTAGGGTACTTCTAGTTTGGAAAAACTTTCTGTTCCCCCCCCCCCCCCAAAGTATAAGCAGGGTAAGTGAGTCTGAGCAAATCTGATATCGGGAAGTGACTGGAAGTTGAATGGTTAAAAACTGGGACTGTTATAAAGTACATATATGTGCCATTCTTTCCTCCTTCTCTTGTATTCTCTCGCTCCCCCCTGTCCCCAGGTCTCCCATGTTAACCCCCACACACACACACACACACACAACCTTTTTCCATTTCTAGGCCAGATGTGAAACTGCCAAAATGAAGCCACCTTTGGGGAGTTTATTCTGTAGTTCCTTTCACCTGACCTAGTATGAGAAAGATTACCCGGCGCAAGGTGGCCATTGCCTGGGGAACACCTGATTGACATGAGTCAACTAGAGTGTTGATGAAAAATGAAGCAATGTGTGTACAAACACAGTATGTAGCTAAGCTTGGGAGTTTTTACATTTCATCCAGTTTGCCACTGAAGGTTGGGGAGCCAAGAATTGTTGGTTGTTCTTGTGATAATGGGAAACTGTTGTGCATGCAAATATTTCAACTTATAAGCAGCTAGCAGTTATTTTTCTTTTAAAAAATGAATAAATCCAGAATTAGCATATCCTCCAGCCATTTGTTACACCTGGTAGACACCTGCAGCTGGCATGTTTTTAAGGTGGTTTGGGCCGGGAGGGATTACCAACACAGAACATTACATGCAACGTCTGTCTCACTATTTGATTTTTACATTAACCCTCAAACCCTATGGGATGCCAATTTAATAAAGTACTACATAGCTTCAGAAGATCTATCTCCTCTGCAGAAGAAGTAACATCTGGCTCAATTACAGAGACATATGATGAGCAAAAAAGGCACATGATTATCAGAGAGATTCACTTGCGGATTTTTATTAGATTCCTCAGAAACAGAAAACATGGCTTCTTTGCTTGATGACATTTGCGTGGTGAGGTTTAGCAACAGCTGTGTGTTGCTGGGTAATTAATTTGTCTTAATTTCACTCCTTGAAGATACATTTTTGAAGGAGCTTCTTCAGCTAAAGCTGATCATGTAGCATGGAAATTTGATTTTGAAAAAACCCAAAAAGCATTTCTATGAGTTTTTGGTGTGCATCTGTTCTTTGTAAAGGGAAACACAAAACAAGCAGAATGTCAATGTTCATTTGAAACTTACACTATTGTTTTATTTTTATCTTTATTTAAATACCCATATATGCTTGTTGTTGTTCAGTCGCACAGTCGATTCCGACCCTTTGCGACCCTATGGACCATCGTTCTCCAGGCGCCTCTGTCCTCCACCATCCCCCTCAGCCCTCCCAGCTCTGTGCCCATTGTGTCTACAATACCATCTATCCATCTCATCCTTGGCCTCCCCCTTCTTCTTTTGCCCTCCACCTTTCCCAACATCACGGCCTTCTCAAGTGAATCCTCCCTTCTCATTTGATGCCCAAAGTACTTTAGTCTCATCTTTACTATTTGACCTTCCAATGAGCAGTCAGTGTTGATTTCTTCTAAGATTGACCTATTTGTTCTCCTCGCTGTCCAAGGTACCCTCAAAACTCTCCTCCAACACCACATTTCAAAGGCATCTATTCTTCTGCGTTCAGCTTTCCTAATTGTCCAGCTCTCACATCCGTACATTACCACTGGGAATACCATTGCTTCGACTATTCTAATTTTTGTTTTCAAGGTGATGTCTCTGCTTTTCACTATGTTCCCCAGGTTTCTCATGGCTTGTCTCCCTAGAATCAGCCGCCTCTTTATTTCATGGCTGCAATCTCCATCTGCAGTGATCTTAGATCCTAAGAACGTAAAATCTGTCACTGCTTCTACTTCTTCCCCGTCTATTTTCCAGGAACTGATCGGGCCTGTTGCCATTATCTTGGTTTTCTTGATATTGAGTCTCAAGCCAGCTTTTGCACTCTCTTCCTTCAAACCGATCAGGAGATTCTTTAGGTCTTCCTCACTTTCTGCCATTAGGGTGGTGTCGTCTGCATATCTCAGATTGTTGATGTTTCTCCCAGCATACTCCCAGTATATGCTAGCATACTTAATTCAGTTAAGAATGGTGAACTGCATTAAAGCACGTAGGCATATAGCCAGTTTATGGCATATAGGCAGCTCAAGGAGCAAGTTAACAGACTACCTTTTGTAGCTAGCAGGATCATTTTTTATTCTTATTTTGTTTCTAATATCCTGATCATGACTTTTTGTTGTTGCACTAACTCTGAATTTTTGGATTAGCAATGTGAGAGCACGTTTTCTATCAAGCAGTGTTGCATGGAAAACAATTTAAGAATGGTTTTGCAGAATGAGTATTTTAAGGGTTATAAAATAATAGCCTGTTCCTAACCACTACAAACAATAAAGCACATCATTCTCACTACTTGTGTAGGAAATGTAGACAGTTTTAGCCATTTTTAATTTAATTTAATTTAATATTTATATTGCCGCCCAATTCACGAAGACTCTGGGTGGCATTTTTACACATACATACCCTGAGATATAACATGGAAAATTGGTTTTCTGATTCAGATTTCTAAATATTACCATTAAATAGTACAGTATCTCTGTCCCGTTTTGTTATAGGTGGTAGCCTAAAAAAGAATCCCTGGTTACTTTTGCCCACTGTTTTGCTTGAATTGTGCTGCCATATCAAGTCGTATGGATCCACAGGGACTGGGCTGTACCCATGGAGTGGCCAGGGCAGGCATTGCCCACCCTGAGTTAGCAATTTGCCCACCCTCAAACTCCCATATATATATATATATATATGAATGACATTGTTGCTCATCCTGAATAAATATTCACCCTCACACATTGGCTACGGCCCTGACAGGGGTCCCCAAAAGACCAAATGCTTCATCAGAAGTGAATGTGGCCCATTAAATGTAGTACCTTGAAAGGCTTACCGAGGGGAAAAGTCAATGGGAAAATTGATCCTTGGCCATACAATGGTTTGACAACCATTATGGTAAACCATTAAGACTAAAGTAGAAATCAAGCACAATATTAAATTGTGCTGGACATAAACACTGAACTGTAGTTTATAATTCAAAGAACAAAGAATGAGGCTTAACCTTGTACTTTCTCTCCCTGATTCATTCCAACATGGCTGCAAGGACAGTTTCAGAGCATTGGCTTTGATTTCAGATTATTGGCAGCTTGTCATATTGTTGAAGTCCAGCTTGTTTTCAATATCCTTTTTTCTTCCTGTCTCACATCACATGGCAGGAGAGATCGCTGCCAGATCAAATGTACAAGGGAGGTTTTCTTGGGGGAAAAAGGTATTTGCTACCTTGGTGGTGCCACATAGCCAGACAAAAGAAGTTGGAACCTTGGATCAGACTACCATGTTTGCTGCCACGGTTGAGGATTAGGAAATATTGGATAAAGCTTCTCTGAACAAAGCATTTCTAAATTTTATAAAAATGTCATTCAAGCTGGAGGACTGCACAGTACTACTACCAACACAGCAAATATTTGCGGTCTGTGAAATAATCACTGAGCTAATCACTAAGACGCTGACTGGGAAGCGGAAGGTCAGCAGTTCGATTCCCGAGTACTGCAGGACGGAAATGAGCTCCCGTCTTCATCCTAGCTCCTGCCAACCTAGCAGTTCAAAAGCAAGAAATTGCAAGTAGATAAATAGGGACCACTTCGGTGGGAAGGTAACAGCGTTCCGTGCGCTCCGGTGTCTAGTCATGCCTGCCACATGACCACGGAAACGTCTGCAGAAGCAGACAGCGATGGCTCTTCGGCTTAGAAACAGAGATGAGCACTGCACCCTAGAGTCGGATACGACTGGCTTTCGAGGAAGGGAAACCTTTACCTTTAATCAAAAACAGCAAAATGAGAAATTATTTAGTAAATCAATCATTCTTGCTGATGCCAATTCATCCGGCCCGTGCCACATCCACCACTCCCAGAAGTGAAAGTAAAACATGCCCATGCATTCACAAAAAGCTGCTGTGAATGCACCCACAGCTGTCATAAATGTGTTTGCGACAGTACGATGCATTTATAGCAGTGTTCTACAGATGTGCGGGCGTGTTTTACTTCCTCTTCTGGTGGGAGGAACCATGTGACCAGTGGTGTGCAAGCCCACAGGGATACAGGGACTCATCCCGGTGCACCCCAGTGCCTGGCACCCCCCAGAGGCAGGCAGAGGTAATGGGAATGTATGGGATTCCCCCCCATCCCCCAATAGGTGCTACATCACTTCCTGTCCTCCACCCTCCCAAGGTGCCCAGCAGACCCCTTTATGTAACCAGCCTGTTGAACCACATGACCAGCCTACAGCCCAAAAAGTTTGTCCACCCCTGTTCTAAATGAAGGATTTTTCTTTTGAATAGCAATTTTTGTTGTTGTTGTACAGTTGCACAGTCGAGTCCGACCATTTGCAACCCCATGGACCACAGCTCATCTGGCTCCTTGTTTTGTCATCCTCTAATTCTGAAGCTAGTCTGTTATGTCAAATTCCTAACTTAGCAGTTTAGACAATTAGTACACAGCTATGTTAGAGCACACAGCTATATCTCAGGGAAAGTAAGGTCAATATAAAAATAACGTTTAGCTCACATAGTAAGTGAATCTCTGCATTACTGGCTCACTCTTTCAGAGATCTGCCAGTTGAGCACAAGATCTAAAAATGATAAGAAAAGAAAAACAAACAAAATAATATAAATATATAGATGAGAGACAGTTTGTAGGACCAGACACCATATCTGCGCGGCACGAGGGGGCAGGAACTGTTGCCATTCCTGATGTCCATCAGGGATGCTGGACTGCCTAACGTTCTTATTCTGCACCTCGGCGGCAATGATCTTATACGGATCACTGCTATTCCTTAAACTGTCGAGGTGCAGTGACCTGGCGTTTTATATCATGTATGGCTTACACACGGTCGCTATGGTCTAACATCGTGCCGAGACACCAATTTAGGGGAGACGTGGATCTCCGTGGTTCGGACCGTTCCGGCAGTCATTGGACAGGGCTGTTGCCCGGTCCGTTGCTGAGCATGGCTGGGAGACAGCCATTGGAAACCTGCGGATAGGCTTACAAAACTTTTTGCTGTTAGGCAGGAGATGGGGTCCACCTGTCGGCTGGAGGTATGTACCTCTTTCTGGGCGAGGTGCAAGCAGGCCTGGCGACTCAGCTGACTGTCTGGGGGGGCGGTGAGTCATCATAGACATCTCCCCGTGTGGTGGGTAGCACTGGTAAGGTAAAGATTTATGACCCATAGGTATCCGGCAGGTTCGCAATTGACTGGCCAACACTTAGACAGGTACAGGGGTAATAGCTTTGGCCGGTCAACGACGAACCAGGCAAGGGGTGATGGTAGGAGCTTAACAGCCTGCATCACCTTGAGATTTAACGGATACACGTCATAGGGTGGGGTCAGTAGATAGTTTATTGACTCCGGTCAACAATTTGTTTGTGTCAACAAACAAATTGATACAAATAGTTACATGTAGCCAATTGCCATTGGCATTTTGGGAGGAACCTTACCAGTGTTAATTCGGCCTGCTTGCCTTAAAGAATTACAATTGGATGAATACACCAATTGAAAGTTATAATTTGGACTAGGGCATTATTCAATAAAAGTGGTCCGATGCCTTTATCCATTTACCGGTGTCTGAGTCTTTCTTTGGGGGTTGCGCCTGCAATGCAAGTGCCTCTTCCTTTTTGGCATCCAGATTGAACATCATGCATTTCTCATGTTTGCAGCTAAAAATGTTTGCTGCAACATCTTGAACATCACTCTGCTTGCATGGGGAATTAGACCAATGGTCCTATAGTTACTGCACTCCTTGGCATCTCCCTTTTTTGATACTGGAATGTATATTTAATGTAACTAGTCTGCAAGTCATTGTTTTGTTTTCCTTATTTTGTTGGCATATTCTTGTTAGGAGTTTGACAATTTTGCTATCTGTGACCTGATACTACAGTTCTATCAGTATCCCATCTACCCCGGTGATTTATTTCTTCCCAGTGCTTTTGGATCAGCATTGACTTCACTTTCTAGAATACCAGGTTCTTCTTCATAGGATTCTTCTTAAATGCAATGTGTCATCCTTATCTCTTCTACATGCTGTTTCCAGCTTTCTTTATTTTGTCCTCACCTGATAGTGTGCTTCCTCATTGGTCTTTCACCATTCCCTTTGATTTCTTGAATCTTTTAGAAGAGATTTTTTTGTTCTCTTCTGTTTCTTTGCACTGGACCTTCTTATAGTTCTTCTTATTACTTCCCATTATATTATTCAGCCAGACTTTAAATTATAGACCCTAACTACCTCAGTAGTAAAGCAGTTCCATTTCTTCTGAGTTTGTCATTTCCAGAGGAAAACATTTTGTATTTGTCTAATTGAAAGTGTCCCATTCCAGTCACTTTAGCTCACTGACACAAATCACTACAATATTTCTACAAAACATTTCTTAGGGGTTTTTAAAAAGAGCTGTTAGGTTAGATTAGGTTGAAATATGTTACATTTTTAAAAAAATCAAAGGACTACAGTACTTGCTTCTGTTTAACTTCAATTTCCCTTTAAATTTAATTCCAATCTATGGAACTCTGGAAATTTTCAAAGAGAGGAAGTTCACTTGCAAATTTGTTACTTGAAAAGGATCCACAAATCCAGCAAACAATCTCTAAAGAAACTTGGCAAAGGTTAGAAATGTACAATTTGGAGCTGTGGTCATCTCATTTTGAAACATTCACTAAATGCTCAACTATGAGTGTCATTTGCCTGCCAAGGCACGCAAGGCAGGGAAAGGACATACTGAAAAAGCAATTAATAGATATAGATAAGATAAATGGGACCTTTATCCCTTTGTATAAACTGAAAGTTCACCTGTTAATTAACTTCCCTGATCCACACATACTCTTTGCAGGCACACCCCCCAAAGAAAGACTCAGACACCGGTATATGGATAAAGGCATTGGGCCACTTTTATTGAATAATGCCCTAGTCCGAATTATAACTTTCAATTGGTGTACTCATCCAATTGTAATTGTTAAGGCAAGCAGGCCGCAGTAACACTGGTAAGGTTCCTCCCAAAATTGCCAATGGCAATTGGCTACAATGTATCAATTTGTATCCGTTTGTTTGTTGATATAAACAAATTGTTGACCGGAGTAAATAAACTATCTACTGACCCCACCCTATGACGTGTATCCGTCAAATCACGGGGTGCTGCATGCTGAAAAGCTCCTGCCATCACCCCTTGCCTGGTTCGTCGTTGACCGGTCAAAGCTATTACACCTGTACCTGTCTAAGTGTTGGCCAGTCAATTGCGAACCTGCCGGATACCTCTGTGTCATAAATCTTTACCTTACCAGTGCTACCCGCCTAAAGTGACCAAAGTCAAAGAAACCCCTTTGCTCAAACACTAGCAACAGTGTGGGATGGGCAAAAAGGCCAGAAACCAAGGGCCAATTGTGGGTTCAGGCCAAAAATTCCCACCCGGCCCTGAAGTGACCAAAATATCACACTGTTCACTAGGGAGGGGGTGGAGGGAAAAACTTCTCCTCTCCGTCGCTCTTTTAAAAATGGCAGCTCGGCTGCCTCGTGGCCACCCCTTTTATACAGGGGTAGCCATGCCCCCTAACTCACCCGGATGTCTGAGTCCGGGTGGGGGGGCCCCACAAAGAGCGCGGCGGCCATTTTGGCGCCGCGCTTTCATTGCAGGCGCACCCCCCAAAGAAAGACTCAGACACCGGTATATGGATAAAGGCATCGGGCCACTTTTATTGAATACTGCCCTAGTCCGAATTATAACTTTCAATTGGTGTACTCATCCAATTGTAATTGTTAAGGCAAGCAGGCCGCAGTAACACTGGTAAGGTTCCTCCCAAAATTGCCAATGGCAATTGGCTACAATGTATCCATTTGTATCAATTTGTTTGTTGATACAAACAAATTGTTGACCGGAGTAAATAAACTATCTACTGACCCCACCCTATGACATGTATCCGTCAAATCACGGGGTGATGCATGCTGAAAAGCTCCTGCCATCACCCCTTGCCTGGTTCGTCGTTGACCGGTCAAAGCTATTACACCTGTACCTGTCTAAGTGTTGGCCAGTCAATTGCGAACCTGCCGGATACCTCTGTGTCATAAATCTTTACCTTACCAGTGCTACCCACCACACGAGGAGGCATCCATGATGACTCACTGCCCCCCCCCCCCCAAGACTGTCAGCTCGGTCGCCAGGCCTGCTTGCACCACACCCAGAACGAGGTACATACCTCCAGCCGACAGGTGGACCCCTTCTCCTGCCTACCGGCAAAATTTTTGTAAGCCTATCCTCAGGTGTCCAATGGCTGTCTCCCAGCCATGCTCAGCAAGGGACTGAGCAACAGCCCTGTCCACTGACTGCCGGAACAGTCCGAACCACGGAGATCCATGTCTCCTCTAAATTGGTGTCTCGGCATGATGTTAGACCATAGCGACCGTGTGTAAGCCATACGAGATATAAAACGCCAGGTCACAGCCCCTCGACAGTTTAGTAACAGCAGTGATCCGTATAAGATCGTTGCCGCCGAGGTGCCTATTAAGAACATGGGCGGTCCAGCATCCCCGACGGACATCAGGAAAGGCCACAGTTCCCGCCCCCTTGTGCCGCGCATACCATACCATCGCATACGTGCGGATGCACACAGCCCAAATCGGGGTCCACTCTCTGTTGCCGCAGCATATACTGCTGCCCAGTGTACATAGCTGCGGCCCACCAGCCCCACTGCCACCGGTGTGTAGCGACACACAGGATCTGTAAAAGAGGAGAAGAGGTTAAGGACATAACTAGGTACTCGTACAGTGAGGACACGTACATATAAGAAATTGCACGTACATGCATGTCCGCCTCCGAGTACCCCAAACGTAGCCGCGATCAATGCGACGCCTATCCTAAATAAATGGGTGCCAAAATGGGCCCCAACACCGTGAAGCGCGGCACCGGTCACCCTCAGTAACATTACTTCGGTAAGGGTAGACCTATCCTGGTGGCAGAAAAACAGGCTGGGGTGCGCAGCAGGCACTGTCGAAAATTCATGTAGGGCACCAACCGGACAGATGTCTCCAATAAAACTTCGTAGCAGTCTGACTCCACTGCCTACGCCGTGCTGAACAACTGGTGAGGATCGTATCCCCACTTGAGCCCACTCATGTGTGACAGAGACATCATCAAGTTCCAGTGCCCTACGAGACACATCTGCCTTACGCAGATGGTACCAACTCTGGCACCCACTCACTGATGCGGAGCGCTCCAAAAAGGCTACCGTGGTAGCTGCGTGACCAAGAGCCACTTCACACCTATCCGAACATAAGTAATGCCAGCCTCGTGCAAGGTGGGTCAGAAACTCTGGGAACTGAGGTGACGCGTGTCCAGGCGGCGGACATGTTCCCGTGTCCACCCCTCGAAAACACGACGCATGAACGCATGGTGATACGCCTTACGTGTGCGAGGTGCCAATGACATGCCCGGTTCACCTCTCCTCGCCAAACGTCCAAATATCGGCCGGGAGTGGCAAGTGGAATTCATCTGCTTCCGGAGTAAGGCGCGGAACCGGGGGATCTGCAGGCGGGATAAAGCAGCAGCAATGTCGTTATTAATACCTGGAACATGTCTGGCCCAGAACAGCACATTTAGGCGTAGGCTTCTCAAAAAGAATAGACAAACTAATGTCATGACCCTGGGGGATTTGCATGTCTGGGAGTTGACAATGTGCACCACTGCCGCATTATCACACCGAAAATGGACCACTGAGTAGGCCCACTCATCGCCCCATAGCATCAGTGCTCCCAAAAATGGGAAGGAACTCAAGGAAGGTAAGATCGCGGAGGCGATCCGTGCCAAGCCATGCATGCTGCCATTGGCCGTAAGTCCACCTACCCTCAGAGTAAACCCCCATAAGTCAGGGAGCAGGAGGCATCCGACCGTACTTGAAATCTAGGGCAGACCATCAGGTCTGATCTCCAGGAAGAGACCCCGTTAAAACCCAGGAGTAATTTGAGCCAGACCAGAAGGTCCACCCGTATGCCCCTGATCAGCCGGACCCTGTGTTGACATTTTAACAGGCCAGCTATGGTGTCACACAGGCGCCTGGCCAATGCTCTGCCGGGTGGAACCACCCTGCAGGCAAAATTAAGGTGGCCATGAAGTAACGGCAGGTCACAAGGGAACACTTTATGTTTGGCAATCAATGCCAAAATCGCCGCGGAGATCCGAGCCACCTGATTCATGGTTAACCCGGATGCCCGTGCGACAGAGTCAATCTAGAATTGTGAGTTTAGTAGCTGGGCCCTCGGTCTTTTCAGGTGCCAAGGGGACACCCAGTTCCCACCTGAGTGTCTGAAATGTAGTGAGGAGACGCGTGCACGTGTCCGAGCCCCGTTCACCCCCGAACCAAAAGTCGTCGAGGTAATGGGCTAGAGACCGAGACCCCGACCTGCGAGCAAAGGCCCCACTGAATGAAAGTTCCGAATCGTTTGAATGCTGAACATGAATTAACTCAGTCAGAAGGGGTTGGCCTTATCTAAGTAAAATTCCCCTTGGAACCTAAAAACCCAATAGCTCTAAATCCATTGGGTGCACTGGCAGTAATCTGAAAGCCGAGTGCATATCACACTGTGCCAGGAAAGCACCGGGACTGCATGAGCGTGCCACCCATAGGGGCTGAACCAACTACGAGTACCTGACTGAACAAGGTCATCAGAAATGGCATCCCTGACCCGATAACCCACAGGGTGAGCTAAATGGAGGATTAAATGACATTCACCCTGGTTCTACCTCGTTACTAGCCTCATAGGGGAGACGTTCAATTTAGGAAAGGTGTTTCCAAGAAGGGACCCGCTACTCTCATAGCCCCAACTCCCGTAGCTGTGCAGCGGAGCCACCTCTTCGTTACCTTTCAAGGGAACCAGATTAGTAGCATCCTGGGACCCCTAACACCCCCGAATGGAATACAAAAGCCCCATTGAAAACCCTCCAGCAGGTACCCCGCATCATCCCTTCTTGGATGAGCTGAGCACCATCGCTCCAGCCTGAGTACACTAATTGGGGAGGGGGAGCTTTGACAAGGCTAGTTCTTTCAGACGGAGCTCTGATCGCCCCCTGTGCACCCCTACCTCTGCCCCGTAACCCCCCAACCTTCAGGCATGCAGAGGTGGCGTAAGGGCAGCGCAAAAGGGGACACCAAGTCGGTAACGACACTGGCACTTAGTACACATGTCGCCAGCTGAGCAGGTCGAACACAGCAGGCGGGCTGGAACCCCCTGCCCGACCAGTTAGCGTGGAGCCTGTGTCTGAGCAGCCCGCTGCACAGCATGACCACCATGGTACCTATCACCAGGCGCCAGTCACGTGGGAGTCATGTACACGAGCACAATTGCTGATAGTGCTCATCCCACCTCCTCGCAGGGTGTAGGGCCACCCTCATCCACATTCCTCGTCGTAAGCCAACTGCGATGGGCCCATCAAATCAACCATCACCCTGTAATTATTAGCAATGGATGGAACCATCGGGAAGGCCCAATCAGGCCGGGCCCTGCGGCATACCACCATATATATAAGGTATGCCGACAACCAATTGGCCCCAGGTGCGCGGTGGCTTACGACGATGGGACAGCTCTTTGTCTCTGTCGTCCTGTCCCTCTCTCTCCTCCTCAGTGGGCTCACAGTTCAATAGGGAGAATATCCACATATCCCCCTCCAGACCTTACCCCTCGTGACCTGCGGCAAATGATCACCCAGGGGCAAGGAATAACCAGCCGTCGGCAAAGCCATCGACGGCACGTTCTGTATAAAGGGCATACGCAGCAGGACCCGGACAGCCCCTGCGATGCTCGGCACTGCCCTGGGGGCGGACACCCCCGCCCTTAACGAGGGACCATTTAGCACCATGGGATACTGAGATAAGATGGTAACTGATGCCCGCTCGCATCAACTTGATGAGGCCAGGGCCACTAAACCCCACCACCATAAGTGGGCTGTGGTGTTGGTGCACTTAAATTGAACCTGATACTCACTAGGTGCACCCCCGTGAACCGCCCCTCGTGACCTGGGACAAATGATCACCAAGGGGCAATGAATAACCAGCTGTCGGCAAGGCCGTCACCGGCACCTTAGGTACATGGGGCATACGCAGTGGAACCTGGACAGCCCCTGCGATGCCCGGCACTGCCCCGGGGGTGGAAACCCCCACCCCCAATGTTGTGCCAGTATGGAACCAAGGGGCACTGGGATAGGCTGGCAACTGATGCCCACTCGCCTTGACTTGACGAGGCAATGGCCACTGAACCCCACCACCGGAAGTGGACTGTGATGTGGGTGCATTAACTTGAACCTGATACTCACTAGGTGCACCCCCGTGAGCCGCCCCCACTGGGGGTTCTGGCCCACGGTGGGCGTCGGAGCTTGCGACCGGAATCGAGCTCTGGGGCCACACCTGACCACTCCCCGGCTGTAGCTCTGGACGAACGGGAAGCTGCGAGACACCGGCAGGTGCTGGCCGGAGCATCTCAAGCAGCTCAACCCGGCTGGCCGCCTGCTGCAGTGTGGCAGCCGTGAACACGAAGGGCCCCCAGCAGAGAGAGAAGGGCGATCCCCCAGTATAAAGTTGGCTGGGTGGGCCGGACGGCCCACTAGGCATTTGACCAGGAACCCCAAAGTGAGGGCCTGGGCCCGAATAGGGCCATGCCCAAAACTCCGGCCCATGAGGGGCCAGAGGGGAAATGTGCTGTGCACCCGCACCAGGACCTCCCCCACTGTCCTGACCCATGGCCGGCAACTGCGGGCCGAGGGCCGAAGCCCCTGAAGGGCCGGCCGGAGGCCGGCCAGCCAAGGGCCAAGCACCAGCCTGCATCGCCCCACCGGTATTGGTGGGTAAAGCTGGGGTAGTGCCCTGCCACGGGGGCGCAGCCCTGGTCCTCCGACCTGAGGGCTGCCCCCCCCCCTGCGCAGGGCCCGCAAAAGTCCTTCCCTTTGGCTGCAGTTTCGTCGCCGTGGCCTTCCGTTTGGGAGGCATATCTGTTAGAAAGAGCAGGATCCCTTTCCAGGGATCAACCTGACGCCAAAAAACACAGAGCAGCCAGCAAGCCAAAGGCTCTGGTCGAATCCTTCCTTCCCAGCCGGGAAAGAGCAAGGGCTAAAGAGCCGAAGAGTCGAAGGAACAGCGACGGAGAAAACTTCTCCTCTCCGTCGCTCTTTTAAAAATGGCAGCTCGTCTGCCTCGTGGCCACCCCTTTTATAGAGGGGTGGCCACGCCCCCTAACTCACCCAGATGTCTGAGTCCGGGTGGGGGGGGCCCCCGCAAAGAGCACGGCGGCCATTTTGGCGCCGCGCTTTCATTTCCATATCTGCAGTATTCTGAGACAGAGGTGTAGGTGAAGCTGTGGCATCTTGGTCATTGTGATAAATTGTCCTATGCAAGTAGTTTGTTGTTCAAAGAAGAGTATTATTTCATGGGATAGCCCTACAGAACCATCACTTTAAATGGGGAGAAATATATTTGGAGGGTCCAAGGATTATAATCCTGCTTCAAACCATAGACTGCTCAAAACCCTCCATGCAACTGCATTTTTTTTAAGAGAGAGAAAGAACACCAGGTTTCTGCTAAACAAGTTGTGGTAAGTTTGCTTTTTTTGGACAAGACTTGTACCTCTGGGGACTTATGAAGGCACAAATGTACGTTTTTGCAAAAACTATATCAAGGAGGACACATGTCATGGTCCACCTAGCCAATGGTTCATGTAATATCCAAATTGCTAAAAAAAAAAAAAAACAACCACTAGCATGCAACTGGACTTGTTTTCTCAGTTCCATTTGCATGTGTGAAATGTCATCATGGAGATGTCTACCAATGCATGGACTCCTCTCTAAATAACAACTCCAAGGTATATAAGGTATATCAAAGAATGGGTGCTCTGTAGCCTTCCTTTCCTACTAAACCATCATTCCACCCAATCTATCTAATCCATGTAGTTGCTGGTATCAGATATTACCACTGTAACCCAAAAACAGTAAAAACACAGTACAGTATTAGCAACTGGGCCAAAACTGTACATGGATATGTACTTAGCTGCAGGAAAAGAAAAATTATGTGTGGCTGCATAGAGTGTCACTTCAGCATTAGAAAACGGTGCCTGTGAAATTTTCCCATATGTATTTCCCCCACTTAAATGTTTGCTGTATACAGCATGCAGTATACTCTAAGTGGCAAAAAGATTTAAGAAGCAATTCAGAAGGAGTAGGTACTGTATATAAATGTGATCCTTAATACCTTTGAAAGTGTAGAGTTTGTGACATTCCTCACTGCCCTGAATAGGCACATCAGTTTTTACTGCATTACTTCTCTTTATTTCACATTTGAACTGCTGGTGGAAAGGTGCGTTTGATATATCATGTGCTGCTTTAATCACAGTTGTATTGCCGTCTTACCCTTTTCTCATTGTGGGCTTTATGGCAATTCTGTGTCAGTGTCTTTTATTAGCGTCTCATCTGCACCTCTTTCCCTCCAGCATATGCTAACTCACATCAGCCCGATGCTTTATTTTAATATCTTTAAACCTGAGACCTCATTAATGTTTAATATCTGCTAATGAAAAAAAACCTCTCCTTTCTGAGTTATGACAGTTTAATCTTCATGTTCCCTCAGAACCAAGCCATTTTAAAAAGTTCAGTTTGATGAATTTAGGGGCTAATCATATTAAACTTCAGCATTTTTATGTAGCTACCAGATAAAAAGACAGCATTTGGAAAACATCTATTATGCAGCAGCTCTGCAAAAAACAGTTTTTCATTGCAGCAAATAGTAGCAGCTCAGAGCGGTCTTTGCACCTTGTAATTTAGGAGATGCAAATTCTGTAGGTGTCACTGGTTCCACATACCTGAACCACCTTTGTTCACTGTAGCATAGCTGTGCTGGTGACATTTTGCAGAGTCTACTCAGGAGTTTCTGCTTCCTGAGGCAGGGCAATAGATGGCATTTTCTGAGTGCCAAAATCAAGGTGGAAAGTACCCTCCATCAATCAGAAAGTTGTTCTGACACACAAAATCTAACACACCTCTTCCCCCATCCCTCCTGTTTAGAATACAAACACTACTGATTAAAAGCACAATTCTTAACTGTTGTCCCCCCCCAATGTATTTTGTATGCAAATTTGTTCAATTCTATGAACTTGAAAGCAATGACATATGACAGCGAAACAAGGGCTTTAACAGCTGCAAAAGAAAAACGGCTGCAAGTAACACAACGAGCTCAGAATCTCACTTTGCAGTAAAGTCAAAAATGAGGATATCAGGTGAAGATCACTGCTAAAAGACATAGTAACAGAATACCTAATGAACAAATTAAGGTGGGCTGGCCATGTTGCACACACAAGTGACAATAGATGGAGCATCAGAATAATGAATTGGTGTCTGAGAGATCACAGAAGACCTAGAGGGAAGATTTTCTCAAGAAAAATGTTGGAACAACATGGACAAGAACTGCCAGGGAAGGATCACTATGGACAGAAGTTGTGTGGAATGTCATCGCGGAGACATCTACTCATACGAGGACTCCTCACTGAATAACAACTTCAAGGTATCTAAGGTATCTTAACTGGTGGAGATTATCAGTGGCCTGGTCAGATGAAATTATGTTGAAAGCAGACCCCTCTCACGTTAGCATTCTCAGAAATTACTCAGGACTCACATCACACTGATTCTAGCCAGCAGAGCAATTCTGCCAGTAGATATCTGAGATCAGCCAGCCAAGAAGCATTGGGTTGGCAGAGAAAGATCTGGCCAAGAAGAAGAGGACTTTCAACAGTGGAAGAGACCCTGCCTACTCCTAACCCATTGCAACTGGAACATCTTTGAATCAGTATGTCCTTATGAGCAAATAATAATTTGCTGGCTTTTCATGGCATCCTGAAATCTGCTGCCTGAAACAGCTTCCTCGCACTGCCTAAAATAGATTTTCTCTATCAGTAGATTCTGAAACAAACTTAGCAAACCATGGTAGTTTGGGAAGGCATAGTGAAAACAAATCAGGAATGTAAAGGCATAAAAACTTCACTTGCAGTGCCTACCCTTTGAATCCCAAATGTTACAAATATTTTGAACAATTACAGTCTCATTGTACACTAAGAATAATTCAGTAGTATAAAATTGTATTTAATTAATGTGTTTCAGGGTGCATGTGTCATGCCCTCCCAGCACATAAATGCTTGAAGAGATCTTTGCCATACATGCAGCGGTGTACACAGAAGGCTCTAGCAATCTGATCACAGTCTTTCCCTTGCCCCATGAATGAATGCATACCAGGGGTAGTGGTGAATCTAACTTTATTAATGTCATTCTCCATAGGAAGGATAATTTATCAGTTTGTTTCTGATATGAATTTACCAAAATATGCATAGTACTTCATGTTCACAATACAAAGAACTTGGGAAATTTTTTAAAGACAAAAACTGAAGCTTTATAAACACAGAACATGCCTGTTGTGTAATTTTTGGGCTCAAAAACAGCTTGCTACAGTGGTTGGCAGTGACACCAATGAACCTGTTTTTGAGTTCTTCCCTCTTTGCATTACACTGACCCCAGATTTCATCATAGTGAGGTGAACACAGGTTCCACTAAATTCAACATCCAAATCAATATGGTTACATTTGTGACCAAATGATTGATTTTATGTCAGTCATTGCATCTGAATAATTTCTAGCCATGCCATTGTTTGATTCACTGTTACGTGCACTGTAATTTGTGCAATTATGATGGAGACTTACAGGATGAGTAGATAGCTATCTTTACAGCAGTAAGTGTCCATTAATTCATTTATATGCTACATTTCTCCATAACAGACATGCACATAGAGTTACTATACTTTGAGTACTGAGTTCTTTTATTTCCTGAAAGGATCTGAACTACTGCTTATCAAAGATTCTTCTGTTCCATTCTCTTCAGGGATATAACTTCCAGACTGAATGAGATATTAGAATCCCAAGCACGCTGCAATCTTTTGAACATCAAACTGTTTTAGAACATGCCTACTTTTTGAAAGTTTTTTTTTTTTTGCTGATACAGGAGACTGAAGGTTGGGTGGTACAGAAAGGTTATTTCACTTCATAAAATCATGTGTCTGGCTAACCCACTAGTTTCCATCAGATGTTCAAAATATACTTTTTTATTGGAGTCATCATGGATAATTGGAACATGAAAAGCCAATAAGTTCATCAATCCATGACTGCTGCAAAGGATCACTTGTCTTCATTAAACAATAATTTCTTCCATGTTTTATGTACAGATTTATGACTTGTCAGATTATAACAAAGCTCAAAGCTTATTTAGAGGTGAAAGGGGCAAGCTAGGAACCCAGCAAACTGGAAGAGCTACAGAAACAGCAGTGGCTGAAGAAAGGCATCTGCGATGGATTGGCTATGTTTGATTAGCCCAAATATTTTAAAGTTTTTTATATACATGCAGCAGGCACCCTGAGATATGCAGATGAAACTACTCTAATGGCAGAAAGTGAAGAAGACCTAAAGAAGACCTGATTAGCTTGAAAGAATAGAGTGCAAAAGCTGGCCTGAGACTCAATATCAAAAAAACAAAAATAATGGCAACTGGCCCTATCACTCCCTGGCAAAGAGAAGGGGATGAAATGGAAGCAGTGACAGCCTTTACCTTCTTAGGATCCAAAATCACTGTAGTCATGAAATAAAAAGATGATTAATTCTTGGGAAGCAAGCTATGAGAAACCTAGGGGACATAATAAAAAGTAGAGACATCACCCTGCCAACAAAAGTCTGCATAGTCAAAGCAATGGTATTCCTAGTAGAAATGTATGGTTGTGAGAACTGGACCATAAGGAAGGCTGAGCGCAGAAGAACATACACCTTTGAAATGTGGTGTTGGAGAGTACCCTGGACAGCAAAGAGAGCAAATAAGTTGATCCTGGAGGAAATCAACCCTGACTGATCCTTGGAATGACAAATATTGAAGACTAGCTGATTACCCGGCCTTGCTCGGGCTTCCCCCCCCTTAAAGGAAGTATTGTTTCTTCAGCAGCAGGGGCTCCAGCCCATAAACTTTAAGTTCTGTCAAGCTGTGGCCTCCTTTCACTGTAGAAAGCAGGATGCAGTATTAATTTTCCAGCTGGACAGAACTTTAACTTTACGGGCCTGAGAAGAAGAAAGCTGAAGAAAGCTTTACTGGCGGCGTGTCCCGGCAGTAAGTTCAAACCACTATCAAGCCGCATCTTCCTTCCTTCAGCGAAAGGAGGCTGTGGCTTGACAGAACTTTAAGTTTACGGGCTGGAGACACTGCTGCTGAAGAAAGATGTGGCTGCTAATCACAGCCACAGCTTTCTTTAGCGGCAGCGTGTCCTGGTGGAAACTTCAAACCATTGTCAATTTCCATTCTCCTTCCGTCTAACTTTAAGTTTATGGGCCAGGCATGCCGCCGGGTGGAAAATTTGAACCGCTGTCAAGCCACGTCCTTCTGCCCTCAGCAGAAGGAGGCTGAGGCTTGACAGAAATTTAAGTTTACGGGCCGGAGACGTCGATGGGAGGAAAATTCAAACCGCTGTCAAGCCGTGTCCTCCTTCCTTCATTCCTTACTTGCAAACGTGGCCCTCTGTGGCCTTTGTCACTTTTATGTTGTACTGTTGAGAATGCCTGGAAACCATCCTGTCAGTAAGTTCTCCTAAAGAAAAAGTGCAGCTGCATTGGCTGTGTTGGCTGTGTTGGGAATGATTAGGGGAAATGGAGGCTGTGGTGCATGTGTACAGTACTGCTGTTTCATTGCTTTTTGTCCTGTTGCTGGGGGTGTCCCATTTGCATCCCACTTTGGGGGGCATAAACCCCAAATGGGTTTTGTGACCCCCACAGTGCTGATCTTGCAAGCCCAAGGTATGTATGTGCCAAATTTCAGTGACATTGGTCCAGAGGTATGAGTTCCTTTAGAGCACATACAAACCCACACCTTTGTTTTATAGATAAATAAAGCTAAAGTACTTTCGACACCAAATGAGAAGAGAGGACTCACTCGAAAAGGCCTTGATGTTGGGAAAGATTGAAGGCAAAAGAAGAAGGCATGGCATTGTTGATGCAATGGGCGTAGAGTTGAGTGGGCTCCAGAGGATGGTGGAGGATAGGGGTGTCTGGTGCACAGTGATCTATAGGGTTGCAAAGGGTTGGACTCAACTATGCGACTGAACAACAATAGCAGGCACAGCAGTAGGGAAGGCAGATTAAATAAATAGTTATAGTCAGCAAGTTCTCTATGCATTAGACTCCCATTCTAGCCCAGCGAATTAAACTCTCCACACACCTTGAAGTATAAAAAAACAGTTCTTTACTTACAGTTGCTTAGCTGTAGAAGAGTAAGCAGTTGCTTTGGTAGATAAACAGTTCTATACAAAAGCTTTCATTAACCAAACACGCTCTACTTTTAAGGCAAATTGTAGAGTGAGAGAGAGCAGAACAACACATCATGATTGTTAAAACACAGCTCATCCCCTACCCCACAACAAACCCTCCTCCAGCATCTGGTTTCCCAGTGGCTGCAGTTAGGACACACAAATCAGCTTCACCTTTTGGAACTTTCCAGTGTTTTGATGTATTATGTTATTTGTTCTTATTGTGTATCAATTTGCAAAGATTTTCTGTTAAATGGCCACTTTACAGTTATGTACTATAGGGTCCCAGTAGATTAGAAAATCCTTACAAAATGGTTGTGCTGATAAAAGTTTGATTTAGAAGAGGAGGTTGTAGAGGGAAAAGACACATGTCCTTGTTATCTTGATTCAACTAATATAATTTCCATGCTCATCTATAGGAGGGGCAATGGAAGGGCAAATTCCTTACAGTGATGTTTCACATTTATACTTCTCCTTATATTTTATTTTAGGGCTTTAGGATCTTACTTTTAGTACGTAAATGTTCCTTAGATAATTGTAGAAAATAAGGCTCTGAGAGACAATGAAGTTGTGACAGTTATTTCCTGATGTTTTGAGTTTAAAAAAGTTTCAGAGCACTTCCTTTTCATCAAGAAACTTCCGTTTGGGCACATTGTTGGCGCATGGAACTTATGGAGCATATATACATATGGTGTTTACTCTGGCCTATGTTTGCATTATCATTTGTGCTGCTTTTGATACACTATATAACATTCCAAATCCTTGTAAACTTAATTAGAATCCTAGGATTGTAGATCTGGAAGGGACTTTAAAGGTAATTGAATCCCATTCTCTGCTAATGCAGGAATTGCACAATTGAAATATATCTGACAAATGACCAACCAGCCAACCCTCAGTGAGGGAGGGTCTACTCCTTTCTGAGGCAGTCAAAAGGAATAGCTCTTAATATTAGCACATGGTTCCCAATGTTTAAGTGATATCTCCTTTCTTGAAAGTTAAACCCATTGCTTCAGGACCTGCCCTCTAAAGTTATAAAATCCAAGTGTCCTCCATCCTCTGCATGAAAGCCTTTGAATTATTAGAAAATAGCTCTCATATTAATTTAATTTTATTTTATTTTCGTGCTTGTATGCCGCCCACTCAGGAAACCTGACTCAGGGCGGCTCACATAGCAGTCAAATAAAAATCACAATGAATACAGAGTCACAGATATATAAAAACAGATAAAAATCACCCCCATTAAAACCCACCCACCCCATTCATAAGACCTCTATGTCTTCTGTCTTCCAGGCTAAATGCAAACAGTGGGAAGGTAGGAGCTTCTACCCATAAGGAGACAGAAAGAGGTCCCAAATGTTATCCTTTCTTACCAAGACAATGAAATGGACCTCTTCAAGCTCCTTTCCACCAAACAGTTGCAATGCTCTGAATGTTCCACCTGTAAATAAGATGTTGGGTGGGAGAGGGGCATTGGGATACATTTGTAAAGAAATCCTCTCTAGCATTGCCAAAGCAATTGATCTAGGTAGGAATGTTAATGAAGGCCATTGAACTCAAGAACTAAAGGACCCATTATTGCTCTTCTGCACTGCATTTCCTCCACAGGATTCTAGTCAAGAGTGCAAGCGCAGCGCCAAAATGGCCGCCGCGCTCTTTGCGGGGGCCCCACCACCCGGACTCTGACATCCGGGTTAGTTAGGGGGCGTGGCCACCCTCTTTAAAAGGGGTAACCACGAGGCAGCCTGCCTGCCATTTTAGAAGCGACGGAGCGGAGAGGTTTTTGCCCCGTCGCTTCCTCCCAGCTCTTTTCTCGCCTCTTTGCAAGAGGCTCGATTTTGCTTTCCTCCCCTGCTAGCCTCTGTTCGAGGCTTCTGTTTCGCTTTTCTCGCCTCTTTGCTAGAGGCTCGAGTTTGCTTGCTAGCCTCTGTTCGAGGCTTCTTTCCCCCCCCCTCTTTTCTCGCCTCTTTGCAAGAGGCTTGATTTGCCCTTTGTTTCAGCAAGGATTCCCGTGGAGAGAGACATTTATGGGTCTCTCTCTTTGAGTCTCCTTCAATCGGAGGTTTTCCTTTCTCACAGCACCGGACTGCAGTGGCTCCGGTGGCTAAGAGGCTGACTGGCAGGCAGAAAGTCAGCGGTTCGATTCCGGAGTACTGCAGAATGGAATGCTTCACTGTTCCTTCTGGGTGGGGGCCATCAGCCCACCCCCTCTATTTTTCGGAGTTCCGTCGGGCCGGAGGGCTCGGATGGCAACTCCGCAGGTCCAATGAGCCCAGGCTGAGGGCTCGGGCAGGGGGTGGCACAGGCCTGCCCCGCTGGGGTTCTTACCCCCGCTGCTTATTTGCCCGGCTTGGGCATAGCGGCCCACTTGGGCACGGTGTGGGTTTCTGCCCCACCGTCATTCCGGCCCCTCACTGGCCGGATTACTAGGCATGCCCCTATTATGGCTGGGGATTACCATGGGTTATCCCATATCAATTACCTGGTGGGGCCATCCGACCCATCCGTCCCACCTTTTCCTGGTGGGTTTGATGCTGCGGATGCTCCCTTGCCTGCAATTTGGCAATGGAGGCATCAATGGTCATTGATCCACCACCTTGGATGGTGGGCGCGCCAACTCGGTGGTTCCGGCCCACATGCCAGCCATGGCTGCGCAGTGGGCCGCCAACAGGGTTGAGCTGCCGGAGGCCATCAGGCCATGGTAGGCTGGCACCTCGCGGCTCCCCATCCGGCCTGGACCCACGGGAACACGGAGCTGGATGGACATCGCGAACTCCGACGCTCACCGCAGGCCGGAACCCCCAGTGGGGGCGGCTCGTGGGGGTGCACCGAGTGAGTATCCTGGTCAAATCAACACACCTGTGACTCTAGTGCATCATGGTGGGGGGGTATAGTGGCCATGGTTGCAACAGGCCAATTACACTCTGGTTCTTACTGGGGTGACCCCCCTATGCTTTTCCTTAATTTCTCTGGGACCGTAGGGCCGGTTATGTGTTTATCCACTCCAATCCGTGCCAACAGTGGTTCTGCCGATGGCCGGTTGCTCTATGCCCCTGGGTGACCATTTGTTCTGGGCTATTAGCTAGACTCTGTGGTTTGGGGATTATATTCGCATTTTCCCCCTCCTGCAATGTGAACACACTGGTTAGGGCATTAGGGGCAGGACGACAGGGTCAAGGAGTTGCCCCGTCGCCGCGACCTGCCTCTCTATGGGTCCAATTGGTTACCTGCCTATTGGGCATCCATGGCAGGATATATGTGGGCCCGTCCTGATTTGGCCATTCCAATGGTCCAGTGCTTGGACAATGATTGCCGGGCCGTGGTTGTTTTCCCTGGCCTGTCGTGGTTAGCCTAGGTCAAGACATTTGGCTTAGGGCGGCCCTTCACCCTGAGATGCCAGCGATGAGCCCTGCTAGCACTTATAGTTATTATATGTGACTCTTACGTGGCAATGCTTATGGCCCATGCGGAGAGTCCACTTTCGGGCAACCACCTTTGTGCCTCGATCTGGAGCTCTCAGATTGAGTTAGCTGCTACCATCTTCAACGGGGGACAGGTTGGGCAGGGAACTGGCCCCAGATTATGGGTTGCTCGATCAGGAGTGGGCTCTGGTGAGGCTTCGCTTCTCAAGGGCTGATCAGCTGGAAGAGGGTACTAGCCTGGCGCTGCCATATGTCCGGTTGCTCCCCCACAGGTGTTTGTGGCAGCATGTGGTGCATGCCCTGGCCTGTCGTCTGCTACCAAGCCAGGTCTACACTGACTGAACTAGAATTGGTACCCATTCCTTCCAGTTGGGTGCCGCATCAGCTGCGGCTGCATTTGGGTGCCCGGCGCCTGACATATGTTGCATAGGCCGGTGTGGATTCGCCCAATTCTCTCTGTCTGTTCGTCCCTTCACTCAATGAGTGCCTTGTTTGCCCTCTATTTTCCCTCCTTATTTTACACACCCTGTGTGTTTCCGCACACTGGTAGTAGTGTGGCTTGTGGGCCACGACTCTGTGCACTGGAGCGGCGCAGTATGCTGCTTCGTCAGAATGGGGATCCCATCTCGGGCTACGCGTAACCGCGTGGTATGGTGTGCATGGCATAGAGGTGGCGGAAACTGTTGACATTCCTGATGTCCATTGGGGATGCTGGGCCGCCACATGTTTTAATTCTGCACCTCGGTGGCGGTGATCTTGCACGGATTGCTGGCCCAGACTTAAAGACTTCTGAGTGCAGTGACCTAGCGTTTCTTTGCCATTTATGGCCATCTACACGATTGCTATGGTCATACATCATGCCGGTGCAATATCATAGGCGAGACTTTGATCCGGTGATCGGACCGTGCCCGACGGTCAGTGAACAGGGCTGTTGCCTGGTTCCTTGCCTGGAATGGCTCGTGAACAGCCATTTGTTGTCTGGGGATAGGGTTACAGGTATTTAGCCTGTATTCTGGAGATGGGTTTCACCTGTCAACAAGTCGAGGCACCTCTCTTTTGAATAACGTCCAAGAGGGCCAGGTGACCGAACTGTCGGTCAAGGGGAGCGGCCCTGGCTGCAATGTGGCAATGTTGCCAAGTGGAAGGTGCCTCTCTGAGAGTCACAGGTGATGCATGGCTGCATCAATTTCACCTGCAGAGTGGTAATACCAGGCAGTGCTTTCGCCTAATGTCTGGGTCACACTATGGCGGGTCTCGCTAAACGACACCGCAGGGTACGGCTGATTAGGGGTTTACAAGTGGACCTGTTGGTTTGGCTCACATTCCGGCAGGACTTCCCTGCTGTCTCCTTGGGAGGTCTGAGCTTCTGGTCACCACCACTTCTGGGTACAGTCGGATGCCTCCAGCTCCCTGGGGTGGGGGGATTTATTTAAGGACAGTGTGCCTATGTCATTGGCCCCAGGGATGGGAGGGCACGGATCGCTTACACGATCTTATGTTTCTAATAATTTTACTCAATTCTGGGTATCCCTTATGCTCTGGGGGGACGGGTGGCCAAATTCTGTGCCTCGCTTTTGGTGTGGCAATGCTGCGGTGGTGCACATTGTCAAGGCTCAAATCGTCTAAATCCCCCGGAGTCATGGCCTCAGCTCGCCTATTGTTCTTGGGTCCATGCGCTTTAAGGCACTCCTTTGGGCTAAACATGTGCCAGGCATTTATAACGATATTGCTGATGCTTTATCCCACCTGCAGATCTCCTGGTTCAGTGAGTGGGATCCAGCTGCTTGGGAACTACCCCTTACACTCCTGGCTGAGATATGGTCATTTGGCAAGGAGACGGGAACCGGGCGAGTGGCATGTCTTGGCAACTCGCATGCGCACGGCGCATCAGCATCCACTCCTTCACTTTAGAGCCTTTCGTGGGCAAAAGGCAATTGCCCAAAATGTGGCCGACATTGGTCGACTGGGTTTGATCATGTCTTCTCTGCCCTTATGATCTGTGGTTGGCTTCACACACCATAGCCACCAGGCTTTAAGCCTTGATATTCATGGGCAGGGCCCAGGGCTTTCCTGACTATCCGAGGGTCTTCTGCATACGCCATGTATTTGGAGGGTGGACACGTGTACGTGGCCACCGCCCGGACACACGTCGCCCTATCCTCACAGATATTCTGACCCACCTTGCACGAGGTTGGCATAGATGATGTTGCAATAGGTAGGAGGAGTCTCTTTACATGCAGCTACCGCTGTAGCTTTTTTCTGGAGCTCGATGACTCAGCGAGCTGGTCCCATGGTCAAAAGGGGACGTGTTTTGTAGGGCACTGGAACTCGAAGATGTCTATATCAACCAAGAGTGGGCTCAGTTGGGGATTCGTCCCTTGAAGGCCGATCAGCATGGAGTGGGCAGTGCTGTATACTGCTATGACATACATATGCTGACATCGTTCCGGTTGGTGCCCTACATGCAATTGGCAGTGCCTGCTGCACTCCCTGGCCTGTTTTTCTGCCACCAGGATGGGTCTCCCCTTACTAAATTTAAGTTCTGGATGGTGACCGGTACCACGCTTCACAGTGTGGGGCCCGTTATGGCACCCATTCATTCAGGATAGGCGTCACATTGACCGCGGCAGCTTTTGGGTACTCAGAGGTGGATATATGTGGGCGCATGGGGGTGTGTGTGTATTTTCCTTATATGTACGTCCCCTCACTGTATGAGTACCTAGTTATGTCCTTAACCCCTTCTCCTTTTTTGACAGATCCTGTGTGTCTCCGCACACCGGTGGCAGTGGGGCTGGATGGCCGCAGCTATGTACACTGGGCGCCAGTATATGCTGCGGCGACAGAGTGTGGACCCCAGCTCGGGCTGCGTGCATCCGCATGTATGCGGTGGTATGGTATGAGAGGGCGGGAACTGTTGCCATTCCTGATGTCCATCAGGGATGCTGGACCACCTGATGTTATTATTCTGCACCTCGGCGGCGATGATCTCTCACGGATCAATGACCTTTCCTTAAAATGTTGAGGTGCAGTGACCTGGCCCTTTTTACATAATTTATGGCTGTAAAGCTGTTGCTATGGTCTAACATCGTGTCGAGACACCATTTCAGGGGAGACATGGATCTCCGTGGTCTGGACCGTCCCCGGCGGTCAGTGAACAGGGCTGTTGCCTGGTTCCTCACTCAGATTGGCTTGGGGACAGCCAGTAGAATCTGATGATAGGCTTGCGAAAATTTTGACCTATAGGCAGGATATGGGGTCCACCTGTCGGCTAGAGGTATGTACCTCTTTCTGGAGTAGGTGCAAGCAGGCCTGGTGACCGAGCTGACTGTCTGGGGGGGGGCGGTGAGTCATCATGGACGCCTCCCTGTGTGGCGGGTAGCACTGGGTAAGGTAAAGATTTATGACACATAGGTATCCGGCAGGTTCGCAGTTGACTGGCCAACAAGTAGATAGGTACAGGGAAAGCAGGTTTGGCCGGTCAAGGGCAAACTATGAAAGGGGTGATGTCAGGAGCTTCACAGCCTGCATCACCTTGATATTTGAACGGATACACGTCATAGGGTGGGGTCAGTAGATAGTATATTGACTCCGGTCAACAATTTGTTTGTGTCAACAAACAAATTGATACAAATTGATACCTGTAGCCAATTTTCATTGGCATTTAGGGTGGAACCTTACCAGTGCTACTGCGGCCTGCTTGCCTTAAAGAATTACAATTGGATGATACACCAATTGAAAGTGATAATTCGGACTAGGGCATTATTCAATAAAAGTGGCCCAATGAGTCTTTCTTTGGGTGGGTGCGCCTGCAATGTCTGATATACTGCCTATGTGGCATTTTTTGTGTGATAAAAGAACTGTGATTTTTCTCATGAAACGGTGTCCTAAATGATGATACAGTGTACACCGATACATCTACTCAGAATGAACCTTACTGAAATGATTGGAGTTTACATCCTGGTGAGTGTGTGTAGGATTACAGCCATTTCTCTTACTGTCAGCAGGGTTTTGAAGGATTTTTTTTCTACAACCCCTTTTTTAATTCTTAGCCTGAATGAGAAAGAGCAACAATGTAAATCTGACAATTAATTTATATTATTTGTTCAATGGATGATAGTCTATGAAATAGAAGGTTGCTTCAGAATGGAAATTACAGTCTGTTGAAAGCACAGAGAATGAGCCCAGGAAAGACATAAATTCTCATGATGTTAGTGGTAAATAGCATTGATTTAGCAGGAAATGATTCAACTTAAAAGAGGCAGAATTTAAGAGGTTTTTAAAATAATAAAAAATCAGATACAACTGACTTTCGAGCAAGGGCAACCTAATATGTCTATTGCATGTTTTAGTGAAATTAAAATAAACACTTAATGGAAGAAAAATTATAGTAAGCTTCTTCCACAATGCCTTGTGTACTTTGTAAAATGGATATTTTAATAATGATTTTTACCAAATGAACATACTTAACAGAAAGATGTTAACTTCAATTTAATCCACATCTTTTATATACAAACCTTGCACTGGCTAATATTTTGAATGTAGATTCATTTAACACAGGATGCACTTTGTGCAGATCTCAGTTCTAAGTACATTTAGGTTGATATACATGAGTACAGAAGCAACTATAAACTATTCAAACAAGAAGTAACGAAAGCATAGAAATGAAGCAGCAGACTTGCAGCAGAAAGCTCTGCTTGCTGTCAGAATTCTGGCCACAATCTCACTTTAATTGAATTTTTGATTATATAGAAATAGGTTTCAGAAGGTTTTTTTATTTCATAAGTTATATTTCTGTAACAGAATACAGAATTCACAAAAGGTACACATATTTTTGAAGGGATTGGGAGATGGACTTTCTGGACAATGATTTACTTTCAATAACTGTTTAATTTGGGATCTTTAGTGACCCATTTAAACATTAGATTGGAGCAATTTGTATCAATTTGTAAATAAATCATCTTTCCAATGCTGTGTATGCACAATAAAATGGTATCTCTGACAGAAACATTAAGCTTTGTGTTCATTATACCTGGATTAAAGGCAACCTGGGCACAATAAACAGTGCCAGAGAGGATTTATGAACCTGCTTCTTGAGGAGAGCTTTTCTACTGAATTAAATTGCATCAAGAAAATTGCTGAACTTTGGTCCCATTTGATCTGGAGTGGAGAACCAAGAGAGGGGAATATACAAATAAAGTGAAACAATATTTCATACTGTCTTTGAAAGCACAGTCATTCCAAAGCAGTTATTCTCGCCTTCAACTGAGAAATTGTAGGAGATGCTTTATCTGAATCCCAGTCAACAGAACTAGGATATTATGTTTATGTTTGTATCATGATGGCTATAGAACTCAGTTTTGAGATACAGTATAGGAAGGTTCATATGTTAGTATTTTACTTACCTGAGGAATATGGTTAGCTTCTCATTTCCAAATCCCATTGACTAAACTTATATTTCCTATATTTTGCCCTAAAACATGGAGATTTACATATATTTATGTTGTTATGTGCCATCAAGTTGAAAATGATTTGTAGTGAACCTAATGGAGTTTTCAAGGTAAGTGAGGTATTTAAGGAGTGGCTTTACCAGTTCCACACCCCCAGGGAGTTCTTATGGCTGAATGAGGATTCAAAACCTTGTCTCCTGAGCCCTCATCTGACTTTATCCACTGCATCAAACTGGGCATCATATGCTCTTTATAGAATATGAGTTCTGAGAATATGGATGAGAATTTCTTCAAATGCATATGCCCATAAATATACCGAACATGAGTATGAAGAAGGTTGCATTTTACAGGCAAGGTGAATAAACCAGAATACTCCAGAGTACTATGCACAATGACCCATCTGCTCTTGTTATTTGTAAAACATTTTCCCCTTGAGAACTGAAGCCTGAGGTGAATAGAATTTGGTCAACAGATGGAGGCCAATTTCCCATGATTGCCCGATTTCTCTTGGAATACCTGAGTTAACTGAGAACGGCCTGAAGCATTTCTCCCCCAATCTGTTTCTGGTGAAACTTCATTGTTCATCCAGGTCTGGATTTGACATGAATCATTTACAAGGAAAAACATCCTACAGAAAAGGCTGTATCGTGCTCAATTAAATTAATGTTCCTAAGAACAAATGCTATAAACGGCAGTCTGGCATTACAAGAAATAAATACTAGTCAGTGTGGTACTTGCTAAAACACACACATATTGGAACGATTCAGAAAATATGTTCTACTACAGTAACAAGATGTGGGCCTTTTAAGAAACACATTTCCCAGTTGGAAGCAGTGTCAAATGAATGCAATTATACTTCAATGTAAGTCGTCTGTCTGTCTGCTCTTCATAGGATAACTGAGTTGGAATTGGTCTATGATTTGCTTTATCTCAAGAGTTTAACTGTGTGCAAAGAGAAAACACACATGCACAAACTAGCTTCATTCTAACCAAAGTTGACCCAACATATTTTGTTGCAGCAAAGGGGGAAATGACCACTCCCTGTTTAGAAGCTGATTGGCAGCTAAATCTCACGTCAGCATTAGTAATATGACAGCAATTTCCACAGACCCTGAGGCATGGTCATGAAAGACAAACATGCAAGTATTCACACACAGCTTGGTTCAGAGGGTGAACTAGTCTACAACACCTGCCACCTGAAGCAGTCACCTTATTCTGGCTAGCAGTGCAGCTAGTCTAGGACAAGACTTTTACACTTCCTGCCACTCTATTTCTACATTGTCCCTATCTTAGGGAAAATTCTAGCAAATAGAGGGAAATAATTACAATAGCAAACGAAGTGCAATTAATCCCCCCTTTCCATGAAAAACCTGATTAATTTTCCAGGTTAATTATAAATTCTAATTACTTTTATCACTACAGATAAAAGAGGTTTAGCCTCACTTGATGGGGCAGCTACTGCTTTGAATTCTATTGTAGTGTTGGGGAGTCTCCGTCTTTCTCACTCATACACACACATGCACACACACACACACAGTGAGTTTCCATGGCCCAGTGGGGAATTGAAGTCAAGCCTCCTGAGTCCTAATCTGTCACTCTGTCCACTGCACTACACTGGATATCCAATCTTCAGTAGATCAGTTTACTATTAATGGAGTGATGTGGCCACTTTAGCTGACAGGTGCTTGAGGGGTACAGGAATTAGCCCACCCCGACCCTGCTCTAATTCTCTGACTTTTCCCATGCTGGAGTACAGAGATTTGTGTGTGTGTGTGTGTGTGTGTGTGTGTGTGTGTGTGTGTGTGTGTTGAATGTCCTATCCTTTTCCTCTAGAAATACAGACATTTTTGCCAGCATTTACAATGAAATGTGAATAAGAAATGTGGCCTCTGGTGCAGTAAGGGATGCTATTCCTATCCAATCATTAGTTATTAATTGTTACTCTAATTTCTTTTTGTACCAGGAATTGAGAAAGTGGGGAATAAAGTCCTTTCCCTCAGGTAGCAAAATATATGAGCTGGGTACTAAAGTAAATGTGAGAACAGGAGTTCTAAAAATAGAATCTTCTTGCTCTTTTTAAAACAAATTAATGTGACTCTTTTGTCTACTTTGAAGTAAAGATGTAGAAACCTGTTGGTTTTAGTTTCTCTTCAGTCCTCTTCTGTTGTAAGAAAATTGGGTACCCTTACCAAATATTAATTGCTTCTACACATGGAGAATGATAAGTTTAAGACAGAAAACCTTTACTATCTATGGGGCTGTTCCTGTATGGCAAGATTTAGTTTTCCAGAGTTTCAAGTCACAGGGAAAGTCCCCACAGAGAGCAGAGGCTTTTCCTTCTGGATTTGTTGCTCAAATGAAACTAGAAAAAGAGGGAGTTGAGTCTAGAGCAGTGATGGCCAACCTTGGCACTCCAGGTGTTCTTGGACTTCAATTCCTAGATGTCTAAGTCAACACACCTGCTGATCAGAGCTTCTGGGAATTGAAGTTCAAGAACACTTGGAGTGGCAAGGTTGGCCATCCCTGGCCTAGAGTCTTCCCCTTCTCCCCATAATCATTGGACATGATTTTTTGATATCACACACACACACACACACACACACACACACACACACACTGTTAAGTCCTTTCTATCCTGGTCTGCATTATTCTGAATTTTAAAAGGAACAATTCACATGCACAAAATATTATACATATTTTCAAGCACATTTTTCCTTACATGCACATTTTGGGCAAACAATGTTATTTAGTAGAATACATTTTTGTATGTTTAGTTAATCCAGTTGTAATTTAGATTAGACATTCTCAAACTCTGGTTCCAGATATTCTTGGAGCATAATTCTCCACAATCATGCCAAGTTGGCTTTTTAGATATAACCTCCTGAGTTTTTAATTGCTTTCTACAGTTTATCAGCTCTATGCCAAGCTTTTGTGTTTCATGCAGCTCATCTACACTATCCATCGTATTTCTATTCTTCTTCCATCAGTAGCCATACTTGTGACAAGCAACTTTGTTTAGGCAGCTACAGTGGGAAAGATTTTATATGATTAATGGGGCATTTCACAGAGTAATCCACAGAGCCAGGTGTAAAGGGAGGAGAGGTGTGTTACTGCATCAATGAAATCATTCTTGATCATACTGTTGTTAAGTATTAAACTAACATAATATGCCAGTGTATTTTTCTTACATAGGTATATCAAGGTACTTGAGAATAGTGATGGATTTCTGCTTTCTTTGCCTTAATCTGATGTGAGAAAAATTAGTGGGCAAACAAGGCTGTCATTGCCCTGGGTACATTTCATTGTAATAGTAGCAGTAAAGATTGATCAAGTTTATAAAAACAGACAGCTAGACAGAGAAAGAGAGAAAGAGAAGATAAAGAAGTTATTTTGGAATATAATTCCTCTATAGAACACTGGAAACTTTGCAATATTGATTAAAACATCTTTTATAAGTTCTAATTATGAAGCTATTCTGAGACATTTCACTACTGCAATTAAAAGTCAAATAGGAGAAGGAAATATCGAAAACTTATTTAGCAACAGCACGAATGCAGTTTCAATGAGAGAAAATGTTGTGTGCATACCTAGACAATTTTAATATTACTGCTTGAACGAACTGTTTATTTTACCCCATTGAGTTTTTCTGCAGCTTGCCTCATCACCAATTTTTCCCTGAAAATTTGCATTTTAAAAATCTATTCAGTCATTATTCCTGTCCCCTGCTGTGGTATAATTAAAATACACACACTTCATTGAGCCAGTTGTTATTATCAAAAGCAAGACACAAACTGGTTGGCTGATTGGAAAAGATAGAAAAATAACATCTTATCTAAACATGTACTTAGTCGCTAATGGAGTCTTGGCAATGACAATCAGGTATGGCCACCTCTCTTCCCCAATTCCACAGCTTCCCAAATTCTGAAGAGAAATCAAATATAGACCCACCCACAAAGCAAGGAGCCCACATTTTGCATAACTGTGCCACTTAGAGGAATCCAGGCATGTGTGTGCATTGCAGGCGCACCCCCCCAATAACGGACACAGACAACATTGAAAGTGGATAACAGCATCGGGCCACATTTATTGATTCAATGCCCTAGTCCGAATTATAAATTTGTATTGGTAAAACGACCAATCATAATTCCTAAGGCAAGCAGGCCGAAGTAACACTGGTAAGGTACCACCCCAAAATTGCCAACGGCAATTGGTTACAATGTATCAATTTGTATCAATTTGTTTGTTGACAACAAACAAATTGTTGACCGTAGTCAATAACTAACTTATGACCCCACCCTCTGACGCGTATCCGTGAAATCACAGGGGTGATGCATGCTGGTTAGCAATCATCATCACCCCATCGCCTGGTTCGTCGTTGACCGGACAACGTTTAACTAATTTATTCCTGTCTAGTGTTGTCCAGTCAATTGCGAACCTGCCGGATACTTGTGGGTCATACTGTTTACCTTACCAGTGCTACCCGCCAATGTGACCAAAGTCAACAGTAGGAACACAGAAAGCCCCCTATATCAAACCATAGCAACAGTGTGGGATGGGCAAAAAAGCCAGGACCCGGAGCCAATATGGGTCCCAACCAAAAATTCCCACCCGGCCCCGAAGCGACCATAATATCACACTGTTAACTAGGGAGGGGGTGGAGGGGAAAAAACTTCTCCGCTCCGTCGCTGAGGTAAAATGGCAGCTCGGCTGCCTCGTGGCCACCCCTTTTATAAGGGAGCTGGCCACGCCCCTAACTACCCGGATTCTCTGTCCTGTGGGGGGGGGCCCGCAAAGGGCGCGGTGGCCATTTTGGCGCCGCGCTTGCATTGCAGGCGCACCCCCCCAATAACGGACACAGACAACATTGAAAGTGGATAACAGCATAGGGCCACATTTATTGATTCAATGCCCTAGTCCGAATTATAAATTTGTATTGGTAAAACGACCAATCATAATTCCTAAGGCAAGCAGGCCGAAGTAACACTGGTAAGGTACCACCCCAAAATTGCCAACGGCAATTGGTTACAATGTATCAATTTGTATCAATTTGTTTGTTGACAACAAACAAATTGTTGACCGTAGTCAATAACTAACTTATGACCCCACCCTCTGACGCGTATCCGTGAAATCACAGGGGTGATGCATGCTGGTTAGCAATCATCATCACCCCATCGCCTGGTTCGTCGTTGACCGGACAACGTTTAACTAATTTATTCCTGTCTAGTGTTGTCCAGTCAATTGCGAACCTGCCGGATACTTGTGGGTCATACTGTTTACCTTACCAGTGCTACCCGCCACACGGAGGGGCTTCAAAGAAGACCTGACGCCCCCCCCCAGACCGTCAGCTCGGTCAACAGGCCTGCTCGCCAATCACCCAACAGGAGGTCCATACCTCCTCGCGACAGATGGACCCCATCCCCTGCGTACAAGTCATAATTTTGTAGACTAATATCGGGGTGATGACTAACCCGTCCCCAAGCCCTGGTGGCAAGAAACCGCGCCACTGCCTTATTGACCGCGCACCTAGCGCGGTCAAGGGCCAGGAGGTTAACGCCCCCTCTGTAAGAATGGCGCGGAACAATGTCCGACCAAACCAGGGTTGTGGCAGGCCAGACATAATGCAAGTAGGCGAGTTCCTCGCAAATCGCATGCTTGAGCGATAAGCCGGTGACCTGGCCCAAATCATTGCCCCCCAGGTGGATGATTAGAATGTCAGGCGGGTCAGCACCCAGGCCAGAAAAAAGGAAAGGCCGCAGCTCCCGCCATAACATCCCAGGCTTACCATGCCATGCGAGACTGGCGTGGTCACCCAGTCCCAGTCGGGGTCCCCACTCTGTCGCCGCAGCGTAACGCGCTGCCCTGTGCACATAGCTGTGGCCCACCAGCCATACTGTCACCGGTGTAATACGACACCCAGGGTCTGTAAGAAAATTGAGAAAAAAGGCGGTAAGGTGACTGGATTGGTACTCATGGCGGGAGTGGGCGCACATAAAACTGAAAACATTGCGAGCCCCACCTCCCCATGCTGCGTATGTCAGCCCCAGAGTACCCAAAAGCAGCTGCTGTAGAGGCTGCACCAATGCGGAACGAATGTGTGCCATAACGGGCACCTGGTAGGCCCACCCTGGTGAGGGCTCTGGCTGTCACCTTCCAAAACTGAAATTTAGTAAGGGGAGACCCATCTTGGTGACAGAAAAACGGGCCGTGGTGCATGCCACGCAGTGCCAGGAATTCCTGTAGGGCACCAACCGGACAGATGTCTGCCAAAGAACAACGTAGCAGTCTTACACCACTGCCTACGCCATGCTGATCTGTTTTAGAGGAGCGTATCCTCAACTGGGCCCAGTCTTTGGCAACATAGACATCTTCGAGTTCCAGTGCCCTACCACTTGCATCCGCCTTAGACAGCATCACGAGTTCGCTGATGCGGAGCGCTCCAAAAATTGCCACCGTTGTGGCTGCATGAAAAAGGGCTGCCTCATAATGATCAAAACAGAGGCCTGGCCAGCCCCGGGCCAACTGGGTAAGAACCCCTGGGGAAATAGGGTGCCGGTCGTCCGGGCAACGCCCGCGCTCGCGCACCCACCCCTCCAAAACATGTCTCACACGGAAGTCAGAGGTGGTATCCACATGACCCCCCACTTTGGCCATAAAAGCCAACGCCGAGAGCTTGGATGCTATGGTGCGAGGTGCGAGGCCCTGTGCATGCAGGTGAACCATGAACCGCAGAACATGGTCCACCGGGATAGGCCAGGTCTCTGGCAAGAGAAATTGAGTAGCAAATGCCCTGTACGAATTGAATGCTTGTTGATACGCCTTACGCGTGCGTGGCGCTAGTGACAGGCCAATCGCCCGGTTCACCTCTCCTTGCCAATAATCCACATCTCGTCCGGGAGTGGTGAGGGAAATTCCTCCGCATCCGGGGCCAAGGCGCGGAACCGGGAGATCTGCAGGCGGGACAAAGCGTCAGCAATATCATTATTAATCCCTGGGACATGCCTGGCCCTGAACAAGATGTTGAGGCGCAGGCAGCGCAGCACAAAATGGCGCACTAGATCCATGACCCTGGGCGATTTGGAAGTCTGTGCATTGACAATGTGTACAACAGCCGCATTGTCACACCAGAAATGCACCACCGAATTAGCCCACTGTTCGCCCCATAGCATCAAAGCCCCCAGAATGGGAAAAAATTCCAGGTATGTGAGATCTCGCAGGCGACCTGTGCCTGCCCATGCCGGTGGCCACCCACCATAGGCCCACTTCCCATTGAAGTACATCCCATAACCCAGGGATCCTGAGGCATCAGACTGGATCTGGAAATTGGGGGATGCCAGGAGGTCAGACCTCCAAAATGAGACCCCATTAAACTCCCTCAGGAATTGCAACCAGACGAACATGTCTGCCTTGATACCCCGGGTGAGCCTGACTCTGTGGTGGGGCCTGGATAACCCTGCCATGGCGTCGCATAAGCGCCGGGCAAAAGCCCTGCCCGGTGCGACCACCCTGCAAGCAAAATTAAGGTGCCCATGTAGCACCTGCAGTTCCCTCAGGGATGCCTTACGCTTGGCCAGCAATTCCGAGATAAGGGCCACTATCCTGGACACCTTATCACCCGGCAACCTAGAAGCCTGTACTACCGTGTCAATCTCAACCCCCAGGAATACTAGCTTGGTCGATGGGCCCTCGGTCTTTTCGGGCGCTAAAGGGACACCAAGTTCCTTCATTAGCGTCTGAAATGTGTTGAGGAGACGTGCGCACGTGTCCCAGCCCCGTTCACCCCCGAATAAAAAGTCATCCAGGTAATGGGCTACAGACCGGGACCCTGACCTGCGGACGAAAGCCCACTCTAGGAAGGTACTAAAACGCTCGAAAGCCGAGCATGATATGGAACAGCCAAAAGGCATGGCCTTATCAAAATAATATTCCCCCTTAAATTTAAAACCCAGCAATTCAAAGTCGCCCGGGTGCACTGGCAAGAGGCGAAAAGCCGACTTAATGTCACACTTGGCCAGCAGGGCACCCGGGCCACACGAGCGCACCATGCGCAGCGCATGTTCAAACGATGTATACCTGACTGAACAAAGGTCATCAGGGATAGCATCATTGACCGATCAGCCGGCTGGGTAGGACAAATGATGAATAAGGCGAAACTCACCTAGGGACTTTTTGGGGACCAAACCCAGTGGCGAGACCTTAAGATTGGGAAACGGGGGTGCGGGGAAAGGTCCAGCGACCCTGCCCGCGTCTAACCCCTTTTTAATGCTGGCCGCAGCCACCTCCTCCCTTCCTCTGAGGGATAAAAGGTTGGGAGCATCCTGAGGGGACCTATCACCCATAAAAGGGATACGAAATCCCTGCTTAAAACCTTGAAGGAGATACTCCCCGTCCTCCCCCTTCGGGTACGATGCGAGCCAGCGCTCCAGCATGTCCACCTTAATTGGGGAGGGGGCCTTTTGGAGAACTAGGTCCATCCGTGGCAGCCTTGCCAACCCACTGTCCACCCCTCCCTCTGCCTCGCGCCCCCCCAGGCCTGGGACAAGCAGAGGCTGCGTGGGGGCCAGAACATGTGGGACACTCATGCTTATACCTGCAGTTCTTTCGATTGCAGGAACCATTTGACGAGAAAGTCCAGCACAGCAGGCGGGCTGGAACCCCCTGCCCCGCCGCCTGGCGGGTAGCCTGCGCCGGAGCCGCTCGCTGGACCGCATGTCCGCAATGGTATCTATCCCCCGGGGCAGGGCGTGTGGGTGTCATATACAAAAGCCACAGCCTCTGGCACGGCTCCTCCCATCTCATCTCGGGGTGGAGGGGAATCCTCATACGGAATTCCTCATCATATGCTAGCCATGAGGGGCCCGGGAAATCGACCATCGCCCTATATATGTTGTCCAAATATTGGACCATGGGAATAGCTAAATCCGGCCGCGCCCTCAAATATACCGCCATGTATATTAAATAAGCGGGGAGCCAGTTGGCCCAGGTACGCGGCGGCTTACGGCGGCGTGCCTGCTCCTTGTCCTTCTCATCCTGACCCTCCCTTTCCTCCTTGGTGGGCTCTCTGTTGAGGAGTGAGAAGATATCTACGTACTCCCCTCGCCATATCTTTTCCCTAGTAGCCTGTGCCAGGTGATCACCCAATGGCAAGGAATACCCTGCCGTCGGCAAAGCCGAAAAGGGGACAGCCGGCCTGGTAAAAGGGGCCTGAGCTAACCCAGCCACCCCCAGAACATTCCCTGCAGTGTAAGTACCAATGCCCACCCCAGTGCCCAAGGTGGCAGTCGTCGTCGCCGGGTGGGTCGCCGACAGCGTGGCCCCCGCACCACCCGCGCGAGGCCAAGGCCATTGAAAGGCCCCCCCTTGATTGGGAATGTGTGTGGATGTACTCGCTTGCACCGTATACTCACATGCTGCACCCCCGCGGGCCGCCCCCACCGGGGGTTCCGGCCCACTGGGGGCGTCGGAGCTCACGACCGACGTAGAGCTCATCACCGGGGCTTGACCCGCACTTGATTGCTGGCTGGGGAGCTGCGAGGCAGTGGCCGAAACCGGGCCACGCGCCTGCAGCAGCTCGACCCTCCCCGCCGGCTGTTGTCCTCCTGCCGACAGCGCCTCAAGAGGAACCCCGAAGGGGGCGCCCGCCTGACTGGCCCGAGCCAATGAGGCCTCCAGGGCTGCAATGCGGGCCAGCAAGGTGTCCACGTTGACCATGGGCAAAGGGCCGGCCGGCCCGCCTGGTCCAGGCATGGGTACAGGTCCCTGTACCCCGGGACCCACATATGGCCATTGGCCAGCACCAAAGCCCGGCAGGGTTGGTGGAGAAACTTGCCAAGGCAGGGGGCCGCACCACCCCCCAAGGCTAGAGGGCCCAGGGAGAGGCTGCGGCCCAAGAGGAGTAGGCCCGACAGAGTGGGCAGGAGCAGGAGCGGTGTCCACCGCTCGTGGGCCGCGGGCCGGAACCCCTTCCGCGCCCGTACTCTGATCGCCCACTCCGGGCCAAGGGGCAATAGACCCCATTCTGCTGGCCCCGGCCGGGGCCGGCAAAGGTGGCTGCTGAGGAGGCGGCACCGCGGTCCTCCGACCTGGGTTGCGCCTCCTAACAGCGCGAGCTGAACTCGAAGCTGCCTTCTTCTTCGAAGGCATCTCCTCCGAAGCAGAAAAGGGAAGCCGGCAAGGCAGAATCGCTACCAAAAGGCTTCCCGGTAAGCTAACGAGCGACGGAGACACAGGGAAAAAACTTCTCCGCTCCGTCGCTGAGGTAAAATGGCAGCTCGGCTGCCTCGTGGCCACCCCTTTTATAAGGGAGCTGGCCACGCCCCTAACTACCCGGATTCTCTGTCCTGTGGGGGGGGGGGCCCGCAAAGGGCGCGGCGGCCATTTTGGCGCCGCGCTTGCATTTGTGAAGAGAAGCTGGGGAAACTTTTTCTCAGCCTCTCTTCAGACACCTCGGCCTGGATCGCTAAGGGGCTTAGCGATCCAGGCTGGAGATGTGTTTCTGAAGAGAGGCTGGGGACCCTTTTCCCAGCCTCTCTTCAGACCGCCCCCCATCCCCGCCATGACCTGGATTGCTAAACTCGTTAGCAATCTGGAGATCAACGTCGGGAAATTTGAGGAACTTAACTTAGCGTTGTGTGGTGCAAAGGTTTCCCTCAAATTTCCCAATGTTATCCAGTTTTAACGTTGTGTGGTTGTTGTGTATTTAAGGAAATGTGTTTGCCATTTTGTCTTGTTGTGAAAGAGTTTAATATGTATTTGGTCTGAAGTCTTGTGAGACTTCGGGAGGGTTCTGAACGAGAACAGAGCTGTCAATGGTTCTAACGGTTTTTCCCAACTATCAGTTCTGATCAGAGATAGCTAAGGAATGTGAGGGTGTGTTGTTAGCTCTGGCCACCTATTCTTATTCCAAACAAAGTTGTCTGTTTGGCCCGTATTGCTGGCTGCTGCCAATTATTTCCAGAACACTAAAGCGGTGCACATGTTAACCAGGGTATTACTGTATTGCATTTGTGATGTTGATTTGTTACAGTATAATTTAAGCCCTTACCTCAATCATCATCCATATGGTTAGCAACAGATAGATCAATATGCCATAATCTATATACACAGCAAAATCATAGAATCTGGACCATCACTCCCTGGCAAATAGAAGGGAAAGAAATGGAAGCAGTGTTCAGATTTTACTTTCTTGGGATCTAAGATCACTGCAGATGGTGACTGCAGCCATGAAATAAAAAGGCACTTACTCCTCGGGAGACAAGCTATGGCAAAGCTAGGCTGCCAAATACAAAGTAACGACACCACCCTGCCAACAAAAGTCCACATAGTTAAAGCAATGGTTTTGGCTGGCCCATAAGGAAGGCTGAGCGCAGAAGAATAGACATCTTAGAACTGTGGTGCTGGGCATTTGAGATTCCCCTGGACTGCAAGGAGACAAAATCAGTCAATTCTAAAGGAAATGTACCCTGACTGCTCCTTGGAAGGATGGATACTGAAGCTGAAGCTCAAATACTTTGGCCACCAAATGAGAAAAGAAGACTCACTGGAGAAGGTCCTGATGCTGGGAAAGACTGAAGGCAAAAAGGGAAGGGGGTGGCACGGGATGAGATAAGACAGCATCATGGATCTGGTAGACTCTGGAGGATGGCAGATGACAGAGGAGCCTGGTGTGCTACGATCCATGGGGTCGTAAATGATTGGTCTCGACTGTGCAACTGAACAACAACAACCATCACCACCACCACAACAACATGTGCACAGTTCTGTCCAGTTATTGCTGTATATTAAAATATTCGGCTGGTGTGAAAATATGTGTTTCAAAAGAAGCTGTGGGGAAAAAACAGCTTAAGAGCTCAGTCTGTTACATTTTGATATTGGCATTCTTAGACAATCAATACAGCTCTGAAACATTCAGTACAGTCTTACCAACTTTTCCAAACACTACTAAAATGCTTCTAAAGTGAGATTAAATCAGATAAAATGTGAGTTGCATTTTTAAAAAAGAGACCCAATATTCATGTAAGGTAGAGCCTTTCCTGGCGTCAAAAAGGTTAAGGATCCCACCAATGAAAGAAATGCTCAACGTCTCATAAATGTGGCCCATATACCAACAACCAAAGTCATCACCTATGCTGCATTCCACTGTTGGCTCTACTACTGCTATCTGTCAAGAGCGCCTCTCCCTCATCACAATCTATACAGCTTCAGGTGCCAACCCCGAGAATGGCTAGAAAGTCTATAACTAGAAATAGAGCTTTCTCAGTGGTGGCACCAACGCTTTGGAATATACTACCAGTGGAGCTGCATCATGCCCCATCCCTGGATATATATATATATTTTAAAAAAAACTTAAAACTTTCCTATTCAAGGAAGCCTTCAAAAATATTACACCCTTAACAATAAACTAGCTGTTCAGTTGACCCTCTGTGAGCACAGATGTCAAGTATTGCATTTATTTTGTTTTATGATGCAATTATTCAGTGGTTTCATTTTATTTTGTTGTTTGCTTTATTGTGCTATTTTATTATTTGTATGTGCACCGCCCTGAGTGGAAAATTTCCCAAATGGGCAGTATAAAAATGCAATCAATCAATCAATCAATCAATCAATACACTATGCTAGAAAGGATGATAAAGTACTTCAATGACATGAAAAAAAAACCCCAACCCCACTAGATTACTGGGAATAGTTTTTTCCTAAACATTTTTTTCATAATATCTCCAGTGGAAACAGAACTGTATGTGACAGGCGACTGAAACTGGGGGTCAACATTGAAAATTGTGCAGAGGACAATGTCATAGATTGCCTGCATGGTTACTTTGCTTTTGTATGGAATCTGCAACAAAACATGACCCTGTGGCCTAAAATGTCTGTTTTACAGCAAAAGGGTTAAAATCAGGGTCATTTGTCCAATTGTCTTCCATAGACACAAGTTACAAACAGACCTGTTTTTAAGGCAAGTATTCAAATGTCCTCAATGTGAACTGATAAACAGTGCTGGGGCAGAGGGAAAAACTGAACATTTAATCCTTGTTATGGCCATCACCCAATGTGGTATAGTTGAGAGAATGAAAGATTAGGACTCAGGAGATCTGGGTTTGAATTCCCACTCAGATATGGAAACATGAGGGAGGAAGTAAAACTGGTAAAACCACTTCTTAAATGTTTTGCTGACCTTTGAAAGTCTTATTACAGCCACTATATGTCAATTCCAACTTAACAGCAGATAGCATATCTCTGGGAAGGGCTTGGTATAACCCCATATCTGAAAGTCATTGCCAGCCAGGAGGAAGGAAGGAGTCACCGCAATAGATGTTCTCACCAAAGACTCATAGCTGCATGCATTTGATAAATAATTAAATTACCATAGTTGACTTGATATAGCGAACTTTCCTTTTCATAACAAGGTTTTCCTTTTCATACCAAGGTTGATGACTAAAAAGATATTTTTAACTTTTGACTACATATATAACTTCTTGTTTCATAATATCCAGTCTTAATCAACTTAATTTTAGTCTGTTACTTTGTGTTAAATTGTGATAATATGTATGACAGTAAAATACTGGTGTAGAAACCAGCAAACCACATCAGGAAGTTTGCGAAGAAAACTCTATGGACTAGAACAAAAGGGAAAGCAAATGGGCAAAGTAGATGAAACAGGATGCTTAGCCCACCAGGTCGGAAGAGGGGGGTGGATAGGACAGTGGGAGGAGAAATACGGTGTTGTAAGGAACAATACTGTAAAGGGACATGGAGTGTGAGATCTATGAATCAAGTCAAGCTGGAAGTGGTAAAAAAAGGAAATGGAAAGAAAAAGCATTGACAGGAATCAGTGAGTTAAAATGGACAGGGATGGGTGAATTCAGCTCTGGAAACCATCATATCTACTACTGTGGACAAGAATACCTCAGAAGAAATGGAGTAACCATAATTGTCAATAAAAGTGTGAAAAAAACAGTAATGGGCTGTAATCTTAAAAATGACAGAATGATTTCAGTCAGAATCCAGGGCAAACCTTTCAATATCACTGTAATCCAAATATACGCACCAACCACTGGTGCAGATGAAGCCATAGTTGATCAGTTCTATGAGGACCAACAACACCTTATAGAACAGACATCAAGAAAGGATATCCACATTACCATAGGAGATTGGAATGTCAACGTAGGAAATCAAAGAGTAAATGGAATAACAGGCAAGTTTGGTCTTGGAACACAGAATGAAGCAGGGCAAAGATTGATAGAGTTCTGCCAAGAGAATGCACTAGTCATAGCAAACACCCTCTTCCAGCAACACAAGAGGAGACTTTACACATGGACATCATCAGATGAAATTAACCCTGACTGCTCATTAGAAGGTCAAATAGTAAAGATGAAGCTAAAGTACTTTGGACATCAAATGAGAAGAGAGGATTCACTTGAGAAAGCCTTGATGTTAGGAAGGTGGAGGGCAAAAGAATAAGGGGGCAACCAAAAATGAGATGGCTAGATGGTATTGTAGATGCAATGGGCACAGAGCTGGGTGGGCTGAGGAAGATGGTGGAGGACAGAGGTGCCTGGTGGGCAATGGTCCATAGGGTCGCAAAGGGTCAGAATTGACTGTGCGACTGAACAACAAGAAGGACAATTAATCTGTCTCATGGCATAAGAGGACTTCATAAGAACACTAATAAACAACATACATATTGAAAATGGCAGGTACTAGTATTTTAAGATTAAAAGCTTTAGTGACAGATTAAAATTGCATTGTGGATATGAACAAGGATTCATATGCTTTTATTATTACCCTAACAGTCCTACTACAAATCAAATTTACTCTTCCAATAATCTGGAAATTAAGACCACATTAATTTTACACAAATAGCTGGCATATCTTTTATCCTGTTCAGTAATTGAACTGTAGTTGCAGAAGGCCTGTTGAAATCAGACACAAGTAATGTTGTTTTAAAGTTGTTGTTGTTGCTGTTGTTTTGCATATCTGGCAACAACTGGGCAAAAAGCAATCACAGGCAGACACACAATGATGATGCCTATAATTACTCTGTTTTATCTCATTGTTTATATTAACACCAGCCATATTTGGTACTTGTAATGAAATTATCATCCATGTCAGAAGATGGAATGCATAATCCCATCAGCAAATGGTGGGTTAATGTGTTAACCTCTGTACAATATCTGAAAGGGTGGAACACTGCAATGAGAAGAACAAGGCAGGAAAGATGATAGGATCCAAGTACTTTTAAAGCTATTGACTGGGGGTGGGGGGAACCACCCAGGGCCAGAAGATATATATTGCTTAAGGAACAGAAAATGTTTTATGTCCTTTTTCATACCCTGCAGGTCCTGGTGTCTTAATTCAACCACATAAACTTTGGTTTCACTGACAGATTACTGACATAATGGATAAAGGAAAGCAAAATATAGATTTGCAGAGAAATGTGTATTGTAGAGCTCTTGCCACCAAAACTGTATGCTTAAACCCTTTACTATGAAAAGATGCAATAATGATATGTGTAGTTATCAGGAATGAGACACAGACATATCTGTCGATTTCTATTTTTCACACTCTCTCATTTTTCCACTGTTAAATTTGTTTCATCTCATTACCTATATATATATTACAAGTGGGTCCGGTCCGCATGAATAATCTTATTCATTTTAAGCACACTTCTCTTAATACTCACATATTCCTCTTCATTTTTCTCTCAATATGTTTACATACAATTTTACTGTTACACACACTGTTCAATTGTGCTAAAATATACATTAAGAGGAGGGGGCAGAATAATGTTCTGTGAACAATAATGATAATGGGGATGAAACAGGGAGGATGAAAAACTCTTAGTTATATATAATATTTTGCATGTTCAGTACAGTGGACCAGTAGATGGCATACAAGTTTTACTTGTATAGCAATGACTAAGAAGCATACCCTCCTATGCTTTGATCCTAAGCATTGTTATGCTAAAGCCTACAGGATCAGGCATACAATATGAGGACATTATTTTTATGGTGTGCAGTGGAGACTGTGATCAGACCCAGAGTATAGCATACTGTATTTCTTGACTATAGTACACTATGGAGACAATGTTGATTAAAGGCTAGACATATAAGTGATATCAAGTTGGTATTTTAAGATGGAAGAAAAATCAATCAGCCCTGTATCACATTGATTTAAGAATTACTGACTATTATATGCAAACAAGTAATTGATTTTTTCTGCACTTGCCTTCTTTAATTGCTGTGGCTGAGCTGCTCTTACCAATACATCCCATAGCCCATCCCTAATCAAAAGTGAATTAACCCTCTGTTTCCTATCTTATTAACATAAGAAGATTTTTTTAAAAAACCTACCTGAATAATTTTCTGATAACATGCAACTTTGGCTGAGATAGCTTGAAGTCAAGGAGGCAGCAGTCAAATAGATTTGGAATAAGTCGAACTGAGACTGCCCATTTCAGGTGTGCATACAATCAAAATTGATTCACAGGTAGGGTAAAGAAGTCCCTTTGCAACCTTACAATATGATTTTCATGGGATAAGGTACTTTGGTGAACAACCAGATCAAAAAAAGAACCCCTGGTATTTACCTCAGAATTTTCTTTAAAATAAAGGGTAAGGGCAAACATTAATCCTAACATTTCTCTAACAAGCGAATTTTGGGTTCTGACTGTTTTAATTCCTGGATCCTATCAGTTAAGAAAGCTCTTTGTTAATATAAATTCCACACTGCTTTCTTCTTCATCATGTTCACTTTTTGTTTGTGTGGCTTTCAGAACATGCAAGAATTACATGTAAGATGTTAAGGCTGAAGCTGTTAAAGTTAATAAAACTTAAACATCAAAATGCAGATATGAACTAAATTAACTGAATCTTCAATAGATAAATGCACATTACTATATCAATTTAAGAACCTCATACTATAGGTTAGTGCCTGTTACTGGAAAAAATCATTGATCTGTTTTAGTTACTTGTCACCATCTGTGACTGGCAGTGGCTGTCCAACGGTTCAGCCCCACTTGGAAACCCCTACTGTTCATGGTGGTCTTCCTTTCAATTACTTCTTCTTCAAGTGTCATATACAATTCTGAATATTAGCTATCATCATGGTGATCAGCCATGAAGACTGTCCTGAGAATATAATACAGTGTCCTTTCATCTGCCTTCCACATCACAGCATGACACCCGCACCACTGATCCAGTTCCACAAGTCACTTTCTGGCCCTGACCCCTTTTGGCACACAAAGTCCTCATCAGCCCCAGGCCAGTATTGATGAAGCTGCTACCCTCTATCAAGATGGATTCAAGTGGAATTTAATCCACTTGGGGACTATCACCCTTCCCTGTGGACTTCACCACCTTTGCCTGATGATTGGCAATCAGTCTTTGGCAGTATGATCTACTCTATTACCATAGCAGGATAACCTGGCCAGACTGGCACTCAATTACTAATTTCTGAAATCTGATGAGGTTGTGGGTTCAGGGCAGCTTTTAAAACAGTTTTTATAGAGTGACCAAAGGAAGGCAACCAACAGTTGGGCTAAGTCCCTGGGCTGAAGGTTTCATCTCCTCCTCATGCCCATGAATTTGTAATAGATAAATTATTTTGTACTGAAGATAATAAGAGGAACAACTTCCCCAAATCTCTGAAGGAAAGGAAATTTCACCATTGACAGCTAGCTCAGAATTTAGAGTCCAGAAACATGTTTTTCCTTGAACCATTGACTTCTACAATCCTCTGACCAACATTACTAACAGCTATATCCACAGAGTTGAAAGTGAACTATGTGAGGTCAGGAGGAAGTGCTGGGACGAGGAAAACCAGCAAGTGACAGCTCTTTGGGAGATGCTGGCAGATATATGGAGTGTGTATGTGATAATGATGAATTCATACTTTAATTGTGTGTGTGTGTGTGAGAGAGAGAGAGAGAGAGAGAGAGGGAGGGAGGGAGAGGGAGGGAGGGAGGGAGGGACTGCTCAAGTGTATTTGATATATGAAAATGCAATGCTGGTTTTCCTCAAAAATGAAACAAAATGAAATGAAAATACTTTTTAAAAAAATCCAATATAACAGAGATTTCTAGCTATCGTATACATATAAGGAAACTCAAGAACTTCGAGGACCAGATAGACTTCTCATCCATCCTACCAGTGATCAGAAGAGGAATATAAAGGAAAATAATGAAGAACTGGCTGCAAAGGTAGTATCAACATGATGTATTTGGATTTTAGGACCATGGACTATGTTTCCTGGAAGATGGATTGATGCCATGGGATGGGTTTCATTTCAGAAGAACTAAGAATAATGTGTTTGCACACACCATGAAGAAATTCATCAGAAGGGCTTTAAACTGAATTGGGGAGTGAAGAGAGACATAAACTCAGAGTATAAAAAGAAGAAGCCTTTTGTACATTAAGATGAACAGATTGAGCACTTCTAATGGGAAACAATAATAATCTTCATAAAATTATAGGGAGGAAATAGACCACACAACACACAGTCTGCAGTGCTTAGATATGATAGGTATAATTGAAACTGTGTGTGTTTATTCCTAGAATAAAGCAATTGATGGATGTACATTGTTTAAAATGAACAGAAATAACAGCAAGGTATATAAAATAGTGCATTGTGTCAAAATACATATTCTTGCAGAGAAATACAGGAGGAAGAGTTTGGTTGTCCTATCAAGGACATTTCAATTAATATAAGTAGGGTAAAAAATCAAAAAGACTTTGATAGCTGGAGTCTACTATTGACTGACCAATCAAGAAGAAGACGCCAATTAAATATTTGAAAAATTAATTGAAAGAATTTTAAAGAGGCATAATGTAGTAGTAATGGGAGAGTTCAATTACCGTGATTATCTGTTGGCAGACAAATTCCGCCAAACATGGCCTTTCCAATAAATTTCTGGCTTGTGTTGCTAATAATTTTCTCCTAAAAATAGTGGAGGAAGAAAGTAGATTATTAGCTATCCTTGAGTTGATTCTAACCAATATAGCTAAATTGGCAGAAAAAGTACCATAGTTGTAAGAGGAGCGCTGGGGGGAAGTGAACATGTACTACTTGAGTTCTTGATATCAAAAGAAGCAGAAGCTGAGTGTTGCTACAAATGTAGACTGGGTTTTAGAACAAAGATAATTAAGATCTCATGACAGGAGATCCAAACAGGAAAAGGAGTCCAAGATTGGTGATAGTTTCTTAGAAAGTAAATTGTACAAGCAATTCCAACAATAAGAAAAAATGGAAGACAGAAAAATAGGTCAATGTTTCTTCAAAAGAGCTCAGAGAGGACCTGAAAATAAAAAAAGACACATATAGAAGTGGAAGCATGATCAGTTCACAAAGAAGCAAATAATTTCAAGGATGGTGGCAAGAAGGCAAATGCTGAGAATGAGCTAAGATGAGCAAGAGATGTTGAAACTAACACAAAAAAAAGAGCAATCAGGGGACTGGAAACCAAGCCCTAAGAGGAAATACTGAAAGAACTGGACAGGCTTAGTATTCCTCCCCCCTCCCCCTCAAAAATATATTGAGGGGAGATATGATAACTTTTTAAAAATACTGGAAAGTCTATTCTGCAAAATAGAGTTAGGAACTATTCAAAATAGTCCCAGAGTGTAAGACACATAATAATGGGCTCAAATTACACAAAGCCAGATTATGGGTGAATATCTTGAAAAATGTGCTAACTGTTAGAGCAGTAAAACAATAGAAACAATTATCTTGATTCCACACTGGAATCATTCAAGAGAAAATTAGACAGCCATCTGTCAGATATACTTCAATTTGAATTTCTTCACTGAGCAGGGAATTGACTCAATAGCTTGGTAGGTGGCTTCTAACCAGTGGTGGGCTCCAATTATTTTTTACTATCAAACTGTGGGTGTGGCCTACTTTGTGGGTGTGGCCTACTTTGTGGGTGTGGCCTACTTTGTCGGTGAGACAGACAGAAGAAGGCAAACAAGAAATAAAGTTCAAGGTTTCCCTTGCTCAAAAGCCAGTTGTATCCAACTCTAGGGTTCTGTGCTCATCTCTGTTTATAGCCAAAGAGCCAGTGGACTCGATCCACCAAAGCTCACATTAAAATACAGCAGTTAGTCTTTAAGGTACCACAATGTGGTTTGTTATGGGGGAGCCTAAGGGGGTTGCCCTGGGAGGAGGGGGGGAATAAGAGTGTGGAGCTCCCTGGGCCAGCTGCAGTCTACCTTGGAGCAGTAGTTAGTCTATAAGGTGCCACAACGTTTTTGTCTTTCTGTTTTTACTCTCTGATATGCTTGTACAGAATAAAACTTTTGAAATAGTAGTTGTGTTAGTAGGTGTTTTAAACATATCAGGAAATAAACAAAACAAAAAGACAAAAACATTGTGGCACTTTAACTGCTGCTCTGAGGTAAACTGTCTAAGGGAGCCACAGCCCTCATTCCCCCTCCCTCCTCCCAGGGAAACCCCCTTAACCTGCCCCAGACCCTGGCTGAGGCTCCATGCCTCCCCCTTCACACACCCGTACGCACACACTCATGCACACACGCGCACACACACACGACCCATGGAGACTCATTGACAGAAGCCACAGTGGAGGGGTGCCGGGAAGGGGGGGCAGCAGTGGCAAAGCATCCATGCCAAGGCTAGCCTCTTCCTCCTCCTCACCTCAGGGACAACAGCAGTGGTTCCTCCTCCTCAAGCGGCTGCAGGTCCCACTAGGGCAGTGGTGGGGGAAGGGGAGGGAGGAGCTCACACTGGCTGTACCAGCCTGCATGCCCCCTCCCCACCCTGCCCACCTCCAGGCACCTGGACACAGCAGAACCTGGTGGTTGCGCCGAGCCAGCCTTGCCAGTGCTCGGGAGCACCGCAGGAGCCAGCGGGTCCTCCATTGGCCTCTCGTCGTTGTCTCCCTTCCCTCTCCCAGGTGATGTGGCTTGGAGTGAGTCTTTGGCACCCACCCACTGCTTCTAGCAGCAGCAGCAGCACCTATAGTTCACACCAGGCAGCGACACTGCTACAGGCGCTGCTGCTGCAAGTGGCGGGTGGGCACCGAAGCCTTACTCCAAGCCCCCAAGCAGGGGGACTGCTGGGTCCGGCTCAGTCCTTGACCATCTGTCTGCCCGTCCAGCGCAAACTACAGGCACTGCTGCTGTTAGAAGTGGTGGGTGCAGAAGCCTCACTCCAAGCCCCTGACCAGGTCATGCCACACCCCTCCTGCTGGGAGGGAGGGAGGCAGACAACAATGAGAGGCCAACAGTGGCCCTGTCAGCTCCCGCAGCACTCCCAATCCCTGGCAAGGCTGGGTCGGCGGTGCCATCAGGGAGGACTGCTGTGTCTGAGCATCCGGAGGTGGGTGGGGTGGGGAGTGGGTGTGGCCAGCCATTTCTACTACCGGTATGCCTGGACCAGTCCGGACTGGCTGCAACCCGCTACTGCTTCTAACTGTATGATTATATTATTATGCTAAATAATCCAATATTTTCATGAACTCAATAGAACAGACATTGGGAACAATTATTTTTTGGAGTACAACTCTCAGAACTCCCAGCCAGTATCAATTTTGGAAGATGTCATTTCCAACCTAAAAAAAGAAATTCCAACCTCCCAATGAAACCAACTGACACAGAACTGTGATGTGTTTCGTTCTTTCTGGTAGTTGGCAACTGTGTTTCTAGTCCCATCTCTGCAGTTAATCTTTCTAAATTTCAGTTTCACAGGAGTTTATCAGAACCTTTTTGGGGGTTTGACTCAAAAACTGATGTTCTGAAGCTTTCTACCTCTGCTCCCAAAGGTGTCCTCCAAAATTCAGCATTTCCTTTATGAATCTGGCACCTGTAGTAATGATTTATTTATTGATTTACAGTTCTCTTCTCAGGAACTCTAAACTCCAGTCAGATATTCTCCTCAGATAAAATAGAAATATGGAAACATATGAGGGCTGAGAGGAGACACATACACTAACTAATGCCACTACCCCAGGTCTTCCACCTTGCATGGACTGGAGGACCAGCATCTGCAACAAGAGGTCTGTTGTAACTATAAAGACTCTCTGATACAATGTAAAAAGTTCTAAACCACACAGGGAACAGCATTCTCCTTCCTCTATATGTTCATACTTCAATATTTTGAGAGTGACAGAGGATCATGGAAACAGAAAGGTGGAGCTAACTTTACAAATCATGGCTTTTCTCACATTGTGTGAGGACAAGAATGGCTGAGTAGGGAGTAGTCATCCCTAAGGTTTTGGAATAGTCCTTCTCGGGTCTTTCCTTCTAAGTGGGTAATCTCACCCAAGGACAGAGAAAGAAATGCAGTCTCAGATGACCGTTCCCAGCCTTTCTCTCATGAAGATTTGTAACATGGCTTGCTCCCTCAGTTCAGAACTCCAGCACCAGAGGCAGGACAAAAGAAGAAGATCAAGGATATAGATGGAAGGAGCAGCTGCAATGCCACAGGATCTGATCCCCCAACTACATCCCCAACATTGGGGAAACATTTTGACCAGTCCTAGAATAGGAGGAAATGAATTATCATCCACTGATTGCAGTGAAGTCTTCTTTGTAATTCTCTCAGGCATTTGCAAATTAGAGATGCCCCTGCCCCCTTGAAGTAATATCCCAATGGGAAAACAACTACTGGCCAAACCTAGAAAGAGAATGAAGAATGAATGAACACTCCCCAGTATCAGAACACTTTGCTAGAAAACATAGGATAGACCCCTACATAATATAATAAATAGTGTTACTGTTGTTCAGTCGCACAGTCGATTCCGACCCTTTGCAACCCCACCCCATGGACCATTGTCCTCCAGGCACCTCTGTCCTCCACCATCCTCCTCAGCCCACCCAGCTCTGTGCCCATTGTGTCCACAATACCATCTAGCCATCTCATCTTTGGACGTCACCTTCTTCTCTTGCCCTCCACCTTTCCCAACATTAAGGCCTCTTCAAGTGAATCCTCCCTTCTCATTTGATGTCCAAAAGTACTTTAGCTTCATCTTCACTATTTCTCCCTCCAATGAACAGTCAAGATTGATTTCTTCCAATATTGACCTATTTGTTCTCTTTGCTGTCCAAGGGACTCTCAGGACTCTCCTCCAACACCACATCTCAAAGGCATCTATTCTTCTGTGCTCAGCCTTCCTAATGGTCCAGCTCTCACACCCATACATTACCACTGGGAATACCATTGCTTTGACTATGCGAATTTTTGTTTTCAAGGTGATGTCTCTACTTTTAACTATACTCCCCAGGTTTCTCATTGCTTGTCTCCCCATAATCAGCCGTCTTTTTATTTCATGGCTACAGTCACCATCTGCAGTGATCTTAGATCCCAGGAAAGTAAAATCTGCCACTTCTTCTACTTCTTCCCCATCTATTTTCCAGGGACTGATCGGACCTGTTGCCATTATCTTGGTTTTCTTGATATTGAGTCTCAAGCCAGCTTTTGCACTCTCCTCCTTCAATCCAATCAAGAGGTTCTTTAGGTCTTCCTCACTTTCTGCCATTAAGGTGGTATCATCTGCATATCTCAAATTGTTGATGTTTCTCCCAGCAATTTTGATCCCATATTGTGATTCCTCCATCCCTGCATTGCGCATTATGTGCTCTGTGTATAGATTGAATAAGCAGGGTGATAAAATGCAGCCTTGTCTTACTCCTTTTCCTATTCCAAACCACTCTGTCATTCCGTGTTCTGTCCTAACTGTTGCTTCTTGGTTCGTGTACAGATTTCTCATGAGGCATATGAGGTGTTCTGGTATTCCCATCTCTTTAATTACTTGCCACATTTTGTTGTGGTCCACACAGTCAAAAGCCTTGGTGTAGTCAATAAAACAAAAGTATACTTGTTTCTGGTATTCTTTTGTTTTCTCCATGATCCAGCTTATGTTGGCAATGTAGTCTCTAGTCTCCCTGCCTCTTCTGAAATTGGCCTGCACCTCTGGTATGTGGCATGAATGTTCCTAAATTAGAGCATTTATTTAGAGCATTCATGCATCTGATAATCTCACAACAATTCAGACTTTAACATGCCATCAAGACTCTTCATTATTATTGTCTGCAACAAGCAAGCATAGTTTTCCCCTCGGTAATGTATTTCCATGTCTGATACTTCTCTAGTCATCCTAATGCATCTTCCTTCCCTCTGGTTATGGAATATTTAAGGTTATTTTTCTTACATACAATTTGTGTTATCAACTGCATCTGTTGACTCTAATCATATGTTATCATAAGTATCCCAGTCTATTTCTTCAGTATTACTTGAATTATTTTCACCATGGGCAGAGTTTACAGTCCTAATAGCAATTGTCCTTTGAAAAGACATCATATCACAGGATTTAAATACTGATTTAATGCTTTAAAATAATGTTGCACTGATAGCACTTGAAGAAATGCACTCCAAAGCCTCTTCACAGAATGAAATAAGATGATTTTGTCATCTTTAATTATATAGAACTTTCTGTTTTCATGCCAATTTAGCCCTTGAATAACAATTTCAAGGTCAAAATGCTACAGTAATTGACTATATGCTTATGCAAATGTTTTCATGTGCTTTAATCCTTTCTTTCAGCAAGTAAGTTACCTAGAATGTGTTGTTATTCAGATGTTATTTATTACATAGCATTGATTCCTTGATGAATACATTAAAAGGAGTTTTAATGCAAAGTCTGTTTTTCGTTGTTGTTGTTTAGTCACACAGTCAAGCTCTACACCCAATGTGTCAACAATTCCATCTAGCCATCTCATCTTCTGCTGCTCCATTTTCATTTTGCCTCTGATCTTTCCCAGCATCAAGACCTTTCAAGTGAGTCCTTTCTTTTCATTTGGTGCCCAAAGTATTTTAGCTTCATCTTTAATATTGTCCTTTCAAGGAGCATTCAGGGTTGATTTCTTTCAGGATCTGCTTATTTACTTCAAATTGGAAATGCATAATGATGCTTTTAAACATACAGAGTTTTAACCCAAAAGTTTACCATAGCAACGTTTCAATATCATGTTCCTAAAAATCAAGCTAGATAAGAGGACAAAGGATGTGATAAGAAAAGGCAACATAGTGGCATGTATTTTTTATGAATATATACCCAGCTTCGGTTGGGTTTTTCTTTTCTTTAACATAGCCCAACCTTTCCCTCTTGGAAACCTTGTGGAGTGTATGTGGGTCACTCCTGCCTCCCTTCCTCCATCTGCTTCTCCGTTGATGGTCACTTACGGTGCTGATCTCACATGCTCATTTGCCTTCCACCTACTGTGAAATCTACAGCTGAGCTCAGAGAACTACAGCTGAGCTAGTCAGATGATATCACAATCTCAATTTACCTGAGACTATGACATCAGCTCAATTACATCACTGGGAAACACACAAATTGTATAGATTAATTGTATCACAATTTGGGGGGCATACATCCCCCATGGATTTCGAGACCCCTGCAGTGCTGATCTCCCAAGCCCAAGGTATGTATTTGCCAAATTCCAGCAGGATCGGTCCAGGGGTGTGGGAGCTTTTGGAGCACATACAAAATATAATCTGCATTTTGGCCAATACTCTGTTTATCACCACTTAATAGGGAATCACAAGTGTGTCTTGTAGTTCAGAAACATGTTATTATTAATTAAATTTATATACCGCCTTACTCAGCACAAGTGTCACACACACACACACAAGTTACAAAATATCAATCTACAAAAATACAGTTACAATTACAAAATCGCAGACCACAAATATGCTATTCAGTACACAAAGCAACTGAACACATTACAAGTAATACATCAAGGAAGACAACAAAGCCTAAGAAGAAAAAGAAACAAAAAGAAAAACTCAGATCCATCCCCTTCCCTCCAGGCTACACGGCCAATGGAAAGTCCAGCAAGAGTCCTCGGGGTGGCCGAGGAGAAAAGTCTAATGATGGCTCCGGCAACGCTCCCACGGCCAGCTGTCTGCGCTGCACAGCTGCCTCCCATCTCCCTCCCATCTCCCTCAAGACTGGGGGATGGTTGAGGGGAAGAGTCCAATGTGGGCTGTGGAGCGGGGTGGCGAAACAGGGTCCTCCCACCTGCAGACACTGCATTTCCTAAACTCTCCATCATCGGTGATGCCGACGGTAGGGGAGGACGGCTCTTATGGCCCACTCGAGCCCCAGCTGTGGCTCATCTTATTGGCTGGTTGCCGGGTGAACGGGGCAGCTTCCCTCATCTACGGCAGCGGCGGTGATGGTAGCGTAGGGCGGCTCTTATGGCCCTCTTGAGCCCAAGCTGTGGTTCATCTTACCGGCCGGTTGCCAGGCAAACGGGGCTGCTTCCCTCATCTGCAGCGACGGTAGGGGAGGGTGGCTCTTATGGCCTTCTCAAGCCCCAGCTGTGGCTCATCTTACCAGCCAGTTGCTGGATGAATGGGGCTATTTCCCTCGTCTGCGGCAGTTGCTTGCATTCCACATTTCCTCACACTCTCAAGTCCATTCTATTCTCAGAGCGTATTCCCATGATTTCTCCCCTATACAATTCCAGAAGGCTTTGGTAGAATCTAGCTCATTTGGTATGTAATGGGAGGAAAAGAGAAGCAGAAGGAAGGTGAATAATGTCTGCCTTTAACCTTCTGTTACCACTACTGCTCCTGCACTAAAGTACAGAAGAAGGATGGGAGGTGTGTTATTTTGGAACAAGGATGGCTTTCAAGGACACAATAACTTGGAAACCAAAACAAGGGTTAGAACTTTGTCTCCAAGGAGTTTAGATTCCAATCTTTCTGAGAAAGAAATTAAAAATTTTAACAGACAGAAGGCTGCTTCCCATTTGGAGGAAGGTCTTCCCATTTTTGGGTTTTTTCATCTGAGCCAGGCTTGAGCAAATGCCTGCAACAAACCATTTTTTTAAAAAAGAGACTCCAGTTATCGAATCACTAAGTACCCAAACTCACTGCATATACGATTCTACAATTAAGACAAGATGGATGGCATTCATATTTTTAATTAATTTAAGCAATTCATGCTCTGCCAAAGTACACACATAAATTTTGGCTTCTTGTCATTGGAAAGAAACAGCTAGCAGCAGGTTCTCCCTGCCACCCATTTTTCCAAATTATACACAATTAACAGCACACAACTGCTTATCATTGAAGAAATTCACACAAACATCTTTAATTAGTTGTAAATTTAATATGAAATCTGTACAATGAGAAAACAAGTGTTAAAAGTGCATATGGTGGGGAAAATATGTACAAGTTCCCACGCAACACCCAATATAAACCAAAGATGGAAAGAATATGTCAATGGTGTTCGCATTCCTCTCTTAAAAGTAAACAACCATTTTAAAAGGTAGAAACATCAAGAAATGTAAAATGACAAATGTGTAAGAAAAAATAAAACAAATGAAAGCAGAAATAAAACATCAAATCAATTCTAATATTCAGATGTTACAGGGCTCTCTCTTTTTTTGTCAATAGTGGGTAGGGTGTTGTGATAATCCCAAGGGATGTTCACACATTTTAATTTATTTACATTTATTAAGTATTAAAGTTCATATAGCATTCCCTGTAAGGTGCGAGAATGACTAACTCGATAGGGAAGGCACTCTGATGAAAGCAGCATTCCAATATACATACCTTTCACATTCTACACATCAATACGTCACAAAACATCTGGGTTGCTAAGCAGCATTTAGACACCTGCGAAGGACCCATGCTTGTGCATTAGCATTTGAATGGAGATAAACCCAAGGTAACAATGGGTCATTCAACTCAAGAGAGGTGAGAAACTCCACCCAAGCCTTAACAGGAAGACACTTTCACATTTGATGTTTGTGAAAGTTCACACTTTCAACCATCACCTTAGAAAGGGGAAAGGTAATATTCTCATTGGAGTGGATTATGGGATATCCAACACCCGTGACAGGGTTACATCATTAGTTACATCATTGTCTGGGAAAACATCTGGATAAACACCTGTTTAGTCAAAACAATCAGATACTTCACATTTTTGAGGGGAGGTGTGGATGGGCAAAATAGAATAAAAACTCCAGACATTGGGAGTTCAGAAGCACCTGTTTGGAGTAGGTGTGAGCCTACATTCTTTTGAACCAGCACCTATTTGAAGTAGGTATGAGCCTACATTCTTTTGAACCAGCACCTATCTTGGAATAGGTGAGAGCCTATATTCCACGGAATCTGGACCATGGAATTCTAGGAAGAATCCTATGGGGGTGTCCAGCACAGTGCTTATTTGTCTGAATCTTTGCCGAACCATCTGGGGCAAAGTACTTAGAATCTGACAGAAGAAATGCCAACTTAGAAAAGTTAATCTATTTCTTATTTTAATTAGCCTGTCTTAAGTTAGGATAGATATAGGGGTCCTACCTATGGACATGATAGAATATTTAGGGATTAAAAGTTTAGTTAGATGTATTGCTTCAATCTGTATTCTGCTTATTTTGTGGATGAAAATACTTCTTCAATAAAAAGCCTCAAAGACATTGAGACAGCCTCATCTTTGAACCGGGAGGGTGTATTCCGTGTGGAGTCGAAGCAAGATAAGGAATGCTACATCCTTGCATGGGCATAGCCTTGAGGGCGGACTCTTTTCAAAGAGGACATTGGTTTGAAACTGATATGGTTGTCAGGGTTACTCTGAGGAGGGCTCCTGCATCCCTTGCCAGGCCTGGGATTTTTTTTCAACTAAGGCGTCCCAGACTTTGAAGGCAAAAATAACCGTGCAGGCAGTTACCCAGGGACAAAGCCTCTGTCCTGAGTTCCCTTTAGGGTAGTGGTTAATATACACTTAGTCCCCCTCCCTCCACCTGAACACCTGAAGAGACATATGGTGAAGTCGCTGATGAGGCCACTTCACCATGTGAGCAAATGATGCACTTTCCCTCTCCTTTGCTGTTGGCTTCTGTACATGGATTTCACCACCTTCTGTTCGCATGCTTGTCTCTGTCTTAAAGTTAAAGGTAAAGGTTTCCCTTGCTCGAAAGCCAGTCGTATCCGACTCTAGGGTGCAGTGCTCATCTCTGTTTCTAAGCCGAAGAGCCAGCGCTGTCTGCTTCTGCAGACATTTCCATGGTCATGTGGCAGGCATGACTAGACACCGGAGCGCACGGAACACTGTTACCTTCCCACTGAAGTGGTCCCTAGTTATCTACTTGCAATTTCTTGCTTTCGAACTGCTAGGTTGGCAGGAGCTGGGATGAAGACGGGAGCTCATTTCCGTCCTGCAGTACTCAGGAATCGAACTGCTGACCTTCCGCTTCCCAGTCAGCGTCTTAGCTACTTGAGCCACTGCAGTACCTTGTCTCTGTCTTGGGTAGCAGTATAACCAGATTCACTCCTTTGTCCAGAGGTCCTCCTTCTATACATAGGTCCACCAAGGAAGTGTTCTTCCTTATCTAGTCCACTCTCAGGTAGCTCACAGGGCCTAGCCTGGGGGCTTCTTTTTTCCTCCTTCACCTCTCTGACCCATACCTGTCAACCGCGGCTCTGGACAATCCGGGACCTGCGCACAATGGTTCTGCGCAAGTCGTGTTCTACGCATGCGTAGAAGGCTTTTACGCTTGCATAGCCTATGCAAGCGTAGAAGGGTTCTACACAAGCGTAAAAGCCTTCTACGCATGCATAGAACGTGACTTGCACAGAAGGGATGTGCAGTACCTCTTTCCCCCCACTGCCAATTCCGGGGGGTTGGCAGCTGTGGGCGGGAAATGGCGCAAATTGGCACCAAAAATCGGGAAATCCCGGCCATTCTGGGAAGGTTGACAGGTATGCTCTGACCTTCTCTCCCACTATGCCCTTTATTCTTGTCTCCTCCATTCTTCTTCCCTTGGGGTGTCTGACCTCTTCCCTCATGCTCCCTTGCTGTCTCTTCCTCTTGGGATTCTTCTTCTACATCTAGTGGAAAAGTCCCAGCCTCACTTCACATGGGAGCTATTGGTGTGAAATTCTGTGTGCAGAATCATTGGGGAGGGTGATGGACTATGAATCTCTTGAGGTTCCTCCTGATATACACGCAGAGAGAAAGATGGAAAATTTTTGTTTAGCATGTATGTAATGTTCATGATAGGCATGGGGCAAGGAAAATTTCTGATTCATGCTGATTTCTTCAGTGTAGTGATGGGGCTGCACATCAAGACTTTGCCCACCATCAATAAGATTTGGACATCAAATGAGAAGAGAGGATTCACTTGAGAAAGCCTTGATGCTGGGAAAGGTCAAGGGCAAAAGAAGAAGGGGTCGGCAGAAAATGAGGTGGCTAGATGGCATTGTTGACACAATGGGCATAGAGTTGGGCGGGTTGAGAAGGATAGTGGAGGATAGGGGTGCCTGGCATGCAATGGTCCATGGGGTCACAAAGGGTCAGAATCGACTATGCAACTGAACAAAAGCAAGTAAGATTGTCTGGCTTCTCATAAAACAAGCCTCTCATCCTCCTTTTTATTTACTTTTGTTTCTGACCATTATTCTGTGCAAAATAGTGCCAGATTTTGTGTACACCCTAATGCCCTTTCCAATGAACCCTGGGTGAAAAGACAGGCAATGTAATAATCTTGTGAAGTATAAAATTTCTTCCAGAAATTGTTATTATAAAATGTCTGAAAAATCCCTTGGTATTTTTCTCAATAGGGTGGGGATATTGTATTGTCCCCCTCTGTTTCTCTCTGAAAACCAAAAGGCAAAAATTAATGTCCTTAGCATGTGGTCTCCACAAAGTCTTATTCTACTACCTTACTATGGTATGGAGGTGACCCTGGTTTCTCAAAAACCACTTTATATAACTTCTGAGAGGCTCATCATTGGAACAATAGTGACTAGAACTGCTGGATAGCTCAATGGTTTACGTATCTGGATGCAAAGCCAGAATTCAATTCCCAATATAGGAGTTCAATTTCCCCACTGTGTCTTCTTGACAGGGGCTGGATTCAGTAATCTATCGGGTTTCTTCTGGCTCTGAAGTTCTGAGACTGTTATACTATGGATGACAAACTGGCCATAACAATTGCACATGGAACAGCTGCAAAGTGCTGGAGAGAATTTATGCATCACTGCAAGTATAGAAATAATTGGTATAATATAATTGGAAATACAATACCATTCATCATACAGGGGAAGACTATGACCATACAGCAATGTGCTTAATACATATGAAGCCCAAATACTAATTGTAGGTTGGCTCCTATGTTCCCATATAGTTCTTGATCTTTAAATTAGATGTGGACTGGACAGCCTTTCAAACACAGGATGCCTTCAAACTCAGCGTAACCACTCTTGGCAGCTTTCAGAGTTTTTGGCAGCTTTCTAAAGCACTAAGCCTCAATTTACCTTTGAATATTCTCTCTCCCAAAATTTAGTCTAAATATTATATTGCCATAACAGATTGTTATAGTACTGTGTGAGACACAGCAGACAGCTCTATTTCATTGTTAATTATCAAATCTAAGAAAAGTAGTCCTGTCAAAAATACTAAAAAAAACATATTAGTGAACTGAAATGATTTGACACTATAATTTTTCACACTCCAGTATCTTTTTTTCATGTAGCTAATTCTTTGAATTTGCATTTAAGATCCTAAACATATATCTCAGATTCTTACAAGATATTTGTTTTTATGTGGCATGCATGGAGTTAGAACTGGATTATGACCCTGATAGGTGTTTAAGGTAAGTGAAGTATTTAAAGAGTGGTTTTACCAATTCTACGCCACAGTGCGTTTCCTTGGCAGAGATGGGAAATCAAGCAAAACCAGGCCTCCTGAGTCTTAGTCCAATATTCGACCAACTACACCACACGGGAATATATATTATACCTGTGGCTAGACTGTATCATTTTTTAGACTTCAAGTGAAAATTCTGAATGTTTGATATTTCCTTATATACATTTAAAACTCATAGAGAGACTTACTTATTTTCTTTGCTAAAAATGCAAATAAATGCAGTGAATGTTGCCTTTTTGCATGAATTTGCAAATGTAGTAACACAGGATAGGTTGTTTGTATCTTTCTGAAAACATAGTTTGCCTGCTAGTTGTCTGTGTATGCTTATGGAAGAGGTACCAGTTTTTGCACTACTACCTTTTGCCTAAAATGTGGCAAATATGATCAGAAGGTAAAACATTCACTCAATTGTAAGTTTATCACAAAGCTTGAGGCATACTCGACAGATTGTCTTGCCACCTCAAAATGGCACAAATGCTCTCAGTCAGCAATGAGATCTTAGCAAGATTTCTTCATATCTCTTAATACAGATCAATTTAACAAATACAAAGTGGTATTTATAAAACCTGAAAAGCAATGTATCCTTGTCTTTGTTTTGGAAAGATCAATGCTGTTTCTGCTTCTTTTATTCTAGTTCCACCCACCCACTCTCCAACACAAAATCATCATGTTCCCTTAGAAATAAAATTACCTTCAGTGGGGCTGATTCTCAGGTTATGTGGTACAGGATTGCCTTTTTAATAAAGTAAAATTACTTTTACTTTGTTTTTTCTTGAAATAGAACAAATAATTTTTAAATGTACTTATCTGGTTAATATATAGTTTAACAAATTATGGCCTTTACTGTTTGAACTCACTGAATCTACTGGGACAATTCATTTACTAAAGAAGGCCAAGAAAGAGATAAGTGATTTTTATCTCTGATGAAAACAGCCTATTACCTGAATAGTTAAGCCAAATATTTTTATCCCAATATTCATAGAACAATAGGTAAGTAAGCAGAAAGTGAAAGTGACATTTCACATCCAGCAAGAGAGATTACTAGATAATGTGTGTGCAAGAAGACTGGCTATGTCATGAGACATGGCATTGCTATAGACTGCAGTTATTATAGAAACTGGAGGCAAAAAATAGAGGCAGCATGGAAGGAATGGAGGAATCATCCTTGACTGATTCAGGAAGATAAACAAGATGTGATTTGTTTACTACCTACATGGGATACCACTAAGTAATTGCAAGGATCTCCAGAAATGGCAGGAAATAATTTTGCTTGAACTCTGGAGAGATGTCCCAATCAGAATTGACAATACGGGATTAGATGGGTCCCATGGCCAGACTTAATATATGATAATTTCCTCTGTTGCAGTATTTTTTGTGATGACACAGAAGACTGGCTCTTCCATTCTGTTATTCAATTTTGTTCGCCATCACAGACATAGACTCTGCTCAAGGCCCACCTTGAGGCCTCCTTAATGTCAAATGTTTAGCTGAGATTTTACAGGAGTCCAGATAAGCAGACTGGTTGAAAGGGCACTTTCAACTAGTCTCCACAGGCCCAGACTAGAGTGTGTTTTTAAAAACCATGTGGCGTTTGAGTAGTAGCCATTTGTACACCGCCCTGAGTTGGGTTGTACCTGAGTGGGCAGTATATAAGCGTGAAAAAATAAATAAATAAATACAGTGTGAAATCACAAGAATATTCTGGCCTCTGCATGTTTTGCAAGTGCCTGAAAGTCTATGGCAGTGGTGGTGAACCTATGGCATGCATGCCAGAGGGGGGCACTCAGAGCCTTCTCTGTGGGCATGTGTGCCAGCACAGAGTTCACCCTGCCCCTCTGCCCAGCAGCCAAATGGGAGCGCATCCTCCCACCCCCAGCACAAAGTTCACCTCACACCTCTGCACAGCAGCTCAATGGGAGTGCTTCCTCCCTCCTCTGTCTGGGGTAAGGCAGGCAGCTCACATGCGGCATGACAGTGTGATGCGGATAGCAGCCTGTTGAGTCTGTGGTGAAGGTGAGTTTGGGCACTCAGTCTCTAAAAGTTTTAGCACCACTGGTCTATGGGATCCAGCCCAAGTCCCTAAGATGGACTGTTGCTCTTTGCTGACCTTCTCAGTGCCATGTTAAATGCCCTTCATCATTAAAGCCTGGGCAGCCAGAAATGCTGATGGCTGTCATTTTACTAGGTGTAGGTCTTAGTTTAGCTTAGATGCTGTTTGGGCTCACCTACAATATTTTCCAGCTTTATGCAAAAAAACAGGCTGGTGCTCCTTACTCTAAGAAATGAATGGATTTGGAAGAGAGGAAAAGAATGAGATCATGTGCAGAGTGTGAATACGAATGGATAGAAAGGGTAAAGCTGAGGAGAAATGAAAAGACAAGAAATGGAGGGATTTTGAAATTGCTGCTGTCCAGGGATAATTCAGCTGAATAAGGGTAGGAAGGTTCTTCTAGAGTAGGAAGGCAGGGTTAATATTTTGTGGGGAAATTGATGATCTGTCTTGGCCTGTAGTATTTTGAAGTTCTTATTAGTATTAATTGAAGCTGCCTTTTGTTGGTCCCAATTTTGAAACCTAACTATTGATTTTGTAAATACCTCAGTATTGTTAAATAAACCTTTTTTTTAAAAAAAAAATCTCAGCCATTGTGTTTATTAACACCTGTAAAGGGAGTTTGTTTCTTTTTAGTGATGCTTCCAAGAATAGGCTGTAACACTGGTTAGTAGCTAACCCTAGGGAGCGGGCAGGCTGCAATTTGTCAGGGCAGGCCGGGATTGAACTGTTGAAGATCCCAGGGCTTGTCTGGTGGTAAGAAAAATCCTGGCAAGACTTTGCAGTTTAAAAGCATCCTGGCTGGTACGAACTCAGACCTTATATTTTCTGAGAAGTGAGGGTCTGAGCATCATTACATCTACCACTCCATGTATTAAAGCATTCTAAAATGATGGTTCCCCCCTCTTTTTCTACCACAGATGTTGGTACAATAACCACCACTGCATTAAAAGGCCTCATACTGCCTTTTAGGAGGTGCTGATCAGGCCGCATATATCATGCTATTTCCCAGCCTCTGCCTCAGGTTCTGCATCTAAGATGGCTGTCCCATTCGTCATAGTATTTGTGTTTTTACAAGGCTTTGTTTCTTCTCTTCCTTCTCCTCAGAACAGCCAAACTACTATTTTTCTTCTAAATAATCCTCCTAGTTAATGACAGTGAGAAGGAAGAATATTTTTAATAGGATTTCAACTCATTTCATAATGTTTGGTAATTTATTTTATTCATTTAAAGGATTTGTAACCTGCATTTCATCCCACTATGGATCTCAGGGAAATAAAATACCTATAAAATACAATGCAGTATTAAACAACATAAAGCATTAAAACAACAATATAACCTAATTGAAAGGAACAAGTATTTAACAGCTCAACCAGATGTGAAAGAGGCATAGATTCAGAACTTTGAAGATTCTGTTGTAGTACTGTGGAGTTTGTAATCCAAACAAGCAATCATTCTCCTGTCTCTGCTCTGTCCCTGGTCCCTGTCTTTGGGCTGATGGGGAAGGGTTGTAGTTTATAATCAAAAACAGCAGATTCTGATTAAGATTTTGGAAGATCACAATGTTATAAACATCTGAACATCAGTCATTCATAACTATCTAGGCCTCTTTCCTGCTGTGCACAGTCTGAAGAAATGACTTGCATCACTGCAGGTTAGCCCTAAACAATTCAGAACAATCCACACAACACAGGACTCATGCAAGCACTTCTCTGCTTAAGACAGAAAGGCAAATGGTGCTTTCCTCCAAATTCACAAAATCATAGTGCACAGTATCTTTAACCAGCCAAATGTTGTTTTTGTATCCTGGTGGTGCAGTGGTTAAACTGCTGCACTGCAGCCAAAATGGTTGCTGACATCGTGAATTTGATCCTGACGGGCCTCTAGGTTGACTCCATCCTTCTGTGGTCAGTGAATGAATACCCAGCATGCTGAAGACAAAATATTAATTACCTTGTGAACCACCCAGATAGAACACTAAGCACTATTGGGCTGTTTATGTGTTATTGCTATTGTTATTGCAATTGCTACTGGAGGCAGGACATTTCCCCTGCACCTCTTCCCCTTCCTAGCAACACAACACAATTGCGATAAATTAAACAGTGAATCATTTGTTGCTGTTTCACAGCATCCAAGATTTGCTGCCTGTTGAATCCAGCCCTTATAAGCACCTGTCCTGGACAACGATGAAACAAACAGCAACAGACTTTATTTAACAGTCAATTAGAGATGAGTTTACAAGGTGTTTCAGATCCCGAGATGGCTATACAATCCTAGCATATTCAGTCCCTCCGGACTCTTACCCGGCAATGGGTAATAAACGAGCTACCATAGAAGCATAGCACAGTGGAGGGACCCAGGCTTAGCACTACCCGGCTACCTGTATAGAGTAGGAAGTATAGATCCGGTCCGGCACCACCCTTGTTTACCCGTGGGGCTTATATAGTGTCTCCCCGGCGGTAGCTCCTGGATACAAGGTAGCGACCCGCCGGATGAACGTAACTAACCAATCATAACAGGGGTTATATGTAGTTAACCAATGGAGAACAGGATCCAAAACTGTAACCAATCATAGGGCTTGGTTTAGCCTAACAAGTGCGCCCTTTCTTGGAGGGGTTCACGCCACTTTGGGCTTCTAGTTAGAATGGCGGGAAACTGCCATTTCCTTCTTGCAAGAGTGCTTCCTGTGCTACTTGCAATTGTGCCTCAATACACAACACTGCCTAAGGCAGACAATCTGCTCTGTTTCACAGTAGGACCTGGGCTTTCCCTGACAAATACACAAGATAAAACAAGATTCTCTCTTTATTTCCTTGCCTTAGCAGAAGATGATCTTAGCAACAGGTAATAGATGCATATAATTCTAGCCCAACTGTAAAATGGAATCCAGTAGGTGAATCTACATTTTGACACCCAGCATAGATTAGCACAGCAGAAAGCACAAAGCATTGCTTGGTAAAACCTATTAGCATATGACTTGGATCATACTGGGCAAGAACACTGGTCCATGTCCATCGGTATTGTCTGTGCAGAACAAGACCCAAACAAAATTATATAGTTAGCATGCCATGAGAAGCAAATCTTCAAAATGTGATGAAAGATTGTCTTGGTAGGAACCTGCCTCACCCTGCTGTCTTTAAATTAGCATGCATTTTGCTTTGTGAATGGCTATCAGGAGGTAAACATTGGTTTTATTCGAAAGTTGGCACTTTGAAAAATTAGCCTGCCTGGAGAGAACACATAATAGCAGGGGGAAAACACATTTTCCTTAATATATGAAATTACTCAGATTATTTTTAACTGGACGTTCTGGGAGACAAAGATAGGACCTCCTCTGTGAGTCCTACAAGGTAGCTGTAACCCCTTAAATATTATAATTCACAACTAAACATATCTAAATTTCCAGTCTGATTCAGAAACTGCATGCTTGTTCTCCTGTTGATGCCAACAAGCCTACAGGAGTGTGTGAGAGGGCAGGATAGGGCACCAACACAGCTACAGATGCCAAGATCATTATTCTCAGGTTCTTTCAAGCTACAATTAATTGAAGTGTGGAATGAGCACAGTCATTTGATTTATGGCACTTGAATTCTAGAGCATGTGCATTCTATGACACTGGAGATCCAGAACACAAGTTATAAATTCTCCACTATGTATTTTGTATATCTTTCTGTGTGTCTGACAAACAGGGAGAATTTACAGCCAGTCATCCAGGTTCTGCAGTGTTATTGAATAGATGTCATTGTGCTTTCTAAAATACCCGCCAAAACACAGACCTGGACATGCACACTCGTTAATCTTTCTTCAGCTGTGTGAGGAAAATTCATGAAAAGAGTCTGGGGGTTACAGACAAGCGTTGGCTCTGGGGAACTGTATTCCTGACATACACAATGTAAGCCCAACCACAGTGTTTTTCCAGCTATATAGAATTCTTTCTAAACCCCAGCTCTCTCTATGATCCTTGGAGAATGATGTGCCTGCAGTGAAAGATTTCAGGATTTTTGCTCATACGAGAGCCCACATGTGAATCTTAGTGCATTTCCTGTTGCACAAACAGCCTTAAAAGAGGAACTATACACATAACAGACCGTTTTGCACACAGTGTATGTACAACAGAATGATGGTGTTAAAGTTACCTTTACATTTGTGCTGTACAGCCGGAGAGACGAAATCGAGGAGCAGTTAGCAGGCCAGACCCTACTTGGGTCTCCACTGGTTGAACCTTCTCATGTTTATTTGAACACTTGCGGGTTGCTTTTCCAGTTGGACTTTTCTTCTCCATCCCATCCAAAGGCCACATGCTCAAGATATCTCACCCTCTAGACATATACCAATATTAACTAGGAGCTCAGATTTCTAAGTCATTAGATGCAGACATTGGAGAAATCTCCTTGTTGGTTATAGGGTAAAAAGACCTCAAGATCAGACTCCCCTCTCTGAGTTCAAGACCTTAGGATGGCATTTTGCACCTTCCTAAGGTTTCTGGGTCACTAAGGTTATACTCTGATCTTGTTCTCATGGATCTTATGCAAATACTTTCTAACTGAAAAGTCCAGGTTAAAATGTTAACCAAACAAGCAGTGGCTTTAAAACAGGGGTTCCCAACCTTTTCAAGCTGGGAGCTGGGTCATGCTCTCTCAGTTAGCTATGAGGGCTGGACAGCCATTTTGCTCTGCCGGCACGATGGGGTAGCCATTTTGTTTCAACAGTTTCAAAGGGATAGCCATTTTGTTTCTCGAATGCCCTTGGAGAGGTGGGGGGAGATATGAAATGGCACCATGGGCTGGATCAGCCCATGGGCCTTAGGTTGGGAACCCCCGCTTTATACCTTTGCTTGAAATTACATTATCAAATGGCTGCTCGATGGTCCTCTGAACATTTTTGTTCAATGTGTAGAACCCTCAAAATAAGGTGCCAGGAGGTCTCATTGATGCCTGCCATCTTATTATGTCTTACTACTGTACAGATATAATGCTTATCATAAGTCTTTTGGGGACAGTGATGCTGTGCAGGCAAAATTCATACAGAAACACCTTTATGCTATTTCACTGAACCAAGGTATCAGGTAGAAGCCTGGAGACTAGAGAACAAGAGTGCTGCTTGAGACTCAAGTCAGTGCTTAGACATCTCACAACCTTTTTATCCCCTTGTGAGGCTCCCCCCCCCCCATGAGAGAGAAGAAAAGATAGCAGATGGTGAAGAGCAATAAAGGATAAACATAATTCAAACATGTGTATAGATACTATTTGAGATGGATTGTACATGTCTTAATTCTGCCCACCATAAGTATAAGAGAGATTTTTTTTACATAGCTCAACAACCTTGCTTCATTTTTTTTGTTCTGTATCTTCAAATCCCTTCTTTCTTTCCTTTCCTCCTTCCTTCCTTCTGTAGCACTAATATGGGAAGTAGCACCAGTTTTAATCAGAAAGTAGAGATGTTCTAAAGCATCATTTATCATTTAAACTGGTTTCAGAGCCAGGAACACACTTTGTGACAGCTAGGAAATTAAAGTTTCTGCAGGAAGAAGAAGAAAAATATTGAAGAAGCCAAAAAAGTGCTATTGAACTGCTTGTGGATATTTTCCCCTTAGCTTTGAAATAGATTTTAAGTGCCCCTTCTTCAATCACAACTGCAAAATGAATGAAAATCTCTGACCAGAAGAGCTCACAATACTGTCTTTGGGATTCAAAGAACTACTGTAGGCATGCTCAAATACTTGAAGGGTGCTTAGTAGGATTTGTGATTTGTTTTATTGCTGAATAGCAGACATTCCTGTCGCATCAAAAATTATTCCCCCTTACTTTCAAAAGCCATTTGTCACATAGTTGTTTGTTGTTGTTTTGGGGGGAGAACTTCTGTTTCAGAAGCAGTATTCCTGGTTATTTGGGTATTTTGTTGGATCCTGGCCACAGTATGTGTCTTCTATCCATACAGGGTTAGCTGATAACAGGATGTATATCCCTTTTGGTTTGCTTAGTGTGTGACCAATTCTTAGTGATAGAGATATTGAAAACCAATTCTGTCTGGATGCTGTACTCTGTCACTATTCAAATGATCTGCATAATTAGTAAATCACAAGCTTTTTGCATCTCACACTTCCAGAGCCTTTTCTGGTGGTATTTTGCTATTGTTTCATATAACAGTGACATACTAGGAGCAATATTTTAGTGCTGAAATGGCTTGAAAATCTCCACATGGTAAAATCTAAAATGAAAAAAAAAGCAAAAAGAACGAAGTCATTGGGTGAGAAAAGCTCATACTGTACTTAAAATGTAAGTATCAGACAGATATTTCAGGAAACCTGCAATATATCCCAACAATAGGATAGTTGAGTTGCAACTCAGTCTTGCCTTGAATGCTGAATTGCAACACATCATATATGTGTATTATAAAAGGGAACATAAAATTTGCTAGGGAACAAGAGCAGAAGGACAATCTCTTGTTCAAATCCTGCTTGTGGGCTTCCCATGTGCATCCTTGATGCCTCTGTTAATGTGGACAAGATGTTTAGAAAAGTCCTGCTGACCAAGTATAGATTGTGATCCCTGCCTTTCATAGTTTGTTGGTAGGGTCATAAATACTTCTGGGATTTTATTTTAAGTAGATATGGCAAGTACACTTGCAAAGATTTCAGCCTGTGCTAATAAAAGAAGTCTTTATAACTGCAATGTTACCCATAGTAACCTGGAAATAACTGAGAGTAAACAAAACAAACCAAAAACGGGGGAAAACTTTGAAATCATAGGCTAGGGGTGACAAATGTTTAGCTTTGATTGAATCATGCTCACTCAATTATAAGAAGCTGAAATAAACATAAGGAGGAAGCACTATGTGCTGAATGAAAAGGAGATGGAATGGTAAGGCACAAGTTTCAATAGTAATACAAAAAATTGAAATGATGATTATTATTTTAACACTTTAATAGCATCTTAAGTGCTGTGGTCCATAGCCACTTTTTTGAGAAGATGCATTCTAGAAATCAAAAAAAGTTAATGCTGAGTGAGCATACATTGGATTGCTCTGCCAGTTTCTTCTATGCAGAGTTGGTTTACTCCAGTATAACAAGAAACGTGATAAGAGAAATGACCACTTGGGAAAATCAGGTCTCAGCAAAAAACAAGATAAACCCATCAAAGACCTCTAACAGTCCCCACACCATATCTTAATTTAATTTAATTTTATTTTATTTTTATATTTTTGCCGCCCACTCAGACAAAAGGCCGACTCAGGGCGGCTTACATAAACTAAAAAACCCATACAATAAAAACAGCAAAAAAAACAACAAACAAACAAACAACCCCCCTTCCTTAAAACTCCCACCCACCCGATACAGGAGAGCAAGAGGATGAATCTCATGGCAAGAGCCAGTGGGCAGGAACCACATTGCCCTCAAGGCCCCATACCTGCCCCACCAGCCAGGTCTTAAGTCCTTTCCTGAAGGGCAGCAATTCTGTCTACAACTGTAGTTCTATTGGCAGGAGGTTCCAAAGGGCTGGAGCGGACACAGAGAAGGCCCTTTTTCTTGTGCCAGAGAGGTGAGCCCCTCTGGTCGATGGAACAATCAGGGACCCTCTCTGGTCCACTCTGGTTGGATGAGCAGATGTTCTTAGGGTGATGCGGTCTCTTAGGTATCCTGGCCCACTACCATACAGGGCTTTAAAGGTCATAATCAGCACCTTGAATTGCACCCAGAGACAAACTGGTAACCAGTGCAGCTCCTGGAGCAGGTGCGAGGCACGGGCATAACGCCCCTGCTCCATCACCACCCGGGCCACTGCATTCTGGACCGGCTGCAGTCTCCGAATGGTCGACAAGGGCAGCCCCATGTAGAGTGCATTGCAATAGTCCAGTCTGGAGGTGACCAAAGCATGTGTGACCGTAAGCAAGGAGTCCCTATCCAGGAGTGGGCACAACTGGCGTATCACACAAAGTTGTGTGAAGGCCCTCTTGGCCATAGCCGCTACCTGCTCTTCTAGCAGCAGTCGAGAATGCATTGTCCCTGGGCTTTTTAAATTGCCATCCCATCTCATCAACTTTTGCCTTCTCTTACTATCTGCACCTTTTCTTCCTTGCTTTCCTATTCTGTTTCTTTTAGTTCAGGTACTCTATAAAGTGAATCTGCAGCCCTGTCTGCATCTTGAACCCCCAGAATGCACCTAGAGTCCATTTGCACCATGTGTGTGATTCTGATTTTGGCAGTCCTTAATAGGATTCCCCAAGTACTGTATAAAGTACAGTACTCACAAGTGACTTGCCAATTCTTTCTTCTGCTGATGCTCTCGGACTCCTGACTACACACGCTGCCTCTTCTGGGAGGCACACTGAGGAACTGAACTCCCAACCTCTGATTTCGCAGCTAGGTAATCTAACTTACTTAGTTAAAAAAGAGAAAGAAAATGTGTGTAATAAGTACTGTACAGGAGTCAAAGGACTGCATGTTATCTGGTATGGATGCTGCTGAGGTGAGACACAGATAAAGGGAGAGATTAACATTCAGGACACTCTTACCCAATGGTCATAAATGGCCTCTAAGTCAGAAGGTCATAGCTCATCCAGATCGCTTGGACCTGAACCCATTATAAAGCTAGCACAGGACAGCAAAACTCTCCACAACTGCAATGGATTATACCACTGCACAACCAACTATGTAAGCAGTTGCACATGAGCTTATACAACCAATTGACAACTGCTTGTGCAGCAAAAATTGTATTAGATACTAGTCTTGCCATAACTGGGGGGAAAAAGAAGATTCTGGGAGGTATATCTGGAGAAACAACGTTAAACCACATATGTGGGCGAAATGCTGTAAACTAAATTCTTGCAATTGTGCCAATCATTTATTTGGTAGGGACGATTAACTCAGCCACTGCTCCTGTTTCAATACAGCTAATCAGTGTTTTTGTAGATTACTTGACAAAGTAGTATGGATTCCAGCTGCAGATTGGGTACTGACAATTTTACACTCAATTCCTCATCTATCTAGAGATAGATGCAGAAATTTGCTTTCATGCCTGCATAGCCTTCTAGCTGGTTTTGGCCAGGACAATAAGCCCTGGGTGTAACATGCAATCAATATGAGAGAGAAAAGAATTATCAGTAGCCAGTATAAGATAACAACATTATCATTTCAAATGCAGACAAGATGGCAAGAAACATTTGACTTGAAGTCAAATCGATAGAGTAACATGCAATAGGAGTAATTGGATGTGCCACTAGAATCATCAAGGGAAGCATCTAAGCAAGAGCTAAATAACTAATTAATGATAGGTCTAGCTTCATGGCACAACCTAGAAAGTTAATTTTAAGGAACAGAGCTTGGAAGGTGGAGTTGGCTACAATGATCCGTGTCTTGATTGTATCCCAATTAGACTATTGTAATGCCCTCTATCCATTGAAAAGTGTTCAGATCCTTCAGCTAGTGCAAAATGCTATGACCAGACTGTTGTGTGATGTGTACTTAGAGACTGTAAAACACCAATCTTCAAGCAACCGTATTAGCTTTCAATTTGCCTGTCAGAGTCATACAAAGTGCTTATTTTTATCCCTAAAGCCCTTACATTCCTTGGTAAAGGATATATGAAATATTCTTTTTTCCTGTAAATATCTGCCCAGAGATCCTCAGAAGAGCTGAGAATATCCCACCACCCTGAGAGGCAGAGCTTTCTCTGTAAAGGTAAAGGTCACACTTGCTCAAAGGTCAGTCATATCCCACTCTAGGGGTCCATGCTCATCTCTGTTTATAATATCCAAAGAGAATGGCCAAACGGTGACAAAATCCACAAGCTCAAAAAGGCAGCAATGTGTGCAATAATAATAAGTTTTAATGTCCAAAATAATAAAAAGTGATGCTTCTCACTTGTGCATCTCTGTTTACAGCCAAAGAGCCAGTGCTGTCTGCATCTGCAGACATTTCCGTGGATATGTGGCAGGCATGACTAAACACCGGAGTGCACAGAATGATGTTAACGTTCCCACCAAAGTGGTACCTACTTGCAATTTCTTGCTTTCAAACTGCTAGGTTGGCAGGAGCTGGGATATAGACAGAAGCTCACACTGTCATGCCATACTTGGGTCTCGAACTGCTGACCTTCCTGTCTTCAAGTTCAGCATCTTAACCTAGCTTTCTCTGTTGTTGGACCTTAATTGTGGAATTGCCTGCCAAAAGAAGCTAGGTTGGGTCAATCTCCACTGAGCTTCTGATGGCCAAGTAGAACTGTGCTATTCTGAACAGAACATGAGCAGATAACATTACAAGCTACTCTTTAAAAATGCAGGGTTAATGGGAAAGAAGTTACCCCCCCCCTTTTTTTTGTCCAAAGTTACATGACAAAGTACTTTCAAAAAGTAACTTTTAAAGAAGAGAAAATATAATGACATCAAGCATATCATGTTGCTGTGGGACCTAGGACCTCATCTCAGCACATCTCAGTCATTAACTGCTTTTACATATCTTAATACAGTAAAACCTTGCATAAAGAGTACCTCACTTAGACACTAACTCACTTAAAGAGCAGAATTTTCTCTGAATGGTCGCCCTTGCTTAACAACCAGTGGTGGGCATCAACAGGTTTGCACCAGTTCACCAGAACCTGTTGCAGAAATTCTGGCTGGCCCTGCCCATCCAAGTTTTGAAATAAAGTAGCCCTAATTCAGGTGCAACACAGGGTTTTTTCCCTGGCCACGCCCACCATACCATGCCCATAGTGTGGTAGTAATTATTATTTTTGGAACCCACCACTGTTAACAACTAAAAACAACCAAAAACTCACTTAACAACTAAATCGGGGTTCACAATTCCCCCTGCCAGAAGTCATAATCGGTCACTTACAATGCCAGTGGTGGCATTTTTTCCAAGCGTTTTGTTTAAAGAGCAACTTGCTTAAAGAGCAATCTCGTGGAACGCATTGTGCTCTTTAAGCGAGGTACCACTGTACTGTATACTTTTTTCCTTATATTGAATTGCAGCACTAACCACAAACATATTTGGGATACCTTTAGGCAGGGGTTCCTAACCTTTTTATGTTGTGGGCCTGACCATGTCCACAGGACAGATGAGTGGGCCAGACCATATCCCCCAGACCACGCTCCTGCCCACTGCCCTCCAGGCCCCACCATTGCCAAAGGAGGAGGACCAGACCAGCTGTGGCCGCTCGGGTCGTGGAGGACGCTCCTGCCCTCTGCCCTCCAGATCCCACTCTGGATGTGGATAAAGGCTGCCGCAGTCCCAGGACAGTCAAGGATGCTCCCGCCCACTGCCCTCCAGGCCCCACCATCGCCAGAGGAGGAGGACTGGACCAGCTGTGGCTGCTCGGGCAATGGATAATGCTTCTGCCTGCTGCCCCCCAGAGGAGGATAAAGGCTGCCACAGTCCCAGGGCAGTCGAGGATGCTCCCGCCCACTGCCCTCCATGCCCTACCCACACTGGAGGAGGATAAGGAGGTGTTATTGTTGGGACTCTCCCTGAACTTTTTTGTCAGGACTTTTTTTGAACTTTTCTCTATTGTATTTAGCTTCATTATTTGTTACTTTGTTTAATGTTGTTTTTTCATTGAGTGTTAGCCGCTCTGAGTTGCATCGTCAAGTAGAGTGCCATACAAGTCAAATAAATAAATAAATAAACGTGCCCACTTCCACTTCCGAGGGAGGTAGTGGAGGACCACATAAAATTGTGTCATGGGCCGGGTCTGGCCTACAGGCCGTAGGTTGGGAACCCCTGCCTTAAGGGCTAAAAAAATTATTTCACATAAAACCTCCTGCTTCTTAACTTCTTCTCAAAGAATAAAGCAGAACTACTTTTTCAATTGCATCTATGACTATGTCTAAAATTTTGGTTCACTAGTATACATATCACTGACATGCTGATTTCGTTGCTGTGAAAAAGCAAGCAGCAGATTTATTCTATTTATTTTCTTATTATCATTCGTCTGTTCTTCACTGGCATGCAAATTATTCTGAACAGGTTTTGTAAACAAAATATTCTGGCTTGAGAAGGGAAATAACAAGTCAACAGAATTATCTCCCAACAAAGACAACCCCATTAGGAACGTGCATGGCTTCTAAGATTTTGAAGCTCCCAGGTTTGGTTCAAAAATAAAACAAAAGAAAAAGAATTTCTCAACCACTGTAATTCAGACTGAAAACAATTCTGCAGGCATGGACTTCTGAAATAACTGGTGATACATGCAAGCAATAATTGTACAATAGTACAGCAAATTCACACAAATAATTCTATTTCTTAAATTCAAAACCAGGAAGTTATATATGTATACTGCTGAAAAGATTAAGAACAATGAAACTCCTTAAATTATCCTTAAGAGAGCGATGGAATTAGAATACCCCTTAATACTTAGAGAGCGATGGAATCTGTCAGTGCCAAAGTGCCAACTTGAGATAAATTTTTGGATTTTTTTCTTGCATTCTGACTTCTTTGGGGGTATTTTATTCTTGTTTGGGTTTGTCTCCTGACAAACCCAAACCTCCTCCAATTTCCTTTTTGGATTATCTTTTGCTGTCTGGGCCTTGGCCATACCTGTCAAGCGTAGCTCCGGAGATTACGGGACCTGCGCAGATCGTTTCTGCCCAGGTCTGTTCTACACATGCATAAAAGCCTAGAACGGATCTGCGCAGAACCATTCTGCGCAGGTTGCTCCTATGCATGCATAGAAGGCTTCTATGCATCCCCTTCTGCACAGAACCCTTCTACGCATGCGTAGAAGGGTTCTACGCATGCATAGAAATGACCTACGCAGAAGGGATGTTCAGTAGCTACTTTTTCCCCACTGCCAAACTACGGGGTAGCGGCAGCTCTGGGCGGGAAATGGAGAAAATCGGTGCAGAATTACATGGTAATCCCGGCCAATATGGGGTACTTGACAGGTATGGCCTTGGCTGCCTGCTTGGCTTCCTTGCTGAACACAAAGAACAGAACACAAGAACAGAAGAAAAGACATAAAGTGGTGGAGAGGGGAAGGAATCTTTCTGTACTTTAGTAGTTTTGGTTTGAAATGAGGGTTGATTGTATTTTTTTGCCTTTATTTACTAAAGGTAAAGGTAAAAGACTCCCTTGCTCAAAGGCCAGTCATGTCCAACTCTATCTGCATCTACAGTCATTTCTGTTGTAATGTGGCAGACATGACTAGACTCCAGAGTGCATGGAACGCTGTTACCTTACCCACCAAAGTGGTACCTATTTATCTACTTTCAATTTCTTTCTTTCAAACTGCTAGATTGAAAGGAGATGGGGCAGACGACTGGTGCTGACTCCATTACACAGCACCCAGGTCTTGAACTGCTGACCTGCTGAGCTTCTGATTGTCAAATTCAGTGTCTTAATAACTAAGACACTGTGGCCCTATGACGAATGCAAATATAGTTTCAAGCTACTCTGTTTTGATTTCTTTCTTTTCAGGACATGCATGGATCTTCAGAGCCACTTTTAAAAAAATAAAGCTTTGACTAGCATAATTTACTTAAACTTGACCAGCCTTACGTGCTGTATTCTTTGTCATCCATTCACACTTGGTGAAGCCAACACGGAAATATACAGTCATTAATACCAACATTTTAAAATGTCATTGTTAATCACACAGTCCAAAAATATCTTGTAATCTTGAGAGGATGATGATGAGAAGAAATGAAAGGGAAAGGATTATATCCGTGGTGGTGAACCTTTTAGAGACAGAGTGCCCAAGCTCAACTGGCTGCCGTTTGTGCCACAGAGGGGTGGGACAAACTTTGTGCAATGGTGATGAAGTGCTCCCATTGGGCTGCTGGGCAGAGGGGTTGGACAAGCTCTATGCTGGGGCAACAGCATGCATGCCTGCAAAAAGGGCTCTGAGTGCCTCCTCTGGCATGCGTGCCATAGGTTCACCACCACTGGCTTATATGAATAGTGTATTCGTCCTTACTCAGCTAGTGAGACCCAGTGGATGTTGAGAGTGAAGAGATCATTTCTTAGTTCCAAGTAATAGAACTGAAACTTTCTCCTCTTCCAGCACTGTTCACACTGACATTTGTCTCCTTGCCATTGCCACACTAGGAGTCTAGCCATTTATTCCCCCTTATTTGTGCTAGATATTTCAGACACCAGTAAGCCTGCAAGTATTCTTAAAAGATTTATAGCAGAGATGAGAGTGAACCAAGTTTGTGCTCAGAAGTGGGAATAATCTTCATAACACATTTCATTATATGCTGATTCCTTGCTTAGAACAGGCTGTCACCCTCAGCTGCCCTCAGGCTATCTGTTTCCTGTAAAAAAATTAAAAAGGTTCAACTCTTGCCTATGACAACAACTTAGGACTAGAGCCTCCCATCTTTTTGCAAGAGCAAAAAATCAAAATCTATTCCACTGCTGTTTGCACCCTCTTTTAAATAATCAAGTCTAAATTATCAGAGAGTAAACAAAACAAAATGAAATATGAAAAATGTTGTGATACTTTAAAGCAGGAGTTCCCAACCTTTTCAAGCTGGGGGCCAGGTCATGCTCTCTCAGTCAGCTTCAAGGGCCTGATGGCCATTTTCCCCTGCCTGCATAATGGGGGTGCTCATTTTGTCCCAACAGGTTCAATGGGGTGGCCATTTTGTTTCTTGAATTTCCTTGGAGGAATTTCCTTGGTGGGGTGGGAGTGGGGTGGGGGGCACATGAAATAGTGCCATAGGCCAGATCTGGCTCACAGGCCTTAGGTTGGGAATCCCTGCTTTAAAGACTAAATGCTGGATTTTAATATTAGCTTTTGTGGATCACTTTGTCCTGAAATGATCCATGAAAGCTAACATTAAACTACAGCAGTTAGTCTTTAAGTTGCCACAATGTTTTTTGTCTTTTTATTTTGTTTACTCTCTGATATGCTTGCACAGACTAACATGGCTACCATTTCAAAAATTTAAAGTCTAGCTTGTTTAAGAAGTATCTACAATTATTGACGTAGTCCCTCATTAAGCACTTCTTTATATAACTGAGTTAGTAACTTGTCTACCTGCAAGGACTATCATGTAAAGTATAGCTGATTATGGAAGACCGGTGGTTGTTGAGAATGATTAGTAGGGAGACTATGTTCTCTACCTTACACTGCATAGTCTTCTCTTGGAAGGCTTAGTCAGTTCAAAGTCGGCTACGTCTGGTTTAAGACCATGAGAAGGGATTGCTTTTCTAGGTGCTAAAATCTGGAACACAAACACATTGATATAAAACAAGCCTATTAAAAATCATGTTGTGGTTCTTCATTGGACCACCTGATGCACAAATGAAACCCTCCTGAGTAGATGGACTCATTTCAGTGCACCAGGCACAATAGGGTTAACCAGTACTTGGGGTCAGAATCCATCTACTACTTTTGCAGACAACATTTGATTCTAAAGATCTTCCTGAACTACAACTCCCATCATTATTCATCATCATTTGTTATGCCAGCTAGTTACAGTCTTAACATTTTCAGGGCCAAAAGGCCCACCTTGACTGAACTATGCTGTTTCATGCAAAAACATCAGGCTCTTGTTTCCCTATCTGTGGGATGTTTTCTGTAATAGATAAAAATGATCAGGTATTGGTAGAAATGTGCTACATTCAAAGAGCTTGCCAGCTGCAGCTGCTAACATCCTAATGCTTGTTTACTGAATCTTCCTAAAAATATTGTTTTTCCAGAAAGTTGGAGAATTTTTTTATGATAAAAAGACAATTCTGACCATCAGTGTATATTCATTAATTATGTCAATAGGTGAAGTAGCTGAATAATTCCATTGCTTCTCTGTATGCTATTTAATATTTATCCTATGTTCCTAGAGAATTTGTCAAAATGCATATCTAATGTGTTGTGCTATTTCCTCTAGGTTTACCAATTAATTATATGCAGGGGAAAAAGAAAAGACAAAATTGAACATGTATTTATTTATTTATTTATATTACATTTCTATACCACCCATTTGGGTGGTATCCTACTCTGGGCAGTGTACAAGCAGATATCAAAAAACATGTAATCGTCTGCAACTCGTATCTGAGAATGCATCCCCCCCCCCCCGCCGAAGCTCTCCTGGGCCCCGCCATTGGCCCAGGATGGGAGCCACCTGCGATCGCCGGCCCCGCCTCCCTCCGGCCCTGCCTTGACCGGAGGGATAAGAGGATGCCGCGCCGCAGCTGGGGACGCCGCGCCGAAGCTCTCCTGGGCCCCTGCCATCGGCCCAGGATGGGAGCCACCTGCGGTCGCCGGCCCCGCCTCCCTCCGGCCCTGCCTTGACCGGAGGGATAAGAGGATGCCGTGCCACAGCCGGGGACGTCGCGCCGAAGCTCTCCTGGGCCCCCGCCATCGGCCCAGGATGAGAGCCACCTGCGGTCGCCAACCCCGCCTCCCTCTGGCCCTGCCTTGACCGGAGGGATAAGAGGACGTCGCACCACAGCCGGGGACACCGCGCCGAAGCTCTCCTGGTCCCCCGCCATCGGCCCAGGATGGGAGCCACCTGCGGTCACCGGCCGCGCCTCCCTCCGGCCCTGCCTTGACCGGAGGGATAAGAGGACACCGCGCCGCAGCCAGGGACGCTGCGCCGAAGCTCTCCTGGGCCCCCGCCATCGGCCCAGGATGGGAGCCACCTGCGGCCGCCGGCCCCACCTCCCTCCGGCCCTGCCTTGACCGGAGGGATAAGAGGACACCGCGCCACAGCCGGGGATGCCACACCGAAGCTCTACTGGGCCGCCGCCATCAGCCCAGGATGGGAGCCACCTGCGGTCGCCGGCCCCGTCTCCCTCTGGCCCTGCCTTGACTGGAGGGATAAGAGGACACCGCGCCGCAGCTGGGGACGCCGCGCTGAAGCTCTCCTGGGCCCCCGCCATCGGCCCAGAATGGGAGCCACCTGCGGTCGCCGGCCCCGCCTCCCTCCGGCCCTGCCTTGACGGGAGGGATAAGAGGACGCCACGCCGCAGCCGGGGACACCACGCCGAAGCTCTCCTGGGGCCCCGCCATCGGCCCAGGATGGGAGCCATCTGCAGCTCTCTCCCTGGGCCAAGTCGGTCAGGGGAGATGGGAGCGTTGGCGCAGCTGTGCCTTTTTCTTGGCAGGGACTTTGGAAGCTGCTGCCACCGAGACGCTGAAGACGACACACCACCTCGGCTCTCTCCCCTGGTCTGTGGTGAGGGAGGGGGCAGGGAGGGAGACAGAGGGACTGAGGCTGATGTTTGCCGCAGCTGGGGAAGTTGGGCTGGGCACTATATGGGATGTGAGCTGTTCTTCATCCCTTGGGGATTTTGTTAATATTGATTATTTCTGATGCTTTGTACTTATGTATTATGTGATGTATTGATATTGTGTTTTTCCCCCTGAATTTCTTTTGTTGTAATTGAACTGTATTATTATGTGTCATTGTATTATTATATTGTATTTATTGTCTGCCATGTAAACTGCCCTGAGTTGGGTTGCACCCGAGTGGGCGGTATATAAGTGCAAAAATTAAATTAAATTAAAATTAAATTAACAGGAAGAATGCCATTGGAGTGAATTTGTTTAAGGTGGATCCCAGCTTGCCATGAAGTGACCCACACACTATGATCACAGAGCCATCTCCTTCAACACATATGAAATGAGACATGGAGGATTTAACACTGGGACTGCAATGGACTGATGCAGTCTTGAGGATATTAACAAGGTGCACCTTCACAGCCAGTCCATCTGGCATGGCCTCTTCCAACTCCATGACTGTTGGGATTCAGATTAGTGAAGTGGTTCCTCCTCCACTCATTACACCGTTGGGTCCAATGGGATGGTTTCCAGTGGCATTTCCTCCACTGAAGGGACCATCACTCCACATAAAGGGGCTCGTTCACTCATAGCAATTGGCCCCTTTATGGAGCGTTGAGTTGCTGGCTGTACAGTCTACTCCGTTACCATAGTGGGATGCATCCAGACATGCAAAATAACATGACAGAGCACACAAGAAATCAAAACAGACAAGCGACAAATACATCTCAAAATAAAATAAAATAAAATATCTGTTGCTCAGAGGTTGGATGTTCAAGATGTGAACTATAAAAATAAATTGTCCTAGTCCTTTGTAGCCTCTCTCAATTGCCTCAAGAAGCATGAGGAATACTTTAATTTATTTAATGTCCAGCTGTTGCTCGCATTGAAAAAGTATACCATTTGAATCAAGTTTAAGTAGCTTTAAACTACTTAAATTAGAAAAAATCCCCACTGTCTTTTTAAACTATTTGGTCAATCAAATAGTTAAACAACTAACTGTCCAAGATATAATAAGATCAAAAACCAAGTCCTCTGTTCTACACTGAATAGTTTTTAAGACAAGAGCATAAAAAGTATTATTTACAAGAATTCTAACAGGTTATAAGATCTTAAAGTTTAATATCCTGTAATGTAGTAAGCAAATCAAACATCTTTGCCTCAGGAGTCAGCTCCTCTACAAGAAAGATTTATTGTACTGAGATTTTTAAACGCAACATATTAAAAATGCAACAAAGACTTGTTCATTGCTTGGCTTATAGGCAAAAAGTATGCCACAAAGTATGGGATTTATTTCAATTGTTACTTTGCTATGAATATATAGACAATAGAGGAGGCATTTAACCTCTGTGAATATGCACACACCCCTGTTTAGATTTCCTGAGGTTTCATATGCAAACCCCTAGATTGGGTGTAGACTCTTGGAATGTCATAGGAGTAGGTTAGGCTAAGCAAGGGGTAAGTAAGATGGAGGGCCCCCTCCCAAACTTTGCACTGCTGCTGCCGCCACCAAAGAAGGCTTGTGTGCATTAAACTTTCTGTGGATACACACACTTGGACCCATTTGGAACAATGCAAAAGTGAGTGTGTGTGTTTTAAAATTGCTACTGTATTTTTTTTAAAAAAATTCCTTTCCAAATCTATTACACAGTGGTTCCATGATCTTACCATGCTCTAGATCAGGGGTTCCCAACCTTTACAAGCTGGGGGCCAGGTCATGTTCTCTCAGTCAGCTTTGAGGGCCAGATTTTCATTTTACCCTGCCTGCATGATGGGGATGGCCATTTTGTTCCAACAGCTTCAAATGGGTGGCCATTTTGTTTCTTGAATGCCTTTGGAGGGGGGGGGTTCCACATGAAATGGTGCTGCAGGCCAGATCCAGCCCACAGGCCTTAGGTTGGGAACCCCTGCTCTAGAGAGACTACAATTTTAGTGAAATATGCAGAACACAGGGAAAATAGAGATCGATTGAAATTGGCAACAACAAAAAAAGAAGAAGAAGAAAGAAAAGAAAAGAGGAGGTAATTATTAGCTGGTATAGCTCAGGGCTTTGGCATGATAAGGAGTCTGAATGCCCCTTTGACAAATCAGTCATGTTCATGCAGAATGCACATGGATGATGTAGCCACCAGTTCTGCCTTGGGCAATCTGCCTGCTCCACAAAACTTGAGCAATGGATTGCTAAACCATTTAATAGTAATTTATAGCCAGAAAACCATGGAAATTGACTTGAAGACATTTAAACTAAGATTGTCCTCTTGCATTATTGTAGCTACAACTTCCTACTAAATATGATGATTCAGTAACAAACACAAGAAATATTGGGTTACAAATTACTTAATTTCATCAACCAAACCAACGCAGGAGGGAGACGATACCTTTTTTAGGCCACTTTATAAATTCCAAACTTTGCAAGCTTTCGTAACTCATGGTTACTTCTTCAGGCTTCATGGGATGGAGTCCCAGCCAGGTTTATTCTTACATGTTATATGGGAAAACAGACAGCAGCTTACATCTTTTTACAATCCAAAAATAGGAAGACAGGGATTTGTATATTCTCCATGCCATGAAACCTGAAGAAGTAACCATGAGTTACAAAAGCTTGTAAAGTTTGGAATTTTTAAAGTGACCTAAAAAAAGGTATCGTCTCCCTCCTGCATTTGTTTGATTTGATGGATGGGTCACACGGCTTAATTTTGTTTAGTTTCATCAATTTAAATCACATTGTAATCACAATCTGGAGCTTTCACTCTAACTCCTAGGAATTCTAGCACAGAATATTTCCAGAGGTAGATAAGAACATATCTATGAAAACCGGATTTAATATTCATCTTCATCTATTGCCTACTGCTTATACCTGTATATCTTAAATACCTAGGTAATTGAAAACAAAATTATATTCAACAGACAACCACAAAAATCCCACTCAGAATAGTAGAGGGCAACTCTATTCTTTCTAACTCCCTCTCATTCTGTCTGTGTTATTGTCATATCTGTGCAAGTAAATTTTAGATCAAGTTCTTCAGTACATGCACTTATACACAGTTGAGTTCAATTCTATCCATTTTCTAGAAGCAATTACTTCACTTGCACGGTACTGCCAGTGTCATTTTATGCTTTCTTTTGCCTGCATGAGATAATATTTTATTCATGAAAGGTTTTTCTCTCCCCCAAGAGGCATAGTCTTAAGAATCCAGGAGCCTATCCGGCAGACCGTACACAGATATGGGCACTAAGAGGAAATCAGCAAATTTACCACATAATGCATGCAACTTTGAATAAAACAATATATGAATGCTAGTTTCATCCTTTAAAAAGAAAAACAACAGTATAAGAAATGTGCAATAAAACTGCTGCACCTGAAACGTTTTGCTAGATAGGTGGGATTGTTCAGAGAGGCCTTGCTTGGGGCAGATCCACATGTAAAATAGTAGCTGGATAACTTAGTGAATTAGTGAGCCAGAATCTGGGAGTTCAATTCCCTGCAATGACACATGGGAAAAGAAGCAGCAACCTTGGCTAAGTTGCATAGTGCCAGAAACCCTCCAAAAATAGAGGTCTTATTTCTTCTGCTGGAGGGACTGTGGTGGCTTAGTGATTAAGACGCTGAACTTGATGACTGGAAGGTAGGCAAATCAGCAGTTCAAGACCCAAGTGCTGCATGATGGAGTGAGCTCCTGTCTCTGACCCAGGTCATAGCTGAAGTATCCCTTATTGGCCAGGAAAACCCCTTATTTTACCCTCTTTCCCACCACCATCCCTTATTAATTACACTGCAATGCCCTTTTGCCTCCATTGGAGGGCAGCACAGGATAAGCATAGCTGTCAAGTATCCTGTATTTGCTGGGAAATTTCCCTTATTTCCAAATCCAAAACTTGACAGGTGTGTCCCAGGTCCTGCCAACCTAGCAAGAAATTGCAAATAGATAAATAGGGACCACTTTGGTGGGAAGATAAACAGTGTTCTGTGCACTCTGGTGTGTAGTCATGCCTGCCACATGTCAATGGAAATGTCAGAAGACACAGACAGTCCTGGCTCTTTGGTTATAAACAGAGATGAGCACTGAACCCTAGAGTCAGATACGACTGGCTTTCAAAAAAGGGCGACCTTTACCTTTAACCAGATTTCTTCTGCCACCCTTCTCTTTCTTCATGTTTTTGCAACCCCTTCCCTCTCTCCCTCTGCCATCACCTCTCTTTCTGAGGATGAAGGGAAGGAGTGGAAAAGAGAACAGTGCATACGCATGCACGCACGCACGCACGCACAAAAGAGAGCAAGAGAAGTTGATTGTGTGGGAAATGAGAGAGAAAAAACTTATCTTGTGGAAGACATCACCCTAGGACAGAAACCATACGGCCATTTCTGTCTGATATGGATAACTGCCTGTGCCAGGAAAACTAATTCAAGTAATATGGGGGGACATTGCCAGAGAAAAATCTTTACTCCTGCCAGCCAAAAAAGATACAATGGATGAGGGGGAGAGTGGGCTTACTTGCCCACTTACTTTATATTATATAGTTAGAAGGAAATTTTTTGAAAACTGACTGTGGTAAATACAACAGAAACAGTAGGATATTTTGCAAGGCAGTTGAGCCCCATGTTGCTTCAAATGGCACCGTGTGCCCACATGGAAGGACCCATCAGCCCTCTCTGCGGTGTCTTCCCTTTGCTCTTAATTTAGGCCCAACATTTCATTTGGACTAAAGCAGAGAGTAGAGTGTCACCATCATGACTCATTATAGGTTATTGCCTTGCAGCAGCAGTACTAGTGCAAAGACTGCTAACCCCATCCATATCCCTTGCTCTTGACTTCATACATAGCTGCTGCTTGGAATTAGATTTCATTTCTGAAGTCTCAGGGGAAAAGAAGCTGCTGGTCTAGCAAACCACAGGGACTGGGGTTCCTCAGTGAAGGGAAAGGGAACATAGCTGTCAAGTATCACTTATTGGCCAGGAAAACCCCTTATTTTACCCTCTTTCCCACCGTCATCCCTTATTAATTAGACTGCAATGCCCTATTGCCGCCATTGGAGGGCAGCACAGGATAAGCATAGCTATCAAGTATCCTGTATTTGCCAGGAAATTTCCCTTATTTCCAAATCCAAAACTTGACAGGTATGAAAGGGAACTGAATGAGAACACTCAGTGAATGGGAAGGAAAGGAAATACTTGAGAAAGGGAAGCTGCTGACCTACAAACAAAGCTAGACCAGTTGATCTGAATCCAGGGATTCCCAACCTATGGCCCATGGGCCGAACCTGGCCTGTAACACCATTCCATCTGGCCCATTGCTGCCTCCGCCGCACCCGGAAATGGGCGCATTTACATCAGCCATAAAATGCACTGGTGCATGTGCAAACATGCCCGGGGTTGTCATACATGTGGAAGTGGCCACATTTACGACAACTGTAAATGTGCCCGCTTTTGCTTTTGGGGTGTGTGGTCAGACCCAAATAAGGTTGTCATAATTCCATCCCCCCAAACCCGGACTCCCTTGCTCAAAAGCCAGTCGTATCTGACTCTAGGGTTCAGTGCTCATCTCTGTTTCAAAACCAAAGAGCCAGTGTTGTCTGCTTCTGCAGATGTTTCCATGGTCATGTGGCAGGCATGACTAGACATCGCAAACTCTAAGACCCTTCCTCTCCCCAAGGTCACCCCTGCCCTACCCTTCAATCCCCCCCCCCCCCCCATTGAGTTGGACTCACCTTCAAACCCTACACGAGGATCCCTTGGAAGAAAGCTCTAAAAAGTCTGGAATGGAAAAATATGTAAAAAGCTACGGAGGATTCCTTCAGACTGCAAAGGGTTAAATGCATAGAGTCAGCATTCCTAGAGAGGAAGGGAAGAGAAGAGAAGAGTTGTTTTTCTCACTTCCTATCCATAGTGATCCCTTCCTTTCTAGGAATTCTGACTATGTATTTAACCGTTGCAGTCTGAAGGACTCCTCCATAGCTTTTTACATATTTTTCCTTGAACTGGGATTTTTACATGTTTTTCCTTGAACCAGATGGGACATGAATCCATGAAAATCCTGGGAAAACTGGATATATGGCATCCCAGCATAAAATTTTTGGCCACCTCTAATCTGAATCTATAAGAAATATTCATGTTGGACAGAAACTGAGATAGTGATAAACTGGAAATACTTTTTCCTCAGCTAAAATATGTGCTCATGAAATGAACAAATAATCTGTGTCTAAATATTCATGTACTGTATTTTTTAAAAAGTTATTATTGATGGAGAAAGAAACAACAGAGATAACAAATGATCTGGCACAAAGAAATGTGTGCTACATCATTCAATAGTCCTGAAGATGGTTAACTTTCTATTTGTCATGTTTCCTGAACTTTAGACTTTCTCCAGCATCAGCAGTTTACATTTATTTTTTGCTGATAAAGCAGATGTTTTCCCCACACACACACTAAAAATCAATACATGAGAAATTTTCAGAAGATCTGTTTTCATCAGATCTATAGATTGCTCCAGAAATAAGAAATAATATAGCTATACATTTCCTCCCTAAACTTTAGGCTCTGTTTTCTCAATTTAAGGGTAAGTACCTGTACAGACAAAGGCAAAGCCAAACCCAAACCCAACCCAATCTGACTCCATCAAACCATAAAAAAATGTCCAAGCAAAGGAAAAAAAAGTCAAATTTCAACTAATGTATTATTTTGACACATTTGTTGGTTAGCCAATGGTACACATCTGCTACTTCTAACAAACGTTTATTGTATTTCAACTTTAATGAGTGCTCCAGGCTATTGCAATTGTTAATATACTTTTGCAGAATATTTCTCTGGCAAGACAAGAGGACAGAGTTGTCTATTTAAAGGAGGAAAAGAAAATGTGAGTGGAAGTGGGAAGAAAATTAAATTCAAGTGCAGCCGCCTCAATAAGCTTTTTGCAGAGCATCAATAGAGAGCTGCAGGGAACATGGCAAGTGAAGAGTGGCAACTGCTGGGACAGTCAATTAAAGTGGCGGCACTGATAGGAACTTCTTTTTAGATGTCAAACTTGGCATAATGATGTATGGGAAAGACTTGATTCCTTCTTAGTAGCTCAAGCAGAAGAGGTGGAAAACAGACCTTGATTAAAGGTCCTAATTCATGGCAGAACCAAAGCTTTAAGTATCGAAGGCTCTTATTTAGCAATCTGATTTGTTTTAAATCAAGTAGGCATACAAATTCCTTGGAAAGTTACATGTTTTTCAGAAATACATGCTGGCAAATTCACATTATTCCTATCATATAGAGAGCTCTTGCAACACCATGTTTTCCTTGCCATACAGTTTAGGGGTTGAGCAATGAATACCCTGCCAGATATTGTCGGACTGCAACTCATATGAACTTTTGTCACTTGTGCTATGTTCCATTAAGCCAAGGGTTCTCAACATTTTCCTGCCATGGACTGGACCACACACCCTCAGACAGCAGAGCAAGCTGGTCATGTGGTTTCCCCACCATAAACACAGCCATAAACCACAGGAGCCATGGGCACATGTGCGTTTGCAGAGGCACATCCACTTCCACTTCTGAGGTGTTGTCACCATGGGTCAGATGGAATGGTGCCATGGGCCATAGGTTGCAAACCCCTGGATTAAGCCTTTGGCAAATGCAGATGCATAAAGGAGCATTGCCAGCTTCAGAGCTACAACCTGAGTCAGCAGATGCTTGGAGACAGGAGGAAACATTGAGGTGTTTCCTTGTGACCTCTGCTGCACATCCTATGCTAACCTTGCTGGCTCAAATGTAGTAGAAAATGTTATCTTAGCACCAGCACGGAAGGAAGACTTCACTTGGCTTTCCTATCTGGAATGGGGGTGATTGTGTGGGAGGGTTACACAGAAAGGGAAACACTTGGGTGGTCCACCTGCACATGTTGTTGTTCAGTCACACAGTCGATTCCAACCCTTTGCGACCCTATGGACCATTGCCCTCCAGGCACCTCTGTCCTCCACCATCCTCCTCAGCCCGCCCAGCTCTGTGCCCATTGCATCTACAATACCACCTAGCCATCTCATCTTTGGCCGCCCCCTTCTTCTTTTGCCCTCCACCTTTCCCAGCATCAAGGCCTTCTCAAGTGAATCCTCCCTTCTCATTAGATGCCCAAAGTACTTAAGCTTCATCTTTACTATTTGCCCTTCCAATGAGCAGTCAGGGTTGATTTCTTCTAAAATTGACCTATTTGTTCTCTTTGCTGTCCAGGGGACTCTCAGGACTCTCCTCCAACACCAAATCTCAAAGGCATCTATTCTTCTGTGCTCAGCTTTCATAATGGTCCAGCTCTCACAACCATACATTACCACTGGGAATACCATTGCTTTGACTATGCGAAATTTTGTTTTCAAGGTGATGTCTCTACTTTTCGCTATGTTCCCCAGGTTTCTCATAGCTTGTCTCCCCACAATCAGTCGTCTTTTTATTTCATGGCTGCAATCTCCATCTGCAGTGGTCTTAGATCCAAGGAAAGTAAAATCTGTCACTGCTTCTACTTCTTCCCCATCTATTTTCCATGTACTGGTAGGGCCTGTTGCCATTATCTTGGTTTTCTTGATATTGAGTCTCAATCCAGCCTTTGCACTCTCTTCTTTCAACCCAATCAAGAGGCTCTTTAGGTCTTCCTCACTTTCCGCCATTAGGGTGATGTCATCTGCATATCTCAAGTTGTTGATGTTTCTCCCAGCAATTTTGATCCCAGATTGTGATTCCTCCCTCCCTATGTTGCACATTATGTGCTCTGTGTATAGGTTGAATAAACAGGGTGACAAAATACAGCCTTGTCTTACTCCTTTTCCTATTCGAAACCACTCTGTCATTCTGTGCTTTGTTCTAACTGTTGCTTCTTGATACCTGTACAGATTTCTCATGAGGCATATGAGGTGTTCTAGTATTCCCATCTCTTTAATTACTTGCCACATTTTGTTGTGGTCCAGACAGTCAAAAGCCTTGGTGTAGTCAATAAAACAAAAGTAGACTTGTTTCTGGTATTCCTTTGTTTTCTCCATGATCCAACGTATGTTGGCAATGTGGTCTCTAGTCCCCCTGCCCCTTCTGAAACCAGCTTGCACCTCTGGTAGTTCTCTCTCCATGTTCTGCTGAAGTCTATCCTGTATTATCTTGAGCATCACCTTGCTGGCATGTGGGATGAGCGCAATTGTTTGATAATTTGAGCATTCTTTGGCATTGCCTTTTTTGGGGATTGGGAAGTATACTGATCTTTTCCAATCCTGTGGCCACTGTTTTGTTTTCCAAATCTGCTGGCATATTGAATGCAGTAATTTGACTCCATCATCTTTTAGGGCTTTGAAAAATTCAACTGGGATACCATCATTTCCACTAGCTTTGTTGTTTGCAGTGTTTTTTTAATTGCCTTTCTGACTTCACTCTCAAGAATGTCTGGTTCAAGTTTGAATTCCTCATCATTGTTGTTATCGGGAGTGTTGAGATCCTTTTTGTAGAGTTCCTCTGTGTACTCTTGCCATCTTTTCTTAATCTCTTCTGCATCAGCTAACTCCTTTCCATCTTTGTTCCTTATCATGTTCATTTTTGCTTTAAATGTTCCCTTGATTTCCCCAATTTTTTTGAAAAGACCTCTAGTCCTGCCTCTTTTGTTGCTTTCCTCCATTCCTTTGCACTGTTCATTTAAGTAGTTTTCCTTGTCTCTCCTTGCTTTTCTTTGAAATTCTGTATTCAAGTGATTGTATTTTTTCTTTCTCCTTTTGCCTTTTTGCGTTCCTTCTTTCATCTGCTATTTTAAGGGCCTCATCAGACAACCACTTTGCTTTCTTATGCTTCTTTTCTTTTGGTATCGTTTCCCTTGCTGCCTCTTGCATGATGTCCCGCATCTCTGTCCATAGTTCTTCTGGTACTCTGTCTATCAGGTCCAGTCCATTAAATCTGTTCCTCACCTCTGCTGTGTATTCTTTAGGGATGTTGTCTAGGTCATATCTGTCTAGTCTAATTGTTTTCCCCATTTTCTTTAGTCTAAGCCTGAATTTGGCGATCAGTAGGTTGTGATCTGAGCCACAGTCTGCTCCAGGTCTTGTTTTTGCTGACTGAATAATGAATGAAAAATCCAGAAAGATGCATTTCAATGGAGTACTCATGACACTGCCCACATGGTTTCCACCACTGATATAAAATTGTCTAGAACTCTTCCAACAGAATTTGAAAGAAGAATTCACAGCCTCTAAAGTATCTTTTCAAAGACCTTCAAAATCTAATGATGTCAGTGTGTACTATAGTCCTGCTACTTTGTAACACAACAGAGAAGCATATGAGTTGCAACCAAAGAATTAAAAATAAAGATGGAGTAAATAAAACATTATATAGCTCATGTCTTCCTTTTCCCCCTTTGAGAAGCAAGGCACACATACTCCAACTGGCTGATTCCCTTAAAAGTTGTGAACAAACCCTTCAATGCTTCTAATTCTGAAAAGACTATGACACAAAGCAGGAGTTCTGGTCATTTTGTGTATATTTTGTTAAATGTGGAATCCTCCTGAAGTGCATTCTTCTCTTGTTGAAGCCACTAAAAATACTTTACTTTCTCATGGTGCAAGAAGAATTTTGCTGTTGCTTTTCTTTGTTTTAGGTCAAGGGCCAAAAAAAGGATGGAGGGTATGGGATATTTGGACACAACCAGCTGTCTTAGAATGACAGCTGTTGGTAGAGCCAATTGCCATCTAAAGATTTTCCCCTTTTTGTATTCAGTGTTAATGAGGATGCCTGGGAGATGTCCTCAAAAATGATTTTTCTCTAAGCACTAGATCAGGGGTTCTCAACCTTTCTGTACCATGGGCTGGACCACACCTGCTCAGAAAGCTGAGTGGGCCAGACACGTGGGTTTCCCCAGCCGTAAATGCTGCTGTAAACTGTAGTGGGCACATTTGTGCATGCAAGGCCGCATTTATGGCTGTTGCAAATGTGTCTGCTTTCGGTGTTGCCACCATGGGCCAGATGATTTGCTGCCGCAGGACGGGTCCAATGGTGGGATTCATTTTTTTACTACCTACTCTGTAGGTGTAGTATGGTGGGTGTGGCCAGGAGAAAGCCCTATGTTACATCTGAATTAGGACCCACTTTATTTCAAAATTTGGATGGGTGGGGCCAGCTGGAATTTCTGCTACCAGTTCTGGCAAACTGAGGTGAACCTGCTGAATCCCACCACTGGCTGGGTCCGGCCCACAGTCTGTAGGTTGTGAACCCCTGCACTAGACAGAATGCAAGTGCGGTGCCAAAATGGCCGCCACGCTCTTTGCGCCCCCCCCCACCCGGACTCAGACATCCGGGTAGTTAGGGGGCATGGCCACCCCTCTATAAAAGGGGTGGCCACGAGGCAGCCGAGCTGCCATTTTGAGAAAGTGACGGAGAGGAGAAGTTTTTTTCCGTCGCTCCCTCCCCCTTTTCGCTTCTTTCCTCTGTTCGAGGCTTCGTTTTAAGAGGCTTGATTTTGCTAGCCTCTGTTAGAGGCTTCGTTTTCTTCTCGCCCCTAGAGGCTCGATTCTTTTAGAAGCGACGGGGCAGAGAAATTTGCTCCGTCGCTCCCCCCTCTGTCAGCCTCTGTCGAGGCTTTTTACCTTGGCTTGCCTCTTTGCAAGAGGCTTGATTTTGCTCCTATTTGTTTCCTTTTTGCCTGTAACCAAGCAGAACTGCTGGATAGCTCAGTGGTTTAGGAATCTGGCTGCAAAGCCAGAGGCTGGGAGTTCGATTCCCCATGGTGTTTTCTTGCTCGTAGGGGGATCGCGGTGGCTCAAGTGGCTAAGACACGGAGTGTTAAGTGCCTGAGACGCAGTGGTTTCACTTCCTGCGTACAGCAGGACAGAATGAGCTCCCGTTTTCAGCCCCAGGCCGGCCCTTCAGAGGATCCGGCCCTCGGCCCACGGCTGCTGGCCATGGGCCGGAACGATTGGGGGGAGGGCTTGGTGCTGGCTCACAGCACGTTTTACCCCATTAGGGGCCAGATTTTTGGGCATGGCCCTATTCTGGCCCAGGCTCTCAAATTAGGGCCTCTGGCCCAATACCTAGCGGGCCGTCCGGCCCACCTGGTCCATCCGGCCCACCTGGCCCACCTACTAGGGGTTTTCGTGGCAGGGGATGCCTGGTTAGCACGTTTGGCTGTGCTGGGGGCATCCTTAGCTAACCGGTTGGTGGGGGCCCCTTCCCTAACTACGGAGCCCCTTTGTGTCTGCCGGCTACTTCGACTGCTGCCACTATGCAACTGGCGGCCAGCTGGGTCGAGCTTCTCGTGACACTCCGGCCTGTGCCCGCCGCTGTCTCGCAGCTCCCCGTTTGTAGAGAACTGCGGCTGGAGTGCATTGGAGGTCGCCCCAGAGCTCGATTTCGGTCGCGAGCTCCGACGCCCACCGTGGGCCGGAACCCCCAGTGGGGGCGGCTCACGGGGGTGCAACTAGTGAGTATTAGGTTCAAGTTGAATGCACACACTTACAGTCCATTGTGTGGTCCCGCTGTAGTAAGCCACCACGCACTGGGGTGTCCGCCCCCGGGACAGTGCTGGGCATCGCAGGGGCTGTCTAGATCCTGCTGCGTAGGCCCCCTTTATACAGAACGTGCCATCAAGGGCTTTGCCGATGGACGGCTATTACTTGCCCCGGTTGATTATTGGCCGCAGGCCATGAGGGGTAAGGGCCGAAGGGTGACATGTGGATATTCTCCCTATTGAACTGCGAGCCCACTGGGAGGGGAGAGAAGGACAGGACGGCTGAGACAAAGAGATGTCCCATCGTCATTAGCCACCGCGCACCTTGGGGCCAACTGGTTGTCGGCATACCTTGTACGTATTGTGGTATGCCGCAGGGCTTGACCTGTTTGGGCCATCCTGATGTCGATCGGATGGGACCATGATGGGTGGCTCATGGTGAGGAATGTGGACGAGGGTGGCTCTATATCCCGAGGGGAGGTGGGATGAGTCCTGTCAGCAAGTGTGCTCGTGTACATCATTCCCACGGGACTGGTGCCTGGTGATGGGTACCATGGTGGTCATGCTGAGCAGCGGGTTGTTCAGACACTGGCTCCACGCAAACTGGTCGGGCGGGGGGTTCCGGCCCGCCTACTGTGTTCGGCCTGCTCAGCTGACGATGTGTGTACTAAGCACCACGGTCGTTACCGACTTAGTGCCCCCTTTTTGCGCTGGCCCTCACGCCGCCTCCGCATGCCCGCGGGTTGGTGGGTTGCGGGGCAGAGGTGGGGGTGCACAGGGGCGAACAGAGCTCCGTCTGAAGCAACTAACTTTGTCATGAGCCCCCCCCGGCCCCAATTATAGTCAGCCTGGAGGGATGTCACTCAGTTCATCCAAGAAGGGATGGGGCGGGAGACCTGCTGGAGGGTTTTCAATGGGGCTTTTGTATCCATTTGGGGGTGTTGGGGGCCCCAGGATGCTACTAATCTGGTTCCCTTCCAGAGTAACGGAGAGGCGGCTCCACTGTCCACAGTTAAGGAAGTTGGGGGCTATGAGAGTAGCGGGGGCCCTTCTTGGAACCACATTTCCTTAGTCGAAGGTATCCCCCATGAAGCTCATACTGAGCTAGAAAAAGGGTGAATGTAATATAACCCTCCATTCAGCTTACCCTGTGGGTGCTCCGTTCAGGGATGACCTTCCTGATGACCTTGTTCGGTCAGGTACTCGTAGTTGCCTCGGCTACTATGGGTGGCGTGCTCACGCAATTCTGGTGCTGTTTTGGCACAGTGTGATATGCACTCGGCTTCCAGCTTTTTGCCAGTGCACCCCATGATTTAGACCTATCGGGTTTTTAGGTTTTGAGGGGAATTTTAATTAGATAAGGCCAATCCCTTTCTGAATGCATTAATTCAGGTTCAGCACCCGACCGATGTGGGACTTTCATTCAGTGGGCATTTGCTCACAGGTTGGGGTCTCGGTCTCCAGCCCATTACCTCGATGACTTTTGGGTCCGGGGTTAAACGGGGCTTGGACATGTGTACGCGTCTCCTCATCACGATTCAGACACTCAGGTGGGAACTGGGTGTCCCCTTGGCGCCTGAATAGACCGAGGTCCCATGTTCTAACATCACATTTCTGCCTCGATGCTGTCACGCGGGCATCCAGGTTAACCATTGATACAGTGGCTTGGATGTCCATGGCGATTTTGGCATTGATAGCCAAACATCGAGTGTGCCCTTGGGAATTGTAGTTAATTCATTGCCCCCTTAATTTGTTTGCTCTGGCTCAAATTACTCCTGGGTTTAGAGGGGTCTCTTATGGGAGATCAGACCTAGTGGTCTGCCCTAGATATCTAGTACGGTCAGATACCTCCGGCTCCCGGACTTATGGGGTTTACTCCGAGGGTGGGTGCACGGATCGCCCCGCGATCTTACCTTCCTTGCGTTTTTTCCCATTTGGAGAGCACTGATGCTATGGTGCAAGGGGTGGGCCTACTCAGTGGTCCAATTTCGGTGTGACAATGCGGCAGTGGTGAACATTGTCAACACCCAGACATGCAAATCCCCCAAGGTCATGACATTAGTCCATCTATTCTCTTGAGAAGCCTACGCCTAAATGTGCTGTTCTAGGCCAGACATGTTATGGGTATTTATAATGACATTCTGCTGCTCTCCACCACCGCAGATCACCTGGTTCCGTGCCGTACTCTGGAGGCAGAGGGATTCCACTCGCCACTTTTGGCTGAGGGTTGGACGTTTGGCGAGGAGAGCGGAACCGGGGAGAGTTGGCACCTCGCACGCGTAAGGCGTATCACTCTGCATTCAGGCGTCGTGTTTGGGAGGGGTGGACACGGGAACGTGTCCGCCGCCCTTACGCGCGTCACCCCTGTTCCCAGAGTTTCTACCCACCTTGCACGAGGCTGGCATTGCTTATGTACAGATAGGTGTGAGGTGGCTCTTGGCCTCGCAGCTACCACGGTAGCCTTTTTGGAGCGCTCCGCATCAGTGAGTGGGTGCCAGAGTTGGTGCCACCGGTGTAAGGCGGATGTGTCTCGTAGGGCACTGGAACTCGAAGATGTCTCTGTCACACATGAGTGGGCTCGAGTGGGGATGCGGTCCTCACGGGTATTCAGCACGGTGCAGGCAGTGGTGTATACTGCTACGAAGTTTTTGAGACATCTGTCCGGTTGGTGCCTTACCTGAATTTTCGACAGTGCCTGCTGCGCGCCCCAGCCTGTTTTCTGCCACCGGGATGGGTCTACCCTTACCTTAGTACAGTCCCTGAGGGTGACCGGTGCCGCGTTTCGCGGTGTGGTGCCCGTTTTGGCACCATTTACTTAAGATAGGCGTCGCGTTGATCGCTGCTACGTTTGGGGTACTCAGAGGTGGATATGCGTCTACGCGCAATTTCAGATATGTACGTCCCCTCACTGTACGAGTACCTAGTTATGTCCTTCACCTTTTTTCTCCTCTTTTACAGATCCTAGGGGTCTCAGCACACCGGTGGCAGGGGGCTGGTGGGCCGCAGCTATGTACACTGGGCAGCAGTATATGCTGCAGCGACAGAGAGTGGACCCCGGCTGTGCTGCGTGCATCCGCACGTATGCTATGGTATGGTATGCGCGGCACATGGGGGCAGGAACTGTGGCCATTCCTGCTGTCTGACAGGGATGCTGGACCGCCCAATGTTTTACAGGCACCTCGGCGGCAGCGGTCTTATACGGATCACTGCTGTTATTAAACTGTCGAGGGGCTGTGACCTGGCATTTTGTATCACCTATGGCTTACATACGGTCGCTATGGTCTAACATCGTGCCGAGACACCAGTTTAGGGGAGATGCGGATCTCCCTAGTTCGGACTGTTCCGGCAGTCAGTGGACGGGGCTGTGGCTCTGTCCCGTTCTGAGCATGGCTGTGAGACGGCCATTGGAGTCCGGATGATAGGCTTACAAAAAAATTTTTTTTTGCTGGTAGGCAGGAGAAGGGGTCCACCTGTCGGTCAGAGGTATGTACCTCGTTCTGGGTGTGATGCAAGCAGGCCTGGCGACCGAGCTGATTGTCTTGGGCGGGGGGTGAGTCATCATGGATGCCTCCCCGTGTGGCGGGTAGCACTGGTAAGGTAAATATTTATGACCCACAGGTATCCGGCAGGTTCGCAATTGACTGGCCAACACTAGATAGGTACAAGTTGGTTAATGTTGTCCGGTCAACGACGAACCAGGCAATGGGGTGATGGCACGAGCTAGGCAGCATGCATCACCCCGTTATTTTACGGATACGCGTCAGAGGGTGGGGTCAGTAGTTAGTTTATTGACTACGGTCAACAATTTGTTTGTTGTAAACAAACAAATGGATACAAATGGATACATTGTAGCCAATTGCCGTTGGCAATTTTGGGAGGAACCTTACCAGTGTTACTGCAGCCTGCTTGCCTTAAGAATTATAATTGGCTGAGTACCAATTGAAATTTATAATTCGGACTAGGGCATGAATCAATAAATGTGGCCCAATGCCGTTATCCACTTATACCGGTGTCTGAGTCCTTTCTTGGGGGGTGCACCTGCAATGCAAGCGCGGCGCCAAAATGGCCGCCGCGCTCTTTGCGGGACCCCCCCACCCGGACTCAGACATTTGGGTAGTTAGGGGGCATGGCCACCCCTCTATAAAAGGGGTGGCCATGAGGCAGCCGAGCTGCCATTTTGAGAAAGCGACGGAGAGGAGAAGTTTTTTCCCTCCACCCCCTCCCTAGTGAACAGTGTGATATTTTGGTCGCTTCGGGGCCGGGTGGGAATTTTTGGCTGGAACTGACAATTGGCTTCCTGGTTCTGGCTTTTTTGCCCATCCCACACTGTTTGCTATGGTTTGATATAGGGGCTTTGCTATTGACTTTGGTCACATGGGCGGGTAGCACTGGTAAGGTAAATATTTATGACCCACAGGTATCCGGCAGGTTCGCAATTGACTGGCCAACACTAGATAGGTACAAGTTGGTTAACATTGTCCAGTCAACAACGAACCAGGCAATGGGGTGATGGCACGAGCTATTCAGCATGCATCACCACGTGATTTTACGGATACACGTCAGAGGGTGGGGTCAGTAGATAGTTGATTGACTACGGTCAACAATTTGTTTGTTGTTAACAAACAAATCGATACAAATGGATACATTGTAGCCAATTGCCGTTGGCAATTTTGGGAGGAACCTTACCAGTGTTACTGCGGCCTGCTTGCCTTAAGAATTATAATTGGCTGAGTACCAATTGAAATTTATAATTCGGACTAGGGCATGAATCAATAAATGTGGCCCAATGCCGTTATCCACTTATACCGGTGTCTGAGTCCTTTCTTGGGGGGTGTGCCTGCAATACTCTGTTCCTTTTCTGAAGGAGGCAATAGTGTGACAAAACATACTTCAAACTCTTTTGACATATTTTTCTCCTTTCAAAATGAACTCTTAGAAAGGAATCACGGCAACTCTCTTGATATGTGTGGCTGGCTTCTTTTCCTATTTTAAATCAAATGTAAAGAACTGGGATAGCTCAGTGATATTGCATACTGAGGGCTATTTTTCTATTTTCTACAAATCATTTTATGGGAAGAACACTTTGTTTTAGATTATAATCTTGTTTAGCATTCATTCAGAATTTGCCTTCTGAAAATGTATGTTTTCAGATCAACTACCAGAGTTCCTATCTGTCAAATTGCTTCTATGAAACTCAACATTTATGTTAAAAAGCATTGGATTCTTGAAATAGGTATTCTATCGTGCCCTCAAAAGTATTTTCCTAGTTGTTTCCACAGGCTGTATAAAACACCTACAATTATCTCATCTCCCAATTTGTATTTTTCTGTCTATATGATACTAACAATCTCTTCAGTAATAAGACTTTGTTTAAAGGGGGGAGGTCAGAAACAGATTTTACTTTCTTGGGATCAAAGATCACTGCAGATGGGGATTGTAGCCATGAAATAAAAAGGCGACTGATTCTTGGGAGACAAGCAATGAGAAACCTGGGGAACATAGTGAAAAGCAGAGACATCACACTGAAAACAAAAATTAGAATAGTCAAAGCAATGGTTTTCCCAGTAGTAATGTATGGATGTGAGAGCTGGACAATTAGGAAGGCTGAACGCAGAAGAATAGATGCCTTTGAAATGTGGTGTTGGAGGAGGGTTTTGAGAGTGCCCTGGACAGCGAGGAGAACAAATAGGTCAATCTTAGAAGAAATTAACCCGGATTGCTCACTGGAAGGCCAAATAGTAAAGATGAAGCTAAAATACTTTGGACATCAAATGAGAAGGGAGGATTCACTTGAGAAGGCATTGATGTTGGGAAAGGTGGAAGGCAAAAGAAGAAGGGGGAGGCCAAGAATGAGATGGCTAGATGGCATTGCAGACACAATGGGCACAGAGCTGGGAGGGCTGAGGGGGATGGTGGAGGACAGAGGCACCTGGAGAGCAATGGTCCATAGGGTCGCAAAGGGTCGGAACCGACTGTGCAACTGAACAACAACAACAATGCCACATCCTTTTGGTGCAAGCACCACACAGTGTGCCTTACAATTATATAAAACTACAAATACAAAAACCAGAATAAGTCACAACTGTAACAGCAACAAGGGAATAAGATGCATAACCGAACACAATAATAAAACCCAAGAAGTAAGAAATAAGGAACAATATCACCTATCCAAACCAATCAGCATCAAAATAATAGTCTCATAGAAGTGCCCATACCACAAAAATAATAAACCACATTAAGACAGTATCAAAAGATGATAGAAGCAACATTCCATGGAAATCCAGGCAATTACTTTGCCAACCAAATGATCAATTAAAGGCCTGTTGAAACAAGTAAGTCTTCAGGGATTTATGACAAGTTAAGGAGCTGTTCTTATCCCCACTGCAAATCATTCCAGAGGGTGGAGGTTATGGCAGAAAAAGCACACCATGTGGTCACTACTTCTTTGCTTCATTCAGAGTGACCATTCAGAGCTTACATGTATAGGTGCTTTGGATATGATTGGGGTTATGTTTTTAATATGTATGTTTTAATCCTGTTGTGAGCTGCCCTAAGTCGGTTCGCCTGATTGGGCAGCATAGAAATGTGAATTATAAATAAATAAATAATAAAAAATCCTGAGGAAGAAATATTCTCTCAGATAGCTCAGTCCCAAATTGTTCAGGGTTTTATAGGTCAAAACCAACACCTTGAATCTGGCATGGAGCACCATGGGTAACCAATGAAGACTAGCCAGAACCGGCATGATATTGTAAAAGTGATCAATACCCACAAACAGTCTAGCTGCTGCATTTTGCACCCTCTGAAGTCTCTGTGCCAGCCCCAAGAGTAGCCCCCAATGAGAGGGCATTACAATAGTCAGTTTTGAAGACTACCGGCACAAAGGTTAATGCTATCAGAAATTTCCTCTCCAGGAAAGAGCGAAGCTGGGCTATGTGCCTCAGATGGAAAAATGTTGACCAATGACACCTGATTTTCTAGAGTCAACAACTGGTCAGGTTGCACACCCAGATTATGTATGCTGTCATTCAAAGGGAGAGTGACATCCCCCAGTCTAAGGAGAATCCTCCCTACCAGGATGCAACCATTGAAGGACAACCTCAAAAATGACCTCACTACATCTAAAATTCAACATAGAAACAAATATTTGTTTAGGTCCTGAATTGTTTTTGTTGTTGTTCAGTTGCACAGTCGAGTCTGACCCTTTGCTGCCCCATGGACCACAACACACCAAGCTCCTCTGTCATCTACCATCCTCTGGAGTCTGCCCATCCTCCAGAACCCCCCCCCCCCTCCAAGGATCGTTGCCTTGCCATGGTGAGGGGGCTTGTGTTGTTCAATTAGGCTATGGGCTATGCCATGTAGATGGACAGGCCACAGCAGAGAAATCAGACTAAACACAATCCACTGGGGAAGGAACTGGCAACCTACTCCAGTTTCCTTGCCGAGAAATAGGCCTGAAATGTATAAACATACATAAGCACTTCCACTTAGAAATATTGCTAGACATGGACTGGAAATCGGTTCATTGCATTTCATTGCATTTCCCTCCATTATGTCTTTCCCGTAAACTTCTCTCTCCCATTTCAGCAACACTTGAGGGCCTCTCAAGCCTCTTGTATGTGACTGCTACCCACTGGATTACCTTAGAATTGTCACTTGGAAAATAAACAGTATTAGATTATAGAATTTTTCATTTCCATATACTGTAACATGTATTATCAGTAATTTCACAGACTTCTTATGGGATTGTGAAGAGAATGAAGGTTATATCCAGTGCTCCAAAGCAGAAGTGGGCAGAAATCAGCCACTCCAGCTGTTGACAAGACTGAAAGATAGCGAATCCTGCTTAGTCATCCTCTGGCTTGTTTCAGACAGTGCATTTTTGATTCCTCCCTCTGTTACTTAGTATCAAACAAGTGAAGAATTTATTGTGATTTGTATCCAAACATGTCTCTAAAAACCCACTTCCCTGCTTTTTGCACTTAAGAAATCTCCAAGAAACCATGTCTCTACTTTTCTTTGGGATGGAGTAAAAGGTAAAGGTTTCCCTTGCTCGAAAGCCAGTCGTATCCGACTCTAGGGTGCAGTGCTCATCTCTGTTTCTAAGCCGAAAAGCCAGCGCTGTCTGCTTCTGCAGACATTTCCGTGGTCATGTGGCAGGCATGACTAGACACCGGAGCGCACGGAACGCTGTTACCTTCCCACCAAAGTGGTCCCTATTTATCTACTTGCAATTTCTTGCTTTCAAACTGCTAGGTTGGCAGGACCTGGGATGAAGACGGGAGCTCATTTCTGTCCTGAAGTACTCGGGAATCGAACTGCTGACCTTCCGCTTCCCAGTCAGCGTCTTAGCGACTTGAGCTACTGCAGTACCTTTGGGATGGAGAGTGAGCACTAATTTAGTGTTAATTAAAAGCTCCTGACCAGACACTGGCAATGGAAACCAAATGTAAATGGAACGTGCTAAACTGTAGCCGAGCACAAAGTAACACTAAAAAAATATTAAGGGATGCTTTGATGAAGGAGGAGAAACAAAGGTCATTGGGGGAAAGTACTGCATGAAGCAAGATAATAAGAATAATAATTTCATGTCAGAGATTATTCTGGTTTGAAAGGATTTTTGCTGGAGAAACTCCACTCAGGGGATGCCCAAATGAGGCTCCTTTCATGTCCCCAAGTGCAGTCCTTGAGTATCAAAACCTGACCTTCCAGTCTCCAGCTCAGCATCTTAACCACTAAGCCTCCGGGGTAGCTGCCCACTGGGGGAAATAAACATCATATAGATAGTGGGGGGAAAGATGATAATTACGAGAGGATCCAGGACTTTAATGAGAACAAACACATTGTCTGGAAGAGCCCTTAATTCCTTTAGGTGTGGTTTGGTTTTTTTAATTTGTTGTAATAATCAGGTTTAATTTATAAAATATGGTGGGAGACATTCTAACTTGAAACATCAATATTTATATATGATTAGGATGAACAAATTTTATGATAGAGAGGAAACAATGGGCATGTGAAAGTAGGAAATGTCAGGGTGTAATCATGTTTTTCTATATGGACTATGTTTTGGAAACTAAAGGTCTAGTTCCCCTCTGATGAAATTGTTTCTCTGATAACTGTCAGAGTAGGCTTATGAACACATGAATATTCAAATGCTGCTCTGTAGCACATATAGCATTTTGAAGCTGAGAAAACTGAACTCATGAAATATGAAACAAATGCTCTATGTTTTTTTTGCAACAAATGCTTCCATTGAAATGATCCATGAATAAAATCACACCTTCATCCACTTGTGCTTGACTGTATTTTCATCAATATGTAGTATTATTTTTTTCATTGATATAACTCATGTTGGTCCACTTTTCTTTTGTGACAGGAAGATTTTTTGGGTAGTCTTGCTCCAATGTTTTCAACATCTCTTAATCTTGGCAAATGAAAATTTGGAAACAAAGCAACTTTTGAAGTGGGAAACACAGTAGCATTCAAAAACCTTGACTAACACCTTAGTAAAACTTTTAACCATGGGAATCAAATTTCTTATTACCATTTTGTATTTCATTTCTGAACCTGAATAAGCAAAAAAGTAAATATTGTTTCATTTTGAATCAAAATAGACAAAATGGATTTTCAAATCAAAAATCCATTCTGTCTACTCAAGAAATAAAAAAGGATTTAAGGCAAGTGTTTCTCAACCTTACTGTGCCACTTGTCTTCATCAGCTTAGAAGAAACTAATGTAACTGCACATTTCTTACAATTCTGTTATGAAACAAAGATTCATAGCCACTCCCTTTAGGACTCTCTCTCTCTCTCTCTCTCTCTCTCTGAGCAGCCTTCATCTCATTAAAAAAACTAATATCAAAGTGAAAAATATAAAACAGGCCACTTTCCAACAATGATTTGGCATAATTGCATATTTTTCTTGGTCTTTTAGAACCTACACCTACTCTTTATAAAGCACTATCAGAAGTGCCCGGCTGCACCAGGGGGAGTTTGCCCAGGCGGTGGCAGAGGGGTGGTCTTTGTGGCCTTTGGTGCTGGGGCATCCCCGTCCTGCCGCAGGAGGTAGGGGGCTGTGCAGAAGTCCCTGGTGCAGTGGCTTTTTGTGCCCTGTTGATGTGTGGGACCCAGGTCATTGGTGGTGTGCAGGTGATTTGCGGTGGTAGGCTCTCTCTGGTGCTGTGTCTTCTGGGAGTTGTAGTTTGCTGGAAGGCAAGCACAATTGAAACGGAGGCTGGGAAGTGTGCGGTCAGCTGCATGTCATCCTTCGGTGCCATGCAATGCAAAATGGGAATTGTAGTCCCCGTTGAAGCCCCGGTTGCAATTCAGGCTTCCACGGAGACTACAATTACCATGACATTTGCATGTCTCCAAAGGCCTCCTCCTCCTGTATCCTGAAGGCAGCACCCCCTGGGGCCGTGCCATTCTCTTCCTTTGCCAATGTCTCTCTGCTCCTTCCCCACCTCCATGCTGGTCATGAAGCGTTGTGCCACGCCGGTGTGTAGGGTCCCAGAAAGGCTGCTTCCCTGGCCAGAGGGACACTCCACAGCCATGCTCGTGTGGGGCTGGGCCAGGGCCATGGAGGGGCCGAGGGTGGAGAGTTGGAGGGAGAGGAAGATGCTGAGGTGAGGCAGGAAGGAGAAGGGCCTGCTGGGTGTGTGTGAAGGAGGATGGGGCGCCTTCCTTCCTCTTGTTGGTTTCTGCTGGACAATGGTCGAGGTCCCCGGTGACATTCCTTCCCCGGCAAGTACGGGAAGGAATGGTAAATCCCAGCGGTTCCGCGTCCAGCCTGCCGGGGGTGGGTGGGTTTGAAGGTGAAGGGCCTGCCGGGGTGGGGGGTTGGATGGAGCATGGGGTGCCTTACATCCCTTCCCAGAGGCTTTTGCTGGGTCTTCCTGCCACACAGTGGCAAACAGTGGTTAGGCCTTTCTGCGCCGGTGGCTGCTGCGCACTCTTTGGGCAGGGGTGTTTGAATTTCCTGTGGTTGCTCCCTGTGTGTGAGGTGGGCATTCGTGTTTTGACTGCACATCCATTGTCCCTCCCCCTCCGTGTGCGTTCTGTCCTCCCCAATAGGCTGTGGCACAGCACACTGGCTGTAGGGGATTGCAGTTTTTTTTCTCTGTTTTGTGGGGTGCAGGGGCCCCCACGGTGGTCCGGACCCTGATGTTGACCTTCTCTCCCGTGCCAGGTAAGTGTGTGCACAGTGTAGACAGGGACAATTAATGGGTGTGGATTTGTATTCTGGACGCACATGGGGACATTTCTCTTTTATAGGTATAGATACAACAATGTTTCCAAGATGAAAGAAAATATTTTAGAAAATGCTGACATTTCCTCACCAAAAGTAAACTTTACAGTAAGGGAATAAAATTGCAGAATAGAACCAGTATGTGCTTAAACTCTTTATTTACTGGATTTATTTCTATTCATTTCCATGCTGTTTCATTTTTAAAATTAAAAATCCCTCACCACATAAACCTTTGTTGGAACTCATGATGCCTCTTTTGTTCTCTTCTATCAAATGCAAATTGTCAGGATTTACCTTCCACTTAGCCTATAGGCCTCTAAATGTCATTTGATGCAATAGTAAGGATCAAGGCAAAAGTGTACCAAAGAGTATGCCTCAGCATAGTGTAGTGGTATGTGTTGCACACAAAATATATACTCACTATACAGGTACAACTCCACCTTGATATAAAAATTCCTGTGGGTTTACTCCCAAGCCTTAACATTTTCATGTCATCATTGGTTGGGTGTCAAATTGTTGAAGTTGAAAGGATTTAATATGAAATATCTCTTGCCTTATCACCCCAATTGTTCCCCATTATAAATGATGAGGCAGAATGTGTTGGTCTTGGGAGAAGGAAACAGGTCCTTGGACCCCCTGCACTTGCCCATCCCAGGAAGATAAATGAAGATTTTTATAACCTCATGTGTTGAATTAATTGCAAAAGGTCTGAATGAATCAAATTAGTAAAATCCACCAACTGGATTGTTTTGAATGCAGACTACATTCTTAAAAAACTTGAAAGAAAGATGTTCAGTGTGACAAACAGTCTTTAAGTGGAGATTTTGGAGTACACAGAAATTGCCTCCTCAAAGACTGTGGTATTTTCGAACCACAATCTGGCATACCCCGGGCAATGGCCACCTTGTGCTGGCTAATCTTTTTCATACAGGCTCAGGTGAAAGGAACTACAGAATGAACACCCCAAAGGTGGCTTCATTTTGGCAGTTTCACACCAGGCTTAGACATGGATAAAGAAGTGGAAAGTTTGAAAGGCTACCATCTTACCAGTAGTCCGCATGAAGAAGCTTTTGTCCTTCCAGCATAATGAAATGATTGACATTGAAGTTGTTCAACAACTCTCTTTGAAAAGATAACAGTAGTATACCCGTACTAGTATAAGTAATGTCACAAACAATGGTCTATTGGATATTAATGGCATAAGGGCCCTTCTTTTCTGAAAGTTCAGTCTATGTTAAATAGCCCTTATATATTGCTGTTGTTTATATCTGGTGTCATATAGGCACTGTGCTTCAAAAAAAAAAACTAACAAGATGTTTCAGATTTAACAAGAAACATGGAATTTCAAAGCAGGATAAAGAATGCCCTGAAAAACACATTTCTCCAACAAAGAAATAAAACATTGTTTTCAAAAGAATCCTCAAAACCAAACATAAGCCTCAAAGCCTAAGAAATGCATTAAATTCCAGTTGGAAGTAGTCAGGAAACTGATATGCTAATAAAAATCAAACTGTGAGGAATTTGGAGCTTTTTCAGAAAAAGCTCCATTAACTGCAAATGCTTTTCAAAGAGCTTAAATAAAAGCTTGGACACCTTTGATAGAGAATGCTTTATTCTCAGCTTTCCAGAAGTAACCATCTATGGTGTACCACTTGAATCATCACCACTCAGAAAATATATCCTTTGCAGTTTAACATGAAAGAATCAGCAACACAACCGTTTCTTCACATATCCTTTCTTTGCTGTAACAATAACTTCTTAGTAACAAAGATCACACATAAACTACACACCACAAATGTAGTGGGCAATCTCGGGAAACAGAAGAAGTCAGTTGATAAATTTCTTCTAAAACACACACACACATAGCACCAAATTAAACTCTAAGAGATAACAAGTACCCATATAAGTAATACCTACACATATATAAACCAGAGTCCTTATCTGTTCAGGCTTTGAATTTGTTTCTTAACATCTTGCCCTTTGGTTTTTGTGAATCTGACCCTGTATTCCAGTTCCCAAGAAACTGATTGGTACAGATGGCATAACAGAATGGGATGTATGAAAAGTCTCCAATTATATCGAGAACAAAGCTGTTAGGATGTTTGAAATCTAGTTTCACTGAGAGAAAAGAAATGTGTCTGTTGAGTTGGGACTAAAGTCTCACACTTGCCTGTAATTTCTTCAACTCTGAAACCTACTAGATCAAAATTTGGCATGGTCATTGACCCTCATTAGCTTTCTCCAAAAACAGGGGGGAGAAGCTTAATGAAAGGCAACTTTGCTGAATGCTGAACTACTGGATTCTGTTAGTCCAGCAAAGTCACAGCAGCCATCAGCTTCACTTGCTCTTTTTCCTCTGGTGGGTGACATGATGTAGAAGTCCTGCAATTATATTTGTCAATTGTTCTTCTTCTTCTTCTTGAAAGCAGCCACCACATTGCAGTGAAATTAGCCTTTCTTCTCCTCCTCCCCAGTGCAATTTCCTTGTGTGATTCCCATTTATACAAATCTCACTTGTCCAATGTTTTTGTGTCTAATAATTGTGCCAGGTTGAGGGCAATTCCCATCAGGGTTCAGAGGGAAAATAATTAAACTCACCCCCATGATCTCTTTCAGTTTCAGTTTCTATTGTCCCCTCAGCATGGTAATTAGTCATAACAGCTAGACCAGGGGCCAGCAACCTTTTTAAGTTGGGGGCTGGGTCATGCTCCCTCATACAGTTTAGGGGGGCAGACTGGTGGTCCCCCGCTGTAAATGCTGTGGTAAAATGCACCCTTGACTATTGTAAACTCGTTAACGACAGCCATGGATGTGTTTACGGGTGTTTCTGCTACCTCTGTCAGCAGCAGTGGGAGCAAGGGCGATAGGCCAGATGATTTGGCACTGTGGGCCAGATGCAATGCACGGGCCATAGGTTGCTGACCCCTAAGCTAATCATTACCCATAAGTTATCCGTGCTTCAAATATGGTGCTCTCCCATGTTTAGAGAACAGACACCAGACATTTTTGAAGGAACAGATCTTGCTCCACAAAAGCTCACACTGGAATAAAAGTCTACATTATTTATTTATTTATTTATTTATTTATTTATTTATTTGACAACATGCTTCGATATACTAATCTGTTGCTTCTTTGGATATTACTATTACTGTATCTTGAAACTGAAAGGCAATATGCTTTTTGATATCATTTGCTTGGGAACACAAATAGCTGAGTGCTACTGCTAATAGGATTCTTCTTTTGGACTTCTCATAAGCATCTTACTGGGCACTGGTAGAGCTGGATAAGGGTCTAAGGTCTGATCCAGCATGGTTATGCTTAAACCTTTGAAAAATAAAGTGTCATAAGAAATCCAGTCACTTATCTTCTTATATTATGAATAGCCATAAGCAGCAATGCTGTCTCTCAGTGTTCAGCATTTCAGTCGCTCTTCTTTCAAACATGATGGTAGACCACTGCTTAGAAAACCTGATGTAAAAATTAAGTACACATACCACATGTCCTGCCCAGCCAGCTAGTCAAGGCTGACTATCACACTTTACCTCACCAATGTACTTTACCTTGGTCTATGCAACTTTTCTTCCACCACAGACTCAACGGTGCAGTACTCCACTTGTCCCAAAGGAAGGATATCTGTGTATTGTCACCTCATATAAACATTTTTAATTATGATTATTCCTAGGGAGACTTTTCCAAATATCCTAGAGGGAGAACTCCGTATCTGGATGTTCAAAAAGGTTAAATCAACTTGCAAGAATATGCTACCTGCTGTCATTTTCCTAGGGGATATAGGAAGAGCCTCCCCAAAGAGTGGAAAGCATTGCGAACACACTAGATCATTTCCATGGCACCAGCTTGCAGCTGGTTAATATTCCTAACTATACTGTTAAGTTGTTCATATCAAAAGTCAAAATTCTGAAAAGGAGAGCTTCTACCATGCATAGCGGATTTCCATGGAGACAAGAACTTAGATTCTGACTATCAAGCTGCTTCTTTCTTACTCCCCATGTTATGAAAAGGTTCTACTCTTCAAAACTGTCACATGAGCAAAGGGGTGGCAGAAGGATGGGTCTGTGGGTGCTGAGGGACCAGAATAAGTCATTTCTTCTTTACTTCCTATTTTAAAGCGATAGGAGCTGCAGTGGCTCAGCAGTTAAGAAGCTCGCCTTGTTAGCTGGAAGGCTGGCAAGTTGGCAGTTCAAGATTCTTGTACTGCACGACGGCTTCAGTGCCTGTCTATGTCCCAGCTCATGCCAACTTAGCAGATCAAAAGCAAGAAATTGCAAGTAGATGAATAGGGACCACTTCGGTGGGGACATGAACGGAGCCTCATTCAGGCATCCCCTGAGTGGAGTTTCTCCAGCAAAAATCATTTTAACCCAGAATAATTTCTGACATGAAATAATTATTATTATTATTATTATTATTATTATTATTATTATTATTATTATTATTATTATTATTATTATTATTATTATTATTATTATTATTATTATTATTATTATTATTATTATTTAGTGATCACACTTATATACTGCCCTATAGAGCTCAGTGCACTCTCTTTGGACATTGAGGGAGAAGATATCATTTGGCCTAATTTTATCAGAGTCGTAGGGGGAGGAAAATACCTCACAAAGGCTACGTAGGGCACCCAGAATATTTCTTTTTGGAAACACCCAGCAGGACGGACCTTCAATCCAGCGTCCTGCTATGCCTTAATGAGCACTCCTCACCCAAGCCCGATTCGCTGGGGTACAGGGACAGAGTAGCCTTCTGCATATGGCAGGTAAATTTGATCACTTGGCAGAAGCTAGGCTTCTTAGTGCTGCTGTCTATGACACACAGCTTATGACTTGCTACTCCCCCTTCTCCCTTTGACAGACAGAGCAATCTCTCTCACCGACTTCTGGAAGGCTTCCGGTGTTGAAGCGATGAGGACAAGTGGAGCCACTTCTGCTCTGCTGGGTTTCCTTCTCCTTCTTTACAAAGGCAGGCAAAACATGACTGGCTTTTGAAGATTTATTGAAGGAAACACAATACTGGATACAGATCTTAAATTAATCTACACTACATAAAACACAAGCTAATAAAACAAATAAGTGAAATAAATTCTTGGTAGCTCCCTAGCAGGCTCAAGCTTCTTGGTTTGGGGCAGTTCTGCCCCTCATGGCTGAGTGTTAGCCCCAAAGAGTAATGTTGAGGAGCTGTCGGACAAAAGCTCCCGCTGAAATCAAGATCGTGGTGTTCAGAGACAAGGGTTTCACCCTTGCTCCAGAAATGCCCCCTGAGTGCTCAGATTGGGCTCCTTTTATTGAGAAAAGGTGCTTTGGAATGTGGAGATCTAATGGGAAAGCACCCGTGTTCCCATGGGAATGGGACGTGCTGTCCTCGTGGACAGCTTGCAGGTGCAAGTGCCATCTGTTTGGCATGTGGCCCCCATCTTTGCATTCCCTGGGAAAATTCCATTCTGCAGGTGTCCTGGGAGTTAGAGTTTGATTGACATGAGTGGAGACATCATCTCCCTCGTGGTGTGGTCAGCTCGTCTAGCTGTCACTCTGTAATCTCGTGGTACTGCAGGTGTTTCTTGAAATGTGTCCAGTCCTGGACACTCACTTTTCCCTTCTCCCTTTGGGGAGGCAACTATTCTAACTATGCATTACTGTCATGTCAGACTAACAGCCTGGCATTCCAACGTGCTTTAAAATGAGAGCTGGCTTTCTAAGCCTAAAAAAACTACAATATGTGTCTTAACACTACATGGATCAAATGTCACCTTAACATTAAGACAAGGTCGTATGTGGAAACCATGACAGTCAGAAGAGAGAATGGCGTGGGTAACAGGGTGGGGATGGGAGAGAGAAGGGCGTGGTAAAATTTAAAAAAGGAGTGTTGTGTATTGAAGAAGAGTCGCACACAACAGCACTTCAGTCTAAACAAGAGGTAGTTTATTAGAGTTGAGTACAGATAGGAGTTACGTGTGTCGGCTGAACTTCCAATCACGTACGACCACTGAACACACTGGAAAAACAGGGGCGAGGTAACACTTATAAAACTACAGGAACGCAGACTAAGGGATACATTTGCCTGGACCAAATAAGGGTGGGAAAACCTGTGCAGAACCAACCAGAATGATAACAATATAGAAATAAGGTGCCCTGCACCAAAGAGGGTGCAATGCGGCAATAGTTTGATCATAATTGCTCTAAGCAATATACAGTAATACCTCATACAACGTCCGCTTCATACAACGTCGGATCCATACAACATCGCCCAATTCTGGGGGAAAAGGTGCCTCATACAACATCACCAGACGGAGGAGGCGGGGAAAGAAAGAACTTGCCCGGGAGATGAGTTCTTTCTTCCCCACCTCCTCCAGCCGGCTGCCGGGTGAGCTCCGTTGGAGGCGGGGAAGAAAGAACTCGCCCGGAAGACGAGGCCCAAGTGCAGCAAGTTCTTTCTTTCCCCACCTCCAACGAAGTTCGACCGGCAGCCGGCCCTGCAGTTTGTGCTGTTACAATGTATCTCTATGGGAATGACGTTATACAAAGCATTGGTGGCAATAATTTGGACGTTGTATGAGGCATCGCGGATAGGATTTTGCATGCCTCATGCAAAGTCGGAATTCATACAACGTCCTAACTTCTGGAACCATGTTTGGACGTTGTATGAGGTATTACTGTACATTAATTTAGGCTTGGACACAACAGGGAGAGAAACCAAGAGAAAGAATACCCGAAAGGACTTGGTAGAGGAGGCAGGAATCTACTTCAGGGGTGACATAAGTCTTCTTGATAAAAAGGAAGGAAAAGAGCCAAAATGAATGGTGCAATGGGAGCTAGGGAGTTCAGGCCTTTGATATGAGCAACCAGCTTTACCTCCACCAGCCAGCTGTCCAAGGAAGAATTAAGAATGGCAGAAAAGGAAAGTGAGAAGGAAAGGTGCTAGAGCAGTGGTTCACTACATAGGGCCCACACCCCACAGAGGGACTTCAATTCCCAGAAGCCTAAGTCAGTGCATTGGCTGATTATTGCTTCTGGGAATTGAGCTATAGGCTTCTGGGAATTGGAAGTAACAAAAGCCAAGGGTTGGGAAACGCTGTGCTAGAGAGAGAAGCTGTTGTCATTTTTGTGGTGTCTTCCATGAACTGAAGTCTTCTGAAAATCAATGATGCCAGGTTAGGAAAAAATAAAAGCATACCTCCTGATCAAAAGAGGCAGAAAGCTATTACAGGGCATCTTCCCAGAGGAAATGCAAAACACTTATTAAATCAGGGTGCGTAAAGGTTAACAAAATCCCTGCAGAAAAGAGACTGTCACTGACTAATACATTTTCAGTTTCCTGAGCTTGTATTAGTTTAATGTACTTTTACCCTGAGGTTAATCCAAGGAAAAGCTGTGTTGTTATCCCTGTGGCTGATCAATCATTCCTGTTTCTAAGTGTGTATCTGTGTGTGTGTCCCCTGTAAACTTCTGTCTCATTTGTACACACTCATCAGGCAGACAAGCAAAAATAAAGAGAGAGAGAGAGAGAGATGGGGAGGGCATGGCAAACAGTGCCTACTCACAGAGAGCATTCATCTTAATTAATGCAGAACAAGATATATGAGTAGACATAAAGCAATAAATAACTCTGAGCCAGGAAGGTGGCAGAATGTAAAAGCAGAGAAAGAAATCTGTCAATACAGATTCTATCGTGGGTGGTATTTTGTGCAATTTGAGCAATTTGAAGACATCACCCACTTTCTCTCAGATACTAGTTATTGTGAGTTGGCTCGTGAGGGTTCACATACCAAAAGAGCTAAATGCCCTTTGGTCTACACCTAGAAACAAGTGCACTCCTCTGAGAAAGAAAGAGGGGAAGAGAAAAGAAACAGAACCCTGGTGATGATGGAAGTGTGATTTTCGATGTTTTTCTAATTGAGAAATATCAGTATCAATTTTGGCACAGCTCAAACATAGTGAGAGTTAATTATTGCAATATTGTGGGGGTGGTGAAACCACTCTAGGCTTTATTCCAAACTTTAAAAGAGCTTGGATAGTACTGTACCTGTAGTTAAGGCTACAAATCTGGACTAGAGTCACTGCCCTGGAACATTGCAGTTCTCGGCCATAGCTGCCTATGTGATATTATAAGGGTCCACCCCATGGCATTGCAAAGCCTGTTCCTTGAACCTAAAATCTCAAGAATGATGATGGATGTGCTTTAATAGGGAAGAGTCTCTGAGCAAGGGCACAGGTTTAGCAGCTGTTCTCTGCAATTTTTATGGTACAGAGTGAACCTGATGCAACACATTACTTGGGCTTGGGCTTTTCCCCTTCCTTTTTAAAACTTAAGTTATTTGGGGAGATAATTTCACCACTAACATTTCATAACAATTTTCTTCTGCTTCTCTTTCTCTTTTTTCTTTTGCTGCTGGGCTGGAAGTGGTCAAATCGTTCCCTGTTTAATGCTTTGATCATACAATCTCAGAGATTGGGATAGTGCTGATTAAAATGACACCTCACCAAGTATATCAGATAACTGCAGCCCTATCCAATTACTGATATTATGTGTCCTATCCAATTCTAGCACCAAAGAGCTCAGGGCTGTTATAACCAATGAGATATTTTGAAGGCCCTCCACAGAGATGGCTAATCATTTACTTCCTATGTTTAATTCCAAGCTACCTATATTCCCATTATCTGTTGTGTAGAGTTGCAGGACTTGACATGCAACAGATAATGCCTATAGAGATATTTTAACTTACAAGTAACTGTATACAACTGCACAATAGGATTTCAATAATTAAAGGCTAAAAACAGTTAGTCCCATGCAGAGTAGACATACTAAATTAATTGGATTCATATATGTATTTACATACTAAAAGGGACTGTGGTAGCTCCATGGTTAAGACACTGAACTTGATGACTGGAAGGTCAGCAGGTCCACAGTTCAAGATCTGAATAATGCATGATAGTGAGAGCATCCATCATCTGTCCCAGCTCCTGCCAACCTAGCAGTTCAAAAGCAAGAAATTGCAAGTAGATAAATATGTACCACCTCAGTGGGAAGGTAAACAGCATTCTGTGTGCTCTGGTGTCTAGTCATACCTGCCACATGACCATGGAAACCTCTCCACTTGCTCTTTGGCAGAAAATGGAGATTGAGCACTGCATCCTAGAGTCAGAAATGACTGGCTTTTGAGCAAGGGCAACCTTTACCTTACACACTAAAGTCCATTTTCAGAACAAACAGAAAAGAGGCTTGTGGCATCTTAAAGATGAGAAAAATTAATTTGGCATAATTATTTGTGAACCATAGCCTGCATCTTCTAATGTGTGGCACATTTCCCTTCTCTCAGTCTTTGCATCAATGTCTGTCTATTGTGCTTAAACCCCATGCATCTGAAGAAGCAGATTATAGTGCACAAAAGCTTATGCCAAATAAATATTTTTAGTCTTCCAGGTGCCACAGGAATCTCTTGGTTTTGCTGGAAGAGACTGCACATGATTGTGCAATCCTAAATCAAATATGAACCATCTTTAGTGAGTATGAAATGGGCATTCACATATCATGCCAGCACAACTTCCCATCTGCTGGTAGAACCCCCTTGTGTTGGCTAATCTCAAGAAAGCTGCTAGCAAATATAATTTAATTTAATTTTCCCACTTGTATGCCTCCTAATCAGGGAACCTGACTCAGGATGTCTCACACAGTAATTATACAATATACACAATAATACACAATGCACAATAATGCAACATACACAATAATTATACAATAGTTAGTCTACAAAAACAACATATAATAAAATATAACAATACAATACAATACTGCACTGCAACAACCTCTGCATCCCGGTCACAGACAAAGTCCAAGGGCGGCACCATTGCAGCGTTTTCAAGTCCCGGCAAGGGCATGGCCCAGGGGCACCAGGGGTGGTAGGGTCCTGGCGCCCACTGCTGCAGTGGCATCTTTGCCCTGGCTGCAGAAAAGTCTGGAGGCAGAGGTGGCAAAGTTCTGCCACCTGCAGCTGTGGCGGCCTTTTCAAGCCCCGGCCAGGCCGGGTCCCAGGGGCGCTGGTGGTGGTAGGGTCCTGGCGCCCACTGCTGCAGTGGCTCTTCGCCCTGGCCACAGCAAAGTCCAGAGGTGGAGGTGGTGAAGTCCTGCCGCCCGCCACCGTGGCAACCTTTTCAAGCCCTGGCCAGGTACATCTGCCACTACAACTGTTGTTGCAAGAAAGATGTGTTGGCAGAAGAGAGAGGGGGGATGGAAAAGCATAGGTGCTGACTCATGCCAAAGCCAAACCTCCTCCAGTCCTGACTAACAACCATTCTGCCAAGAGAAAATTATATCAAGGTGAGGACAGTTGTAAGCAGTTCTTGGCATCAGTGGGCATCACTTCTTGTTTAAGGAGATAGTTGGTACCTGGTACCACTCTCCCATGGGTCTATTGGTTGAGTGGATCTACTCTAGCTAGGACTTATAATTGTATTTATCTGTAAAACTTATACTGATTTTAAGCTACATTTGTCTCCAACCCAAGGATATAATAAATATTTTAGAGCAGTACCCCTAGTTGAAAACATTTTCCTCACTCTTCTCTTTTTTTTGTCTGACACACCCTGAAGCTGAGCAGTGAAACCATATTCTGTTTTGGATTAATCTTAAACTCGTTTCCTAAATCAGCTTCCAAAACTGAAATAGCACTTCAGCTCCTTTGTCAGTACCTGACATAGTTTCATACTTCTTAATTACTGATTTTCATTTGGGGGCTGAAAAGCAAGGAAAATTTGAATGCACACAAGTTTTACTGTTTTTATTCACTCCAGTCTTGCCTCCCAATTTAAAACAAGTATTTAAAGGAAATAATGCATCTGTGGTGTGTTTATGGAAATGTTTTTCAGCCAGGAGCTCTTGAGCAAGCCAATGCTATAATGCAAACTGAAGTCAAGCTTCTCTTTCAATATAGAATTATACAGTTGGGAGTTGATTTTATTGCTTTATTCCACATTTGTGTAAATATTTATAACATGTGCATAATTTGCCTCTATTGCATATCCTAAAACATCGAAGTAGCAAACCCCTTTATGTCCCTCGAAGGACATATAAAAAGGTAAAGCTATTACTCAACTCAACCATTTCAGGCCACTGGTGGAAAATTGCACAGGTGGAAATTTCCCCATTTTTCAAAAATCCCAGGATACAAAAATCTTGAGAGTCAGAAGGAAGGTTAAACTAGAACTCTGTTCTCTAACATACAGTTTTGTACATTCTGGGAGAATTATATGTGGAGGTGCACTGCACATGTACATTGAAACAATCTAGGAAGAGTTTCACCTCACTTGCACTTTGTTTGAACAGAAATGTTAACATATTTGCTAGCTAAAATTAAGAACATTTGTTTGTTTGTTTGATTGGTTGGTTGAAAATGCACTGTTAGTCCAAACCAGCAGAGGAATAGTATACAATAAACCCAGTGTTCTCTAAGAAATCTGGCCAGGTAATAATGCCAGTGACTCAATGCCGATCGCCAAGCAGTGGTTAACTAACCTGACAAACTGGACTAATGGCCTTGGGTGGTGAGGTCCAAAAGGAAGGGTGATGGTCCCCAAGTGGATTAAATCCCACTTGAATCCATCTTGATGGAGTGCAGCAGCTTCATCAATACCAGTCTGTGTTTGATGAGGACTTTCTGTGCCAAAAAGACTCAAGACGAGAAAGTGACTCATGGAACTGAATCTGCGGTATGGGTGTCATGCTGTGATGTGGAAGGCAGATAGAAGACTGCTGCATTATATTGTTCAAACGATAATCTTCATGACTGACCGCCAAGATTCAGAATCAGATACAGGACAATCATCATCATCATCATCATCCAGGAGTTTTGGTGTTCAATTCTCAGCTGCACCCACCAAGACTAGTAGTTGTGGATAATGGCAGTTGTGATCCAAAACATCTGGAGGGTCACAAAAAAAATCAACCTTGAATGCACTAACTGAAGACTCTTTTTCCCTCTGTCTATAATTTTTATACTGTAATAACTAAACTGAAGCTGTACTTTATCACAAAGTGAAAATAGAGGGAAAAGTGAATGAAAGTCATTCTTTTCACTAAAGCATAGTCACAGTTTGCACTTAGGGATTATTTAAAGACTGAAGTAGCGGAAACTTAATTGGTAACCTTTTCATAGTCATTCATTAGATAGCCATCTTTCATTTGAATTGTAACAATTGCTTTTTCAAGCCAGTAGCATCTTATCTAAATAGCTCTATCCAGAAAAGTAAAGTTGCAACCACAATGCCTTGTTTTAAAGATATGATTATTTTCTTATAATTCTCAATTAGACACAGCTTCACAATAATCATGTACAAGCTGCCTTTTGCACTAACAGATATAGTAGTTTTATTTAGCACTTTCTACCTAGAAAACCCTGGAAGGGTTGCCATAAGTCAACATTGACTTGATGTCATGCAATTAATATTTATACAGATAATTTGCACCAGTGGATTTGTTGCAATTATTTACCAAAAAGAAGCAAAATGTCTGTCCTTTCTCCATCTCCCAGGCTCTGAACCTCCTGATGGTAAGGACTAGTGTTCTAGACCCTACATAAAGACCATAAGCCATTCATGACTGAGCAGGAGAGGAAAGCCCACAGGTTTTGGAGCAAGATATCAGGGACGTAGGGGGAGGAAAATGCCTCACAAAGGCTACGTTTGGCACCCAGAATATTTCTCTTGGGAACACCTGGCAGGATGGACCTTCGATCCAGCGTCCTGCTTGCCTTAATGAGCACTCCTCTCCCTAGCCTGATTCACTGGGGTCAGGGACAGAGTAGCTTTCTGCATATGCCAGGTAATATTGATCACTTGACAGAAGCTAGGCTTCTTAGTGCTGAGGTCTATGACACACAGCTTATGATTTGCTACTCCTCCCCCCCTTAACAGACAGAGCAATCCCTCTCACCAACTTCTGGAAGGCTTCCAGTGTTGAAGTGATGAGGACAATTGGAGCCACTTCCGCTCTGCTGGGTTTCCTTCTCCTCCTTTACAAAAGCAGGCAAAACACGACTGGCTTTTGAAGATTTATTGAAGGAAACACAATACTAGATACAGATCTTAAATTAATCTACACTACATAAAACACAAGCTAGTAAAACATCTAAATGAAATAAAATCTTGCTAGCTCCCTAGCAGGTTCAAGCTTGCTGGTTTGGGGCGGTTCTGCCTCTCATGGCTGAGTGTTAGCCCTGAAGAGTCATGTTGGGCAGCTATCGGACAAGAGCTCCCACTAAAATCAAGTCCATTGTGTTAAGAGACAAGGGTTTCACACTTGCTCCCGAAGTGCTCTCTGAGTTCTCAGAGTGGGCCCCTTTTATTGAGAAAAGGTGCTTAGGAATGTGGTGATCTAATGGGAAAGCACCTCCGTGCTGTCCTTGTGGACATTTGCAGGTGCAAATGCCATCTGTTTGGCATGTGGCCCCTACCTTTGCATTCCCTGGGAAAGTTCAGTTCTGCAGGTGTCCTGGCAATTATAATTTGATTGACAGGAGTGGAGACGTTGTCTCCCTCATGGTGTGGTCAGCTGACCTAGCTGTCAATCAGTTTCCTCATGGGTCTGCAAATGTTTCTTGGAATGTGTCCAGTCCTGGACACAAACTTTTCCCTCCTCCCTTTGGGGAGGCAACTATTCTAGCTATGCATCATTGTCATGTCAGACTAACAGCCTGGCATTCCAACGTGCTTTAAAATGACAGCTGGCTTTCTAAGCCTAAGAAAACTACAATATGTGTCTTAACACTACATGGATCAAATGTCACCTTAAAATCAAGACAAGGTTGCATGTGGAAACCATGACACCTTTAGTTTAAGACAATGGGTGACAGTATCACTGAAGATCATGAGGACTGGGTCTCAGATGGAGAAGAACCCTGCTGCACTATGTCTTTATACTACTTTTAATTTCAAAAAGTCAGATTATTCATCACAAGCAAATTATCAATTACTTATATTTTACTTCTCTTCAAAATATAAACAGATGACTTTTTTTAAAAAAAGTCTCTGTTAATCAGAACAAGTATGATGGGTACTCTGTAAGAACACAGTTGATTTAATAGATGTTTTTATTTTGCTGAATTCATGAGAGATATTTCAATTCACAATTAAATAAAAACTGAGCAATTGGCTCAGTGACCTCATGGAATTTTGCTTTGTTTGACCATTCCAAGGGGAAAAATAATAACTAAGGTTAAAACTGCCCCATGATCTCATAAAACAGGGATCCTCAACCTGCGGTCTGAGGGCCAGATGTGGCGTGCAATACCATTTCATGTGCCCCCCATTGCCTCAACCACACCAGGAAGTGTCATGTGGTGGAGGAAGGGGAAAATGGCCATCTGGCCTCTGAAGATGTCTGAGGGAGCGTGACCCGGGCCCCAAGCTTGAAAAGGTTGAGAACTCCTCTCATAGAATATTAGGTATTTCTATTTTGATTCTCCAAATGAAGTTTTTTCTCTCCTCACACAATATATAGGAATGAAACATTTGGAACCACTTTTTGGCACCCTGATCTTTATTCACATGTTAATCCTACAGCTTTCTAACAGGCATCTTGCTCTCATTGAAGTCATAATTACTCTGGGCTCGTTTCAGAGGCAAGGTAGATCTGTACTACGCTGTTAATCACTTTGACATTAATTTAAAGTATCATGCTTCTACCATGGGATTAGTAGTTTGAGCTATAATTTCATAGACGGCACTAGAGAATTCTAAATACTTCACTAAACTGCAAATCTCAGGATTTGTTAGGATGGAACAATGAAACGTAAAGTACAACAAATTGATATAACAGGATAATGTAAATACAGTAGAACCACATATTCCACGGAGCTCTTCGTTATATGAATTTTTTCATTATGCGAAGTGCTATTGCTGATACCCTGCATAACAAAAACAAATGTTTGTTATGCTTCATTATACAATTTTTTTGTTAAACGAAGCATTCGTTTCACGGGTACCACTGTACACTTTTGTTTCCAGTTAGAATTGACCCACTGAAATCTATGGGAGTCTATTCTAATTTGGCAGTCAGTTATGACTCTCACTGGATCTAACCCATACAGTTTAAACCCTCTCTTTATCCTCTTCTCCCTGTTCTCTCCTCTCCTTACAGTGGTCAAAATGCTAATTATTTCTGTCATTAATTTCCATTTCAATTATTCCATATACTTGTTCTACCTCCCTGCATGGTTCTGCCTCATATTAAATCTTCATCTCTGATTGATTATTCTGCCTCAATCACTAGACCTCCCTGCACACACGAGTACCTTTGTACATTTCAGCTTAAAAACTTTTTTCTTCTGTATAAGAGGTTATATGATACAACTTATCTAAGATAATGACACCACACACACACACACTAATTTGATCTCCTCTTGGTTTCTCATTTTTCCAGCCTGAAGTTTGTCTTGTCTGCTCTGCATCATTTAAAAAATATCTGCCCTAAACTCCAGTCACATGGCTAATTCCTCCCCCTCCCCCACGCTGATAGGGAAAGGGTGTTTTGCTGGTTCCTCTGTCGAAAGGGCAGAGGATCCAGCGAGACTTCTTTTTGCTATCAGCTCAGTGGGGGCTTTGGCTGGAGAAACGCTTTCCCACAGTTAATAATAATAATAATAATAAATTTTAATTTATATCCCACCCTTCTCAAGCACAGGCCCACTCAGGGTGGCTATACAACAAAATGAAAAAATACAATACAATCACACAAAATACAATAGAAAAAGCAGAAATACAAAATATCAATAATACAATAACAATAACATCTCTCATTTAAGCATATAGAAAAAATACAACACAATCATCCTCCCTCCCTCCACACAGCATGGAGGAAAAGTCCAAGATCCACACAGCGCAGGGGGAAAGTCCGTTGCCAGCCGGGACCAAGAAGGCACCGAACACAGTTCCCCCAGGTGCACCTACTTCCACCAGCTGGCGAGACCGGGGGAAGGAGCTTGCGGCGGCACCTGCCTCCCAACCCCAGGGCCGATGGAGTTGCCTTGCCTGGGGCAAGGCAATGCCGCGGCAGCGGCGTTGGGCTCCAGTGATGTCTCCCTTTTGAAGCCCTCTGGTGGGTGAGGCTCGTCGGGGCTAAGGGGCCACACCTGCCTCCCAACCCCAGGGCCGATGGAGTGAGCCCTGGGGAGAGGTAACGCAGCGGCAGGCTCCAGCAACATCTCCCTTTTGAAGCCATCGGGCGAGTGAGGCTTGTCAGGGCTAAGGGGACACATCTGCCTCCCAACCCCAGGGCCAATGGAGTGAGCCCTGGGGTGAGGCAACGCAGCGGTAGCGGCGGTGGGCTCCAGCAACATCTCCCTTTTGAAGCCCTCCGGTGGGTGAGGCTCACCGGGACTAAGGGGACGCACCTGCCTCCCAATCCCAGGGCTGATGGAGTGAGCCCTGGGGTGAGGCAATGCGGTGGCAGCAGCACTGGGCTCCAGCAACGTCTCCCTTTTGAAGCCCTACAGCAGGCAAGGCTCGTCGGGGCTAAGGGGATGCACCTGCCTCCCAACCCCAGGGCCAATGGAGTGAGCCCTGGGGTGAGGCAACGCAGTGGCAGTGCATTAAATGGCTTCTCCCACCAGAGCCTTCCTTACCCTCTGTTCCTGTTGGCCACACACACACGGGGCAGGTTTTTTTTAGCAAGAGCTGAAGCTGCAACCCCTGTCTCTCACCTCCACTCCTCCTCCTCTCCTGGCCATGGCCCTTGCTTGTCTGTCCACGTCCCCTCCCCTGTTCTGGCCGCAGCCTTGGAAGCCGATGAGCTAGAGGTAACCGGCTTTGTGAAGGGATGCAGGCTTCTCTAATGGTGGTTTGTGGTTGGTGCGCCTTTCTCGGCCATGCCCCCATCTCTCTTCACGTGACCATTCGATTCTAAGACTTGTGTGCATATGCACTTCTTTTTTGCTGTTGGTGGGGATCCAGGCGACTGTGTGCTCTGAATTGGTAGGTACGTGTGTGCCAACTGTGGCAGGGATGTGGATTCACATACCGGTCACGTGGAGTCCGTGCCTGTCTTATAGGTATAGAAGAATTGTGCTTTATTTTTGCTACACTGTTGTGTGCCATCAAGTGAGAATTAACTTGTTGAAACTCTAATAGGGTTTTCAGGGGAAATCAGTAGTGGCTATAGTAGTTCCACAGCTCCAGTGAGTTTTCTTGCCTGATTTGAAACTAGGCCTCCTGGTTCCAGGTCCATTACTTTCTCCACTGTATCACACTGGGTAGCTCAAACTGTTTTTATACATGTAAAAACCCTACAGAAAAAGATAACAGCATCAAATTTCAGTGTGATACACTCTGCTAATTTAAGCCTTCCTTCATAATTATTCATTCTGTGTATATAAAATTGAATAAATTATTTGTTCTACACCATGTATTTCTTTGCAATAGAATTGAGATAAAACTGGGGGGGGGGGATTATAAATCTGACCCAATCTGCTCAATCATAATTCTTGTGCTGTTTAATATGTTCTTTTTTGGGTGATCATCTTTATCACTTGATTTTGTATTTATAAAATGTTTCACCGATGCATCAACCCACATATTAATTTTTTGTTCTAAAGCAAAGCAGCCCACTTTAGTTGATCTTCTTTGTAGTTCTGCTCAAATAGACTTTTGAAATATTGGGACAGTAACGATGAAATCAGGCTAGCATCACTTTGAGGACATGTGAGTGGCTGCTAGCAAGTGCATGAGTATTTCTTTGTCTTCTTGAACCCAACACACACATACAGCAATAGCTAGTGCACAGATTAGAAATCTAAGAAATTATAACTTCACAGGAGGACCTTTTTGATTTACTTTTTCTTAAAATGCTGTTAAATAAAGTTATGACCCCTTGTAGAACAGTGCTTAAAATGCATCCAAAACAAAAAGTGTCAATCTACATGTAGATCTGAAAGACAGAAGAAGGAAAAAAACACCTGAGCTATTTTTCTACCTAGTATCACAGAAAGAGCCTCCTCTGAGATTGTGGTATTTTTGAACCACAATCAGGAGTACCCCAGGCAACAGCAATCTTGTTGTGCCAGCTAATCTTTCTCACACTATGTCAGGTGAAAAGAACTATGGAATGAATTCACCAAAAGGTGGCTTCATTTTTTGCAGTTCAAAGTCAGGCCTAGACATGAAAGAAGAACCCCTCTCTGGCTTAAACCGTTTACTACATCTAGTGGCACTTTATTCCAAGAGCAAAAACCACAGAAGCAAGCATACAGGTAGAAAATGCAGCATCAGTCCCCAAAGCAACAACAGTGCTCAAGCACCCTCAGAAATTCTTCTGATCCAAATTTTTTGCAAGTCTGCCAGTCAGATCTAAAACTTTTGTCTTCTATTTCTGTGCTTCTTGTTCACCACCACCTTCATTCAAATAATTTGCTTTCGTCTTGATCTGCAGATTAATGTGAGTCTATATGGTCAACAATATCAGCAATACTGGTTGAACTTTAACAAGATTTGCTTCTCTCTTAAGAATTCAACTATGCTAAAGCTGAAAGAATACTTCACATAGCCAGACAGGGTAAAGCACAGCATGCCTCATGTCAGTGTGCAATTGGCATTCTGGAAGCAGAAACCCAGAAGAGCCTGATGTGCAGTAAAGCAAGCACTGAACACCAAAGAACATGCTGACACTGGCATTTGAGGAAGGAAAAGGAATGCTACATTTTCTCACATCTCTTTTAAAGTACCTAGAATTGCTGAGTGTCAATCTCACATTGTAAAAAATATATAATAAAATTAAAGAAGAGCCTCAAAACTTTTGACAAAAGTGCTGAAATGTGAAAAGAATGGAAGACGTGCAAAATTCAAAACTAGTAACCCAGTGCCCCAAGTGCTTGGCAGTAACTCATCCTAAAATGTGCTCAAGAATTGCTTCTGTAGTAAGCTCACAAGCCTTCAGCTCTCTGTAATACTTCCAATTTATGTTACCTTTTTGTAAGAAATAAGGAGGATGGGCAGCCTAGTTTGTAAAAATACTGTTAATCAACTACTATTGTAATAAGGTCAGAAAAGACCCCACATTCCATCACATTGTGATATCCTGTGGAGGTGAGAAGGAATATTTGTGCTTGAAATAATGAAGTGATCCAAGGAAAAAAGATTCTTTGTGCTTAACATTCACATAGGGCTTGAAGCTATATACCACTGAATAAAAGAAATCAAGAAGATTTTTTTAAAAATGCTTCCACATAGGCAGATAACTGTTTCAACAGAATGCCACCATTGATTGAATAAACTAGTCCTGTTTAGGAGATAAACTCATGTGTGAAGTAATGCATGAACAGATTATCAGGGCATCCCAAATAATCCTGTCCCGGGCATCAGTAGGAATGACTATTGGTGTCTTCTGGCATCCATGCATACCATATGAATGGCTTCAGCGACATAGCCTTGATTTCTACAGCTGGATAACAAAGGCCGTCACTCAACTTGGAACTGTGGTGTATATCCACTTTGGATGAAGCCTTATTAAAGTATGAAAGAGGATTGCTTCAGGAAGATGTAGGCTTTGGGTTGTCTAAGCAGAGGGGGTAATGTGAATGGGTCCACTGTGAAGTTGCACCCAGGAAGTTAAGGTTCCCAGGGGTTAATGCATGTCAACGCAACACACAGCTGTTAGTAGGGAGATGGTAGGAAACTGTCACTGAAAAGAATAAAAATAGCAGCTAGCTTCCCTGCTACCCTCCCTTCCTTTTGCTGAAAAAGCCAGGTGCAATGGCATGAAATAGAATGGCTACAAACCTACCGGTACATTGGCTCAAGCAATCATGCTCCGTGACCTTTTTTTATCCTCTCTCTTAACTTTGCAGAAATATTTGTTATACTATTAGGAATCAGTGTATGTGATTGGGGAAGAATGATTGTTGTCTTGTATAGGTCACCCAGTTGGGTACTGTATAGCCTCTCTTTAACTCCTAGCTATTTGTATATCCCAGATTAGCAGGAGTGTTTCTTTATCTTCATGTATTTCTCATGAAACCATGATGTTGAGAATCAGAACTAGCATACTCTCGTTGTTAGTAAATTGACTGCACAGAAGAAAGATAATTCTCAGTGGACTCAAACCTTAGTAGAAGTAATCATTAAACTCAAACCCTAACACTATACAGTGATACCTCATACAACGTCCAAACTTGGTTCCACAAGTTTGGACTTTATATGGATTTGGACTTTGTATGAGGCATGCAAAATGCTAGCTGTGATGCCTCATACAATGTCCAAATCCTTGCTGCGATGCCTCGTACAACGTCGTTTCCATAGAGATACATTGTACTGTAACAGCACAGACTTCAGGGCAAAGTCAAGGAAACAGACAGGAAACTGACAGAACTTAGAGAAATCATTGTCTAAAGGCTAAATACATTACAAAAACATGTCAAACAACCCTGATTATCCAAGAACCTGAAGAATGCTGCAAAAATCCCAGGAATGCTTCTAAAAATTCTGATGAAAAATTAAAAAAAAATCCAAAATCATGCTCAAAACCACTTCTAAACACTCTTTGCCTTGTGCAAAACCTACAAGAGCAATGCACGCATGTGTCCTGTCTTTTATACTGCCCAGGCATAATGCAACCTGGGAAAAACTGAATGCCTCATACAAAGTCGTTCGACTTTGTATGAGGTAACTTTTTTCAAGAAATTAGGCGATGTTGTATGAATTCGATGTTGTATGAAGCGGACTTTGTATGAGGTATTACTGTATTAACCATACCATCAACCCACTAATATTGTAATAGGATTAGAAAAGGCCCCACATTTCACTGAATGCAAATTGTGTGTTTCTTTAAAAAAAACACCTTGGTGCATGGAGATTAAACTTTTCATCTAGCATACCAGTGTACAATTCAGCCTCTAGAAAGTTTAACTTAGAAGGGGCAGTCTGATGTCCCAACAGCACCACCTGTGTTTGTTATCAAAACACTACCTCCCCATTCTAACAGATTTATTTGGTTTATCAGTCATTGCTGTATTACTTCACAGAACCGTTGGCACCTTTGTTGTTGAGATATCTTATATTTGGTTAGATTTGACAAGAAACTCATTTTGGAAATGTGGTACTTAACACTTGAACAGATAGCAGCATTAATAAGAGACACAAATGAGGCATAGGGAGATGGATGTACTGTTTTAGCTGCACTGGCAAGCTAGCATTCCCTAATAGCTGTGAATGGCATGGATTCAACAAGCTTTTCAGTTGTGAGAAATTTTGGCACACTGTCCTGGAATCAAGTTTACAGACATCAGTAGCTAAAAATATGTGAAGCAAAACTAATGAAAGAAAGCAAAAACTAGAACAAAAGTAGAGATTAGGATTTTTGTTCCTTCAAACAAAAAAGATGCAGGACCAATGGAGCATAGATACAAAAATACTGATGTTTTTATATTCTGGGAATTACAGTAATGCCTCATTACAAGGCAATTATAGAATGGCTTTCCCCTTTGTTGAATTTTCAAGATTTTTTCAAATGTTTTTTCTTATTAAACACAAATCACTACAAAACAATTCTATCATTGTAAACTTCACAGTCTCTGTACTGTGTTGCAAAACTTAAAACAATGGCCTAAATACAGTTGTTAGTCCTAATTAGAGTAGACCCACTGAAGGTGGCCAGTTTCTGAGTCAACACTTATGTGCACTCCTTGTAACCAATAGGCTAATAACTGCATTTAAACCAGTATAATTTCTTTAATCATTGATTAAATCTTACCTTTCACAGCTCTCTCTTCAACATAACCTCAGCCCTTTTGAGGCATTCAAAATGAACAAGTGAAAAGAGGTGAGGATGTGCTCATTGATGTGAAGGATATTTCCACACACCTTGGGCACATTGTTGAAAACACTGACAATGCAGGGTCACCAGCGGTGTAGAGGCGTTTAACATATTCAGCCCAGAATGTCCCTTCAGACATTTATGCTGGGCAGGGAAAGGTATGAATAGGGCTATACTAAGATATACCAAGGTTCTCTGCCAGGGATGGGCATGTTCTAGTTGTCAATTTTCTGCTTCTAGGATCTGTCAGAGTCATAGCTGTCAAGTATCCCATTTTGCCCGGGAAACCCCCGTAATTTAGCCCTCTTCCTGCCATCACATATTTTTTAATAATCTCCCGTTTTTTAAAAAAAAAATCCAAGGGGCATGTAATTCTTCCGTATATTATTGTATTATTATTATTATTATATCTTTATTTATGAGTTATGTTCCTCATACCAGAGCCAGAGAGGAGTGTTGGGCTCCCCCTGGTGGAGGAGGAAGCACCCCCTAGGCACTGCCCCTAGCACTATTGCTGCCCCTCACGGGGAACAAGGCAGCAGGCCAGCCTTACTGTAATAATTCTATTTTAAATCTCTTTCCTCATTCTCTGCTGCGACAGCATTTCATATTATGGTGATTTTTCATGGGACTGTTTTTCACACTTATATCAGTTAATTGTCTACTCTCTTAGCCTTGTGTACCTCAATTTCAATTTTTAAAAACTCTGTGTTTAAGACAAAACCACGGAAATACCCTCTTTATGTTGTATGCAAGTATACTTGAAGCTGATTGGCTCATTATCTCTTCTCTCTCCTGGGAAAGAGGGTGTTAAAGGGTGCAGTGGTCCATGCAGTGGGGTAAAAGGTGGTGTGCAGTGGTCCATGGGGTCGCAAAGGGTCAGACTCGACTATACAACTAAACAACAGTTGGGTTTTTTTATTTGGATTTTTTTTTGGGGGGTTGGCTTTCTAAATAACTCATGGAGTGGGGAGATAATTTTAGTGTTTATTAAGGTTTTTGTAAAGGGTTTTTAAAATGTTTTAAGATTGTGATGTGTTTTTTATATTGTTGTAATGCCACCCAGAGTCGCTCATTCGAATTGGGCGGCAATATATAAATTTGAATAAATAAATAAATAAAATAAACAACAACAATAACAAATTATTGTTACTTTTAAGGAACAGGAAAGCTATAAGATACTGTACCTTTAAAGCCTCTATAACATTAACTAGTTTAGATGGAATTTGGCCTACACCTATCTTTTTAAAAAATAGTTTTCCAAGGTGGGTGGACCGGAGGGGCTCCCTCAGTGTACCATTGGCTAGAGGGGCTCACCTCTCTAGCATTAGGAGGAGGGCCTTCTCCGTGTCCGCCCCAAACCTATGGAACCTCTTGCCAGCAGATCTGTGGCTACAGACAGAATTGCTGCTCTTTAGGAAAGGGTTGAAAACCTTGCTGGCAGGGCAAATATGGGGGACCGATGGGGTGGTTGCTCCTCCTCATTGGCTCTATTAGTGGATTGGTCCCTCTACTGATGGGTGGGGGAGGGAGGGGTATTTTAAATTGGGGATGTTTTTATAGAGTCTTTAATGTGTTTTTATTATTTTAACTTGGATTTTTAGGGGTGTATGTATAGTGTTTGTGTGTTGTGAGCTGCCCTGGGTTTAATAAATAAATAAATAAATTGTACATTCTTTTAGTGCCATTTTGTTTTAAAATAAAGGAAATACAATCTATTCTAAATGTAGAAGGTATTTTGACAAGTCATTACACACTATCATGGCAATCTTCTACATATACAGCATTAATATTCTGTTAGATCAATAGTGAGGAATGTACACATCATCTGGAGCTAACAACAATTCGAGATTGGATGGTGCTGGATGCCAGTGTTTTAGGAAAGGGAGATTTAATGTCTTTTTAAAATGCAGAAGGCAAAAAGAGAAGGGGGGTGGCAGAGGATGAGATGGTTAGACAGCATCAATGACACAGCGGGTGTAGAACTGGGCAGAGTCCGTAGGATGGCAGAGGAGCCAGGTGTGCTGTGGTCCATGGGGTGGCAAAGAGTTGGACTCGGCTGTGCAACCTCATACACCACAAGTCCTGCTGCTCTGTCCTGGCAAAGTCTTCAAAGCATTCAGTTTATGGCATTGGAAGCAACATACCCATAGATCTTATTCACTTATGTGGATAAGTGTGTGTGCATAGTTGAGGAGTGCATATCTTCACTCCTGCACCAAGAAATACTGGATCAAGACACAAAACACCACTTGTTTAACCTGAGATTCCTTAACACAGTTCACTTCAACAACATTCTAATACATATCTTCATGCTAATATATAGAGCAAGTTAAAGAGAAAGTTGTGACATTAATAGTAGATAAATGTTTTTAAGTTTCAGGGAAGGCTCTCTGTAAGTTAATTAAACTTTCCCCAAATCAGCCCTACAAGCCTAAGGGAGATGTGTGGATTAAGTTATAAATTTGCAAATGTCTTCTTGATGCTCAACTGCTTTTCTTTCATTCATTCTTTTTAATCATGTATCTTATTCTGCTGTAATAAGGGACCTCAAAACTTGCTGCTGGGTGCTTCTTCAAATTAAACAACAAGAGGAGAAGGAAAGCAAAATTGACATCTTGTCAATTCCAATCATTGCCTTCCATTCTTGATTTGAAAAAGGAAAGCTCCCCACCCCCACCCCTGGGGTCTCTTTCTGTTTGTGTGTAGTAATAAAATTTTGTTTCTTCATCAGATTATCATACTGTCTGTATCAAGACAAAAAATGAAGAAACTATCCTGCAATTTTCCTGTTTTGGGGATCAGGGTGGAAGGTAAATGTTAAGGAATAAATCTTTCGGATTCAGCTTTTCAATGATAAGGTGCTGTGTCTTCTGATGTGGGAGTTAAACATACTATTGAACTCAGTGGAGCTTACACCCAAGTAGGCATATCTAGACATGTCTGGCTACAGAGACAGAGGTTGGGAGTTTGATTTTCCACTGTACCCCCTTCACAGTAGCTGGACCCTACGGTCCCTTGTGAAGCTCAATCAGAACTTATGGATTCCGCGAGCACAATTGGCATAACGCGGCGGCTGGCAGAGGCTCTCCGGTCGAGAAGGCTCCTGGTCCGTGGGCTCTGCGGGCCCAGAAATTGGGGGAGCGGATTAATAGTAATAATCATAGGGTTGATTCACCCACATCTGACCTGACCAGCGATTCTGCTGAGGAAGGCAAATCACTAACCTCCGTTACGTATTAGGCAATTACTGACTCACAGAAGAGCCTAAGCTTTAGTGCAAATAGTGGCCATGTTTGCTCTTGAGCAAGCCAGGAACAATGGTTTTCCCCTGTCAGTGTTTGCCTTAGTTAATTAACTTCCCCAAGAGAGGTTCTCAATTAACCCGGGTAAATGGGTGATGTGATTTTCTGTCAGATGACCATTCTACCATACACAGCCTGAACATAATATATACTGATGATTTTCCCTCAATAAATCACTGGTCTTCGCTCCATCTTGCCTCGTGTCATTACTCGACCAGTCTCCTCCGGGACCTCAAGGGCTGCTTTACGGCCTCAATCCTACAAGAACTAGACTATTTATTCCTATTTTCTTTTCCACACTTTCTCCATCTCTCCTTTTCTTATTGATGTCTAGCACTGAATGTACTTTGAAGCACCACACTTTATAGTGAGTTCAGCTTTAGCTAAGACCTGTAGATAAAGGATGGCAATCTTGTTGGTGGCTAAAGTCTGACTGAGAAGTCCTTAATTTAATAAAATGTCTTTCTGATAACTTTGCCTGTAAATAAAGGAGGCCAACACAAAAAACACTGGCTATTTTGCAGACCTGTGATCAGCAAGAGAAGAACATACACATAACAGTGCTTAGACCTTTACCTTATTTGCTGTGTTGTAGTAACACCTTCCAGCCCTGTTGTTCTAAGATCATTATAATTATTATTAGTATTGCAACTTTGATCTCACCAAATTTCAATGCATTTATTTGAATGAGAAAATTAAATTTACCCCTCATGGTCACCTTCATCATATATTTGAACATCAGGAGCTATGCTAACTTTTACCAGCCAGATTTATGTTTTAAGAGTTTCTTCTTGACAACAAAAGCTATGCTAACTTCCACCAGTATTGCCCATGTCTCACTTGAAGAAAGGACTAGAAAAAGTTGGGAGAGAGTCAAAAAGGACCCTCCCCACAAAAAACGCTTTAAAAATATTCCTTGTCCAAGCACAAGGAGGTTATGTTAAAGGCTAGACAAAGTTCATGCCACAATAGATAAGTTGTTAAGTAAGGCATTTAAAGCATATTTTATCCTCTCCATTTCAGAGATGGAGAAATTCACAGTAAAATACATACAAAATTGAGAACTTACTGTCATTAAAGTACAGTAATTTGATGCCTGATTAGAAATTTTAAAAACCACTTGTTTTACTAAATAAAAACACTACACATCACAATATCATAATTTTTGAAAATAATCAGACTATATGACACAAGACATTTTATGTCAATTAATTCAATTACTACAGAATGTATTTGATTTTTCTTCACGTTATGCTTTTAGCTATTTAGTATATGAGCTAGCTTGATTTCTTTTTTTAAAAAATTATTTTACTTTGTGCATAATAACTATTTTACAATACAATACAATTACAAAAACAAAAATTATTGAAATCAATACAATAACAATTCAATACAACAATTCACCGCATGCTATATACAATGCCACAGAGACAGAATTACTCTCTTCATCTATTATCGTTTCCAAAAAACTACATGGTCAGGCACTGGCACCTGTCGTTGCCCATTAATCAAGGTATAGTCCGTAAAACATTTCCATATCTCCTGAAATTTGTTTTCTTTAATTATCCCTTTTCTTAAGTTTAAGTCCCATGTAAGCTTATCATTTAACGCGGTATTCCACAACTCCTTATACCATTCGTCAATTTTTGGAGTAGCTTCACATTTCCAATATTGTGCTATACATTGTCTAGCACTTGACAACATAATTGCTAACAATTCCCTTTTTTGACAATCTACTTTGTCCACATCCATTAACAGTACTGAAGCTACATCCAATTTCATTTCTAGGTTCAATATTCTCCCAATTTCATATTCTACTTTCTTCCAAAATGGTTTCATCTTTTTACACCACCACCACATATGTTCGTATGTTCCAGTGTCATCCTTACACCTCCAACAGGCTTTTGACTTTGTACTATCGATTTGAGACAACCGCACGGGGGTCAGATACCATTTCCACAATAGCTTATAGTTATGCTCTTTTATTCTTACGGACAAGGTCCTCATTATCCTCTTTTTCCACTTTCCATTTCAACATTTGTCTGTAATTTTAATACCCAAATCCTGTTCCTACTTTGCTTTTAATACTGCTTGAAGTTTGTCCGAATCATTTAAAATCTTATATTATATTTGCTTACTAAGCCTTTAATTTTTATTTGACCATTTCTTAAGCTATATACCAATTCCTCAAATTTTGTCCCATCTCTTTCTAAGCTCTTTTCTTCTATTTTCTTCTTTTTGTTCCAATTATTAATTGATACCATTTGAAGCCAGTTCAGCCTAAGCTGTCTGCATATTTCTAACATTCTTTATCCTTGCAGGCTACTATCCAATCTTTTAATATTTTATTCTTAATCATTATATCTTCTACCCTGCGGTCCATTGTAACTGGAAATTACTTCAAATCCCTCAGCTCTATAATTGGGAACAATTCTGGCGCCAATTTATTTTTTTAATGTCGTCCATGTTTTAAAAAGAGTTTTTAACATTTTATTCACAGTGCTAATCTTAACCTTTTCTTTACCCAAAACATTATTTTTTCTTCTCCCATTTTTTCCCGCAATTCAAATTTCCCCCAGATTGATTCCTCTCTCACTAAAATTTTACAAATGTTCTTCAATTGAAATGCCCAATAATAGTTTTTTATATTTGGAATTCCTAACCCACCTTTTTTTGTGAGGAGTACCATAATGATTTTCGGTATTCAAGCTCTTTTACCTCCATTACAATAATTGTTCAATATATTTTGGAATTCATTTAATTCTTTCTCCTTAATATATATTTGCAATGTGTCAAATAAAAATGAGACATGTCCAAACCACGATAAATTTAACTTCTTGTATCTTAATATCTTTTCTTTTAATTCTTTCTCTAACTTATCATAGTTCAACGTCTTTAATTCATCATACTTATTTGAAATATTTATCCCCAAGTATTTTATATTATTCCTAATTTGTATTTTAAATCCAGTTTTCATACTTTCTTGTGCATCCTCATCCTCATTAAAGAAAATTGCCTCTGACTTATCCCAATTTACCTTGAGTCCCGTCACCCTTGAAAATTCCTCTAAATGACTATATACCTTCCCCAATGAGTTCAGTGGTTTTTTATTGTTATTAAAGTATGTCAGCATATTGACTAATTTTTATACCATTCCAATCATCTCCTTATCTTCCCTTATTGCATTGACAAGAAGTTCCATGGCCATAATGAACAGAGATGATGACAATGGGTCACCTTGCCTTGTGCCCACTTCCAGTTTAATATCCTCTGTTAGCTCATCCTTTAGCTTGACCCTAGCTGATCTTTGTTGATACAATTGTTCGATAACCCCGCAGAATTTTTGTCCGAATCCATACTTTTTAATAATGTTCTTTATAGTTGTCCACTGGATTGAATTGAACGCTTTGAATATATCAAGTTTTTAAAAAGCCTACATGTTCCCTTTGTTGCTGTGCAGAAATTGTTAGATCAACAATTCTTCTTGTTAAATCTGACATAAACCGATCCCTCATAAACCCCACTTGATCTTCATTAATATAAGCACCACTAAATTTATTTAATCTATTAGCTAAGACTGCTGTGAAAATTTTCGCATCTTGGTTCATCATAAATTTTCCCCTTCTTTTGGTATTAGGATAATAATTGTTTTATACCAGGAACTAGGAACTGGTCCTTCCTCCATAATATAGTTAAAAATCCTTTCAATTCTTGGCATCAACATCTCTTTAAAGTCTTTATAAAACTCCACTGATAGACCATCCTCACCAGGAGCCTTACCCACTTTTAATCTTTCAATAACATCTGTAATTTTTTGTTATCTTTTCATCCATGTAACTCTTATGTCCTAAACTCAATTTTATTCTTGACCACTTATTTAAATATCGCTCTAATTCCTCATTATTTACATCCTTTTTCAAATAAAGCTCCTGATAGAAATCCTTAACAATTTGAATTTTATCTTCTAATTTATTACACCTTTCACCAAATTTATTTATTAAGACTCCAATTTCTCTTTTATCCTTCTTTTCTTCTGCTGCTCTTGCCAATAATTTAGAGTTTTTATTACTGTATTCGAAGTCATCTCTTTTAAGATAAATTAAGTTTTTCTTAACCTTTTCGATATCGTTTTCAATTGATTCCTTTTTTAGTTTTTGCAATTTATCAAATATATTCTTATCTACTGTACTTGCATGCATTTCTTGCAACTGCTTAATTCCATCTTCTAATTTCTTTTGGTTTTCTTTATTCTGCCTATTTTTGTTACATGAGAGCTTAATACTTTCCCCCTAAATATTGCTTTCATGGTGTCCCATAATACTCCATCATTAACATCCTTTGTATCATTAATTTCCCAGCATTCTTCCCATCTTTTAATTATCAGTTCCTTGCTCTTTTGGTCCCTATGCAATCTTGTGTCATACTTCCATATACCTCTGTTTTGTTTTCCATCATCTAACTTGATTTCTGTAATTATTTTAGCATGATCCGATTCCTTAATCAACCCGATTTCAATATTTTCAACACTGCTTATCATATTTTCTGAAGTTAGCACATAATAAATTCTTGAATAAGAATTATGCACATGCAAAAAAAATGTATATCCCTTTTCTGGACCTCTAATCTCTCTCCAAACATCCCGCAAACCCATTATTTTTAACCACCTGTCCATTACATTTTTATTGGGATATGCATGCTTAAACACATTTGTGGTATCCAACGTTGATCTAGTTAGATTAAAATCTCCAGCTACAACTAACTTGGACCCTTTTTCTAAATTTATCTTTTGCCATACCTTATCTAAAAATTCCTCTTGCTTTTCATTCGGTGCATAGACGTTAACAAATGTTATATCCTTGTTATTAATAATTCCCCTTATTATGAGAAATCTCCCTTCAGAATCAACTATTGTCTTTACTTTTGTAAACCCTAACCTTTTTGAAATTAATACGGCAACCCCTCTTGCCCTGGAAGTGCTGAATGCCTTTTCATAATGTTCTATACCCTTTAAATACAGATTATTGACATCATCACTTTTTTGATTTGTTTCTTGCAAACATATCACATCAGGCCTATCTTTTTTTAATTACAGCTTCTATACATTTCCTTATAATTACATTCCCAGTGCCTTTGACATTCCATGATAACACTTTTATTAATCTCATATTCATTTAATAACTTCCACTGCTTTAAATTCTATCTCCTATAGGCATATGCTTCTAACCCAACCCACAAAACATAGAACAACATTTGAACACAAAACATAGAACAACAATTCCTCTCCCTCCCTGCCTTTTATGAATGAAAAAGAAAAACACCCTTGAATGACAAGGAGGAGAGGGGGAGGGGTGGCAAAACTTACGAAGCCGAACCACTATTTCTCCTGCCCTACTACTCTTTCTAAATATTACTTAGATTTATATACCACTAATACCATTGCAGGTGCACCCCCCAAAAAAGACTCAGACACCGGTATATGGATAACGGCATTGGGCCACATTTATTGAATCATGCCCTAGTCCGAATTATAAATTTCAATTGGTACTCAGCCAATTATAATTCTTAAGGCAAGCAGGCCGCAGTAACACTGGTAAGGTTCCTCCCAAAATTGCCAATGGCAATTGGCTACAATGTATCCATTTGTATCAATTTGTTTGTTTACAACAAACAAATTATTGACCGTAGTCAATAAACTATCTACTGACCCCACCCTCTGACGTGTATCCATCAAATCACGGGGTGATGCATGCTGAAGAGCTCCTGCCATCACCCCATTGCCTGGTTCGTCATTGACCGGTCAACGTTAACAAACTTGTACCTATCTAGTGTTGGCCAGTCAATTGGGAACCTGCCGGATACCTGTGGGTCATAAATATTTACCTTACCAGTGCTACCCGCCCATGTGACCAAAGTCAAGAGCAAAAACCCCTGTATCAAACCATAGCAACAGTGTGGGATGGGCAAAAAAGCCAGAACCAGGATGCCAATTGTAGGTTCCAGCCAAAAATTCCCACCCGGCCCCGAAACAACCAAAATATCACACTGTTCACTAGTGAGGGGGTGGAGGGAAAAACTTCTCCTCTCCGTCGCTTTTCCAAAATGGCAGCTCGGCTGCCTCGTGGCCACCCCTTTTATAGAGGGGTGGACACGCCCCCTAACTCACCAGGATGTCTGAGTCCGGGTGGGGGGCCCCGCAAAGAGCGTGGCGGCCATTTTGGTGCCACGCTTTCATTGCAGGCGCACCCCCCAAAAAAGACTCAGACACCGGTATATGGATAACAGCATTGGGCCACATTTATTGAATCATGCCCTAGTCTGAATTATAAATTTCAATTGGTACTCAGCCAATTATAATTCTTAAGGCAAGCAGGCCGCAGTAACACTGGTAAGGTTCCTCCCAAAATTGCCAATGGCAATTGGCTACAATGTATCCATTTGTATCAATTTGTTTGTTTACAACAAACAAATTGTTGACCGTAGTCAATAAACTATCTACTGACCCCACCCTCTGACGTGTATCCGTCAAATCATGGGGTGATGCATGCTGAAGAGCTCCTGCCATCACCCCATTGCCTGGTTCGTCGTTGACCGGTCAACGTTAACAAACTTGTACCTATCTAGTGTTGGCCAGTCAATTGCGAACCTGCCGGATACCTGTGGGTCATAAATATTTACCTTACCAGTGCTACCCGCCACACGGGGAGGCTTAATAAAGACCCACCCCCCCCCCCAGACCGTCAGCTCGGTCAACAGGCCTGCTTGCAAATCTTCCAAAAAGAGGTTCATACCTCTGGGCGACAGATGGACCCCATCCCCTGTGTAAAGATCGTAATTTTGGAGACTAATGGTGGGGTGTCAGATGACCCGCCCCAAACCCTTGTCAGCAAAGAACCGGGCCACTGCCCTGTTCACCGAGCGACGAGCGCGGTCAAGGGCCTGGAGGTTGATACCCCCCCTGTAAGCGTGACGCGGTATGATGTCCGACCATAGCAGCGTTGTGGCAGCCACACATAATGCAAATAAGCTAGGTCGCTGCAGATCGTATGTTTTAAGGAAAGGCCAGTGACCTGGCCCAAGTCATTGCCCCCGAGGTGCAGCACCAGGACATCAGGCGGTTCAGCATCCCTGATGGAGAAAAGGAATGGCAACAGTTCCCGCCATAACATTCCGCGCTTACCATACCACCTGATACATGCGGAGGCACGTAGTCCAAGCTGGGGTCCCCACTCTGTCGCCGCAGCGTACTGCGCTGCCCAGTGCACATAGCTATGGCCCACCAGCCATACTGCCACCGGTGTGCGGGGACACACAGGGTCTGTAAGATAAAAAAGACAGGACAGTGACTTATCTGGTACTCATACTTGAAGAGGGCGAACATATAATTCAAAACACTTCGATCCCCACCTCCCCATACGGCGTATATCAGCCTCAGAGTACCCAAATGCAGCTGCAGTAGAAGCAGCTCATATTCTAAAAGAATGGGTGCTGTAATGAGCCCCGGGGAGGCCAACACTGGACAGTGCCTTACTGGTCACCTTCCAAAATTGAAATGTAGTAAGGGGAGACCCATCTTGGTGGCAGAAAAACGGGCCAGGGTGCGTACCACGCACTGCAAGGAACTCTTGTAGGGCACCAACCGGACAGATGTCTGCAATGGAACATCGTAGCAGTCTAACACCACTGCCTACACCGTGCTGATCAACTTTTGAGGACCGTATCCTCAACTGAGCCCACTCATTGGAGACATAGACATCTTCGAGTTCCAGTGCCCTACGAGCCGCATCCGCCTTAGACAGTAGCACCAACTCACTGATGCGGAGCGCTCCAAAAAAGGCCACCGTGGTAGCCGCATGAAACAGAGCTGCCTCATACCTGTCAAAACACAGGTCATGCCAGCCTCGTGCAAGGTGGGTAAGAACCCCTGGAGTAATAGGGTGGCGATTGTCTGGGCGGAGTCCACGTTCCCGTGTCCACCCCTCCAAAACATGTCGTATACGGAAATCATTCGTGTTGTCAGCAGAGCCCCTCACTTTGGCCATGAATGCCAGTGCTGGCAGCCTGGATGCTATGGTGCGGGCAGCTAGGCCCTGACTGTGTAGGTAGACCATAAATTGGAGAACGTGTGCAACTGGAACGGGCCACTCCTCGGACAACCAGAGTTGCGCACAAAATTTTTAAATTGACTGAATGCATGGTGATACGCCTTGCGCGTGCGCGGTGCCAGCGACATGCCGATCGCCCGGTTCACCTCTCCTTGCCAAACGTCCAAATCTCGTCAGGGAGTGGCGAGGGGAATTCCTCTGCGTCCGGAGCCAAGGCGCGGAACCGGGGGATCTGCAGGCGGGATAAAGCATCAGCAATATCGTTATTAATACCTGGTACATGTCTGGCCCTGAAGAGCACATTGAGGCGTGGGCTGCGCAACACGAACTGGCGAACTAACTCCATGACCTTGGGTGATTTAGATGTCTGGGAATTGACGATGTGCACTACCGCAGCATTGTCACACCAGAAATGAACCACTGAATTGGCCCACTCCTCACCCCATAGCATCAAAGCTCCTAGTATCGGGAAGAACTCAAGGAATGTAAGATCGCGTAGACGATCCGTGCCCCGCCATGCTGGAGGCCATCGGCCATAGGCCCACCTCCCCTCAAAGTAAATCCCATATCCCAGGGACCCCGAGGCATCCGACTGAACCTGGAACCTAGGGGAAACCAAAAGGTCATATCTCCAAAATGACACCCCGTTGAAGTCCCTCAGGAACTTAAGCCAAACCAACATGTCAGCCCTCATGCCCTTGTTCAGTCGGACCCTATGATAGCACCTGGATAGGCCAGTCATGGCGTCGCATAAGCGTCGAGCAAAAGCTCTGCCAGGCGTGACCACCCTGCAGGCGAAGTTAAGGTGACCATGGAGAACCTGGAGCTCACGAAGCGACACCTTGCGTTTGGCCAGTAAGGCCAAAATCAACGCAGTGATCCGGGTAACCTTATCCATGGGTAACCTGGATGCCTGCGAGACCGTGTCAATTTCAATACCCAGAAATGTGAGCTTAGTTGATGGGGCCTCGGTCTTTTCGGGCGCTAAATGGACACCGAGTTCCTGCATTAGCGTCTGAAATGTATTGAGGAGACGCGTACACGTGTCCCAGCCCTGTTCACCCCCGAACAAGAAATCATCGAGGTAATGGGCTACAGACCGGGACCCAGACCTGCGAACAAAGGCCCACTGAAGGAAAGTGCTAAAACGTTCAAATGCTGAACAGGAAATAGAGCAGCCAAAAGGCATGGCTTTATCAACATAAAATTTCCCTTGGAATTTAAAACCCAATAACTCAAAGTCACCCGGGTGCACTTGTAACAAACGGAATGCCGACTTAATGTCACATTTGGCCAGAAGTGCACCCGGGCCACAAGAGCGCACCATGCGCAGGGCCTGGTCAAATGACGCATACCTGACAGAACAAAGGTCATCAGGAATGGCATCCTTGACCGAATGGCCCGCCGGGTATGACAGATGGTGTATTAAACGAAACTCCCCAGGTGTCTTTTTGGGAACCAACCCTAAAGGGGAAACCTTCAGATTGGGAAAGGGGCGCATAGGAAAGGGGCCAGCAACCCTACCTGCATTAACCTCCTTAGCGATACTTAGGGAAGCCACCTCCTCCCTACCCTTCAGGGAAAGTAAATTAGGAGCATCTTGGGGGCACCGCTCCCCTTTGAATGGGATGCGAAAGCCCCGCTGGAAACCTTCGAGGAGATACCTAGCATCCTCCCTCCTCGGGTAAGTTGAGAGCCACCGCTCCAACATAGCTACGTTAACCGGGGAGGGGGCCTTTTGAGTGACCAGCTCCATCAGCGGCAGGTCTGCCCGCTCCTTGTCCACCTCTACCTCTGCCCCGTGACCCACCAGCTCGTGGACACGCAGCGGCGGCATGGGGGCCAGCGCAAGAGGGACACTCATGTTTGTATCTGCACTGTTTTCTATTGCATACACCATTGGCTGAGAAACTCCAATACAGCAAGCGGGCTGGAACCTCTTGCCCCGCCAGCTGGCAGGGAGCCTGTGTTGGAGCAGCTCGCTGGACCGCATGGCCACAATGGTACCTCTCCCCAGGCGCCGGGCGCGTGGGGGTCATGTATAAAAGCCACAATTTCTGACATGGCTCATCCCACCTCATCTCCGGGTGTAAGGGCACTCTCATTCTAAATTCCTCATCGTAAGCCAACCACGATGGGCCAGGAAAATCCACCATTGCCCTGTAAATATTGTCCAAATATTGGACCATAGGAATGGCCAGGTCAGGCCGAGCCCTAAGGTACACCGCCATATAAATGAGATATGCGGGTAACCAGTTGGCCCAGGTGCGTGGTGGCTTGCGACGGCGAGACAGCTCTTTGTCCTTCTCATCCTTATTTATTTATTTATTTATTATTTATTTATTTATTAGTCAAATTTGTATATGCCGCCCGCTCAGGCAGAACCCGACTCAGGGCGGCATCACAACAATTCACAAAAAACATAAAAACAATTATAAAAATAATTATAAAAACCCCCCCCAACCCACCCCCTTTAAAAAAAAACCATGTCCCACCCACCCATCCCATCCACTGTACAAAGGAGGAAGAGAAAGTTCTTATACAAGCCAGCAGGCGGGCACCATAGTCCCATTCGGGCCCCACACCTGCCCTGCCAGCCAGGTCTTCACTCCTTTCCTGAAGGGCAGCAGTTCACTTTGGAGTCTTAGGTCTATTGGCAGGAGGTTCCAGAGAGTTGGTGCGGACACGGAGAAGGCCCTCCTTCGGGTGCTAGACAAATGTGCATCCCTAGTCGGTGGCACCACTAGAGAACCCCTCCTGTCCGCTCTGGTTGGACGGGCAGACACTCTTGGGACGATGCGGTCTCTAAGGTATCCCGGCCCCCTGCCATGTAGGGCTTTAAAGGTCAAAACCAGCACCTTAAATTGCACCCGGAGACAAACTGGTAACCAGTGCAGCTCCCGAAGTAGGGGAGAGACATGGGCATATCGCCCACACCCCATCACCACCCGGGCCGCCGCATTCTGGACCAGCTGCAGCCTCCGAATGGTCGTCAAGGGCAGCCCCATGTAGAGCGCATTACAATAGTCTAGTCGGGAAGTAACCAGAGCATGGGTGACCATAAGCAAGGAGCCCCGGTCCAGGAGTGTGCGCAATTGGCGAATCACCCGAAGTTGGGCAAAAGCCCTCCTGGCCACAGCCGCCACTTGTTCTTCCAACAGCAGCCGCGAGTCCAGAAGAACCCCCAAGTTGCGCACTGGGTCTGTCTGGGGCAGAACAGCCCCATCCAGTACCAAAGATGGTAACTCCCTGGATAACGCGGGGCCCCTTATTCACAGCCACTCTGTCTTGCTGGGATTCAGCCGAAGCCCATTGGCCCCCATCCAGACCCCAATGGCCTCTAGGCATCCGGATAGGATTTCAACAGCATCACTGGGGTCCCCACGGGCCGAGATGTACAACTGTGTATCATCCGCGTACTGATGGTACCGCACCCCGTGGGAACGAATGATCTCACCCAGCGGCTTCATGTAGATGTTAAATAAGAGAGGAGAGAGCACAGAGCCCTGAGGCACCCCATATTTGAGGGGCCTAGGGCTGGACCTCTCACTCTCTAACCATACCGACTGGGTACGGCCCTCCAGAAATGAGGAAAACCAGGACAACACAGTGCCCTGGATCCCCAGTCCTTCGAGCCGTTCCAGAAGGATACCGTGGTCGACGGTATCAAAAGCCGCTGAGAGGTCAAGAAGAGCAAGGACGGATGGACAACCCCCGTCCCGCTCCCGCCAGAGATCATCCATCAGTGCGACCAATGCCGTCTCCGTTCCATATCCGGGCCTGAACCCTGATTGAAAGGGGTCTAGATAATCCGCTTCCTCCAGGACACTCTGCAGCTGACGCGCCACCGCCTTTTCCAAAACCTTACCCAAAAAGGGCAGGTTGGAAACTGGCCTGTAGTTGTTAAGGACAGCTGGGTCGAGGGACATTTTCTTCAGGAGGGGGCGCACCAAAGCATGTTTTAGCTGTGCAGGAAATACCCCCTCCCGTAAAGAGGCATTTATTATCCCCCCTATCCAGCCACCTGTTACCCCCTTGGAGGCTTTCACCAACCAAGTAGGACAGGGATCCAAAGGACATGTAGTGGCACGAACAGCTGCAAGGAGCCTGTCCACTTCATCAGGGACAACAGGATCGAACTGATCCCAGATTGTACAGCAAGACAATGCTCCGGCACCTCCCCGACCCTCCCCATCCACGCCAGGATTCAATCCTGAACGAATCCGATCGATTTTCTCCACCAGATGGTCAGCAAAGTCCTCAGCCGAACCCTGCCAACCGGGCACCGATCCCCCCCTACCAAGGAGGGACCTGGTTACCCGGAACAGGGCGGCTGGGCGATTATCAGCGGAGGCAATAAGGGTGGTGAAGTATTGCCGCCTCACCACCCCTATCGCCACTAGATAGGCCCTAATAGCAGCTCTAGCTAGTGTCCAATCGGAGTCATCCTGGGTCTTCACCCAGCGGCGCTCTAGGCGTCTCTTTGCCCGCTTGAGTTCACGCAGTTCATCTGTGAACCACGGAGATGACCTAGTCCCCCGGGCGTGGAGAGGCCGCAGTGGCGCGATTTCATCCAAGGCTACTGTTGTCGACCTATTCCACAGGTCGACGAGTGCCTCGGGTGAATCGTGTAGCCGATCCAGAGGAACATCCCCCAGTTCCCTCTGGAATCCATCTGGATCCATTAGTCGCCGAGGGCGGGCCATTTTAATCGGCCCAGCCTCCCTACGATGAAGTGTCGCCCCCAGGAAGTCAAGAGTCACCAGATAGTGATCCGACCATGGCACAGGTGAGATGACTAAATCCTGTAATCTTAGATCACTCTGCCACTGCTCCGACAAGAAGACTAGGTCTGGCATGTGACCACTGCCCCTGGTCGGACCCCGAACTACCTGAGTCAGGCCCATGGCTGCCATGGAAGCCATGAACTCCCTTGCCACCTCAGAAGCCATCCCCAGCGATGGCAAATTGAAGTCCCCCAGAACCATAAGTCTCGGGAACTCCAACGCCAGCATCGAGGTGGCCTCGAGGAGCTCAGGCAGGGCATCCCTTACCCTGCAAGGGGGCAGGTACAGGAGCAAGATCCCCAACTGACCCTTGGGGCCCAGCCGTAGAAGCAGGGCCTCACAACCAGACACTTGTGGAGCAGTGGCCCTAGCAACTCCCAAAGACTCCCTGGCAACAATGGCGACACCACCGCCCCTCCCCTCACCTCTAGGCTGGTGCCAGATACCGAACCCAGCTGGACATATGTCCGAGAGAGGTACTCCATCTTCAGGAGTCAACCAGGTTTCGGTGATGCATGCCAGGTCGGCCCGCCCATCCTGGATGGCATCTTGAATCAGGGGGGCCTTATTACAAACCGACCTGGCATTCACCAGCAGCAGCCTAAGGGCGGGGTCACTCCGGATCTGCTGCTCAGGACCCAGAGATGTACCTGCAGGGCTGGAATGAGGGACCGCAGTTAAACATCGGACCCGCATTCCCCGAGTGCGGCCCGCCCCACGGTACCCGCCATACCGCCCCATGCCCGTCACAACACCTATATTGTTCTCCGGAACCTCCCTAGATAGAATGCTGCCCCTCCCTAGCTGGCAGGACCAACATTCCCTCTTCCCCCCCCACCCACCATCCCCACCCAATTCTGACAGCAAGCCTAACAAGTCCTGTCGTCGAAAGCTCCCTTTCATCTCCCTGCCGATGGAAGGGGCGGGGAGAGCGCGGCAACGCTGGCGGCGGCGTCTTCTGAGCCTTCCGGACCACGGAAGGCTCCTTTTCATCTCCCCGCCGATGGAAGGGGCGGGGAGAGCGCGGCAACGCTGGCGGCGGCGTCTTCCGAGCCTTCCGGACCACGGAAGGCTCCTTTTCATCTCCCCGCCGATGGAAGGGGCGGGGAGAGCGCGGCAACGCTGGCGGCGGCGTCTTCCGAGCCTTCCGGACCACGGAAGGCTCCTTTTCATCTCCCCGCCGATGGAAGGGGCGGGGAGAGCGCGGCAACGCTGGCGGCGGCGTCTTCCAAGCCTTCCGGACCACTGAAGGCTCCTTTTCATCTCCCTGCCGATGGAAGGGGCAGGGAGAGCGCGGCAACGCTGGCGGCGGCGTCTTCCGAGCCTTCCGGACCACGGAAGGCTCCTTTTCATCTCCCCGCCGATGGAAGGGGCAGGGAGAGCGCGGCAACGCTGGCGGCGGCGTCTTCCGAGCCTTCCGGACCACTGAAGGCTCCTTTTCATCTCCCCGCCGATGGAAGGGGCGGGGAGAGCGCGGCAACGCTGGCGGCGGCGTCTTCTGAGCCTTCCGGACCACGGAAGGCTCCTTTTCATCTCCCCGCCGATGGAAGGGGCGGGGAGAGCGCGGCAACGCTGGCGGCGGCGTCTTCCGAGCCTTCCGGACCACGGAAGGCTCCTTTTCATCTCCCCGCCGATGGAAGGGGCGGGGAGAGCGCGGCAACGCTGGCGGCGGCGTCTTCCAAGCCTTCCGGACCACGGGAGGCTCCTTTTCATCTCCCTGCCGATGGAAGGGGCAGGGAGAGCGCGGCAACGCTGGCGGCGGCGTCTTCCAAGCCTTCCGGACCACGGAAGGCTCCTTTTCATCTCCCCGCCGATGGAAGGGGCGGGGAGAGCGCGGCAACGCTGGCGGCGGCGTCTTCCGAGCCTTCCGGACCACGGAAGGCTCCTTTTCATCTCCCTGCCGATGGAAGGGGCAGGGATAGCGCGGCAACGCTGGCGGCGGCGTCTTCCAAGCCTTCCGGACCACTGAAGGCTCCTTTTCATCTCCCCGCCGATGGAAGGGGCGGGGAGAGCGCGGCAACGCTGGCGGCGGCGTCTTCCGAGCCTTCCGGACCACGGAAGGCTCCTTTTCATCTCCCTGCCGATGGAAGGGGCAGGGAGAGCGCGGCAACGCTGGCGGCGGCGTCTTCCAAGCCTTCCGGACCACTGAAGGCTCCTTTTCATCTCCCCGCCGATGGAAGGGGCGGGGAGAGCGCGGCTACGCTGGCGGCGGCGTCTTCCGAGCCTTCCGGACCACGGAAGGCTCCTTTTCATCTCCCTGCCGATGGAAGGGGCAGGGAGAGCGCGGCAACGCTGGCGGCGGCGTCTTCCGAGCCTTCCGGACCACGGAAGGCTCCTTTTCATCTCCCCGCCGATGGAAGGGGCAGGGAGAGCGCGGCAACGCTGGCGGCGGCGTCTTCCGAGCCTTCCGGACCACTGAAGGCTCCTTTTCATCTCCCCGCCGATGGAAGGGGCGGGGAGAGCGCGGCAACGCTGGCGGCGGCGTCTTCTGAGCCTTCCGGACCACGGAAGGCTCCTTTTCATCTCCCCGCCGATGGAAGGGGCAGGGAGAGCGCGGCAACGCTGGCGGCGGCGTCCTGCCCCTCTTTTTCCTCCTTGGTGGGTTCCCGGTTTAATAGGGAGAAAATATTGACATACTCCTCCCTCCAAATCTTTTCCCTTGTGGCCTGGGCCAAATGATCCCCGAGGGGCAAGGAATACCCGGCCATCGGCAATGCCGACACCGGCACAGTATTAACACGGGGTATCAGGAGAGGAGCCTGGACCGTCCCTGCGACACTCGGTGTAGCTCCGGGGGCAGAAACCCCCCCCCCCCGCCCAATGTCATGCCAGTATGGGACCAAGCTGCACCCGGGTAAGCTGGGAACTGATGCCCACCCGCCCCGACATTACGAGGCCATGGCCACTGAAACCCATCCCCGGAAGTGGAGTGTGATGTGGGCACATTAGCTTGAACCTGATACTCACTGGGTGCACCCCCGTGAGCCGCCCCCACTGGGGGTTCCGTCCCACGGCGGGCGTCGGAGCTCGTGACCACAATCGAGCTCTGAGGACACATCCGACCACTACCTGTCTGCAGTTCATGATGGACGGGAAGCTGCGAGACCACGGCGGGCACGGGCCTGCGCGCCTCGAGCAACTCAACCCGACTGGCCGCCTGCTGCAGAGTGGCGGCTGTCGGGGTAGCAGGCAGGCAAAAGGGGGCCCCAGATGGCAGTGAAGCCCCCCCAATGGGGTTATTGGTGATCCCTAGGGATGCCTCTAGCGCAGCTACGCGGGCCAGTAATGCATCCACTGTCACAGATCCCCCTGCATAAAGGGGGCCAGGCGGGCCGGACGGCCCGCTGGGCAATGGTCCAGGGCCCCCGACTTGAGAGCCAGGTCCCGAATAGGGCCATGCCCAAAACTCCGGCCCATGAGGGGCCGGGGGGTAAGCCCTGCTGTGCAACCGCACCAGGCCCTCCCCCGTGATCAAGGCCCATGGCCGGCAATTGCGGGCCGGGGGCCGAAGCCCCTGTAGGGCCAGTATGAGGCTGGAGAGCCGCAGGCCACGGCCTAAACTGCCCCATCCCACCGGTCCCGGTGGGTGCATCTGATAAGGGGTCCTGTTGCGGGGGCGCAGTCGCGGTCCTCTGACCCGACTGCCATCTCCCTTTCTGGCGAGCCTGAGTCGCCATAGCCTTCTTCTTGGGAGGCATAATGAAAAGCACGATCCCTTTCCAGGGATCAGCACCAGATGGCTGAAAAGCCGAAGATCGAGAAGCAAAATACCCGCTAAGGCTCTACAGCCAACTGCGGCTCTCAAAGAGACGAAGAGCGACGGAGAAAACTTCTCCTCTCCGTCGCTTTTCCAAAATGGCAGCTTGGCTGCCTCGTGGCCACCCCTTTTATAGAGGGGTGGCCACGCCCCTAACTCACCCGGATGTCTGAGTCCGGGTGGGGGGGGGTCCCGCAAAGAGCGCGGCGGCCATTTTGGTGCCGCGCTTTCATTTGTAGTTCTTATCTTCCCTTTATGCTGTGCGTTACATGTGCTTCTGTTGTGAGGTGTTACATCATTTCACCAACCCACACTGTCCTATCCATTCCGAGTCAGGTTGCATGGCAATGGTGTTTTTCATCTGCTCATCCTCTTCCTTATCATGGGTCGTGTATGTCCCTGCTATTTTTAGCTCCTCTTTAAGGTCCTCCCATTCCTTAGAGTTTTTATCAATTATTTTTGCCTCTACCAACATGTCTAAGACATATGATCCTTCCTTTATCACATATGATTTTCCAGACTTGATAAATTTTAGGTTTTTTAAGGAGAGCCAGAAGTTAAGTAATTCCTTTTCCCCTCAATTTCTTTGTTACTGGTTTAATTTGTGTTCTCCAAACTCGTTCTCCCATGGAAATATCATTGTAGATCTCTATGCTGTTTCCTTCCATTTTCAATATACTTGGACCAGATTTCCTGATATGTTTATTTATTTATTTATTTATTAGTCATATTTATATATGCCGCCCACTCAGGCCGAACCCGACTCAGGGCGGCAATGTTGCATTAATGCCACCTTCAAGCCCTCACCTGCAAACCTCACTAACACAATTCTATTTCCAGCATTATTATTTCACTGTGTGTCTCTTTTTAAGTGCTTCTCCAACCTATCCGCTCAACTCACTTCACCCATGCTTCTGTCTATTCACCTTACAGTACATCTTAAAAGACAGTAAGAATTATAGAAACTGGTATAATGGGAATAAATATTGATGGACAAAATTCTCTTAAATGACTTTTTACTAGCATGCTGTGTATTGGATTTAGATGCTATCATTATCTTAATGCTACTGAAAATGCAAGAGGTTCAGAAGAATATAACTTCCACAAATTCTCCTGTAAGTTGCTCATATTTGGTGAACCCCTAATTTTTTTTTCTTCTCTCAGATCTTTTCAAATGTTGGAACAGCATTTGTAAATCCTACAACATGTGTCTATTGAGGCCTTCCTCCTGCTCTTGCACTTAGAATTCTAGAAAACATAGTTGCTTATATCTGGCATCTAGACATTACAGCAGGGGTTTGCAACCTATGGGCCATGGGTGGGATCGGCCCATGGCACCAAATAATCTGGCCCCCAACCTTGCTCCAGCCACCGCTGCTGCTGGAATTGGTCGAAAACTCATTTACCGCATGTAAATGTGTTTACTACAGCCACAAATGAGTCTGCAGCCATCATAAATGCATTTACCTCAGCTATAAATGAGTCTGCAGCCACCATAAATCATTTTATGGAACTAGTCCGGCCCACTCAGCTGTCTGAAGGGGAATGGTCTGGCCCGTGGCTGAAAAATGTTGAGAACTCCTGAATTACAGGATTCAAGGTCTTATGAAGAAAGGCTGTCTCTCAGAAGGAAGCCTCTTTCAGCACTATCTCCATGGCAACCAATTTTTCAGCTTTTACATAAGAACAGCCTTGCTGGAACAGGCCACAGCCCATCCAGTCCTGCATTCTGTCACACGCAGTGGCTCACCATTTCCTTCAGGGTATTCCCAAGGAGATGCCTTCACCTGCTTCACCCTGGAAATGGCATTGAGAGATATCCTGCCTATCTCTCCAACTCGGAGGTTGTACTTAGGTATCCATAATTATAGCCATTAATACCCTTGTCCTCCATGAACTTGTCTAATCCTTTCTTGAAGCTGTCAAGACTGACAGCTGCCACCACTTCATCTGGCAGGGAGTTCCATAGACCAGTGATCCTGTGGGTGAAAAAGTACTTTCTCTTATTTGTTTGAGAACTAGTACCCAAAAGTTTCATGGAGTGCCCCCTAGTTCTAGTGTTATGCGATAGGGAAAACAGTTTTTCCTTATCTACTTTGTCCACACCGTGCATGATTTTATAAACTTCAATCAGGTCACCTCTTAGATACCATCGTTCAAGAGTGAAGAGGCCCAACCGTTGCAGCCTCAGATGGTAAGGAAGGTGTTCCAGTCCCCTAATCATTTTGGTTGCCCTCCTCTGCACTTTTTTTAGCTCCATAATATCTTTCTGGAGGTATGGTGACCAGAACTGTACATAGTATTCCAGATGAGGCCTCACCATAGATATATAAAGAGGCAAAATGACACTTGCTGACTTATTTTCTATACCCTTCCTAATGATCCCTAGCATTGAGTTTGACCTTCATTGAGCTGTCCACCAGGACACCAAGGTCCCTTTCCTGTTTTGTCGCCAAGAGTTCAGACCCCATCAGTTTATAAATGTAATTGGGTTTTTTTGCCCCAACATGCATCACTCTGCACTTACTAAAGTTGAAGCTCATTTGCCACTGTTTTGCCCACTCCCCCAGTGTCAAGAGATCCATCTAGAGCTCCTCTCAACCTCTCACAGTGTTCACTACCCTGTATAATTTAGTGTCATCAGCAAATTTGGCTACCTTGCTTTTTACGCCTACCTCTAGATCATTTATGAAGAGGTTGAAAAGCAGGGGTCCCAGTACTGAACCTTGGGGGACTCCACTCTTTACTTCCCTCCACTTGGAGAAGTGTCCATTTAGTGTTACCCTCTGTTTCCTGCCCCTTAGCCAGTTGCTGATCCAGGACAAGACCTGTCCCTTTATTCCATGACTGGTAAGTTTATTCAAGAGCCTTTGGTGCGGAACCTTGTCAAAAGCCTTCTGAAAGTCCAGATAAACAATGTCAACTGGATCCCCCTTATCCACATGCTTGTTGACACTCTCAAAAAATTCCAACAGATTAGTGAGGCATGATTTGCCCTTGCAAAAGCCATGTTGGCTCTCCTTTAGCAGTGCCTTCTCTTCTATGTGCCTATTAATCCTATCTTTTAGAATGGTTTCCATCACTTTACCTAGGACACATGTCAAACTGACAGGTCAGTAATTTCCTGGATCACCCCTGGATTCTTTTTTGAAAATTGGTGTTACATTCACTACCTTCCAATCATCAGGCACAAAGCCTGATTTGAGGGAAAGATTATATATTTTTGGCTAGGAGATCAGCAATTTCATCTTCAAGTTCCCTGAGAACTCATGGATGGATGCCATCTGGTCCTGGTGATTTGTTAGCATTTAGTTTAACATGCAAGGACCTCCTCCCTGGTTATTTCTATCTGGCTTAATTCTTTGGTTTCCCTCCCTACAAAGATAGGCTCTGTTTTGGGCGTGTGTTCTCTGTCTTCTTCAGTGAATACTGAAGCAATGAATTCATTGAGTCTCTCTGCAATCTCTGTTTCCCCTTGCCTTCCATTGTCATCTAATGGTCCAATGGCCTTCCTAGTTGGGTTCTTGCTTCTAATGTACTTAAAGAAGTCTTTGTTATTTCTCTGAGTATTTTTAGCTATACACTCCTCAAAGTCTTGCTTTGCTTTCCTGATTGTTGCCTTGCATTTGTTCTGCCAGAATTTATGTTTCTGCCTGTTGCCCTCATTCAGACAAGCCTTCCATCTTCTAAATGAGCTTTGCTTGCTTTTGATCACTTCCCGAACAGCTCCTATAAGCCACATCGGAGTCCTCTTGTGGCTTTTTCCTTTTGGGTATGCATTCCAATTGGGCCTCTGTTATTGTTTTTGTAAACAGCCTCCATGCTTCTTGGAGTGTTTGGACTCTCTCAATTTTCCCTTTCAGCTTCTTTTTTTACTAGTTTCCTCATCTTTGGGAAATTTCCTTTTTGAAAATTTAAGGTCTCTGTGATAGATTTTATCAGTGACTTGCGGTCTATGATCAGGTTAAACATAATTGAGTTGTGGGCACTGTTTCCTATTGGAACTGTTCCCTATTTTAGTTTATTCACAGTCAATGTGCAATTAAATGCCATGGAATCAATCAAATTAGTTTAGCAGCAAGTTTGTAATAATGCCAGAAAAATACGTAATTCATTTACAAATATTTATAAAATAAACAAACAAAACATGGAAACCATTTGGGCAAAATCAATTCATTTCACATGATTTGTTAATGTTTTACTGATGATTTTAAAATTAATCATTTTAATAGTTAAATGGGGTGGAGGTTAAGTAACAATGATATCTCCCACCACTTTAATTTTCACATTTAGTTATCTAAAATGATATTTTAGCAAAATTATTTAACAATTTAATCAAATAAATAATGACTAAACAATGTAAGTGCCTTCCAAAGCACAAGACATAAATTAGTTTGATTCATTTAAAAATGCAGATCAAAGTCTCCAAAATCCTGGGGTGTATACTTGCATATGCAATATTTACATTTGAGGTGTTGGTGTCTGACATGTTTTCAAAAAATACTGAGGAGATATCTATCCAGAAAAATCCTTTTTTCCCATTGAGTAGCTGTCCTGTCATTAAAGGCAGTGCTTTAAAGAATTAGGGGTAAAGTAGTGTGAGAGAAGGAATAGTGTGTGTGTGTGTGTGTGTGTGTGTGTGTGTGTGTGTGTGTGTGTGTGTGTGTGTTATTTTCCAGAAGCTATTATCCAAAATATCTAGCACCAGACCTTGAAAATGATGCACCTGTCGCCGTTCAGCTCAGGAATTCGAGATAGTTTCTGATAAGTTGACAGCCATTTATCACACTGAAATGCATCTTACATAAAAGGGATCACTCGAGTAAAGTCTAGGCAAGCTGGATAGCACAAGTGGAAAGGTAAATGGTTATTGAGAAGACAGGCTGTTATAATACATTTAGAGCTTATTTAAAGAACTACCAATGAAATAGTACTCCTACTGCAGGGCATTTTTAACCTCCCTGAAACAGATCATGAATGTAGCTTCCTTTGCAAATACTTTTAAAAATAGTCATTGTCCTAGTTATTACAGTGAGTATGCCTTATGTTTTGAGTGACTTAGAGCATTGTTTTGAAATGATAATTCTTCTTACTCATTTTATAGTGAAGGGGAAACCTCACCTTTAGCAAAGGTAGTACTTACAAGCTTTTAGTTCCCATTTTTCATTTTCATTTGCAGGTTCAGTTCAGTAGCTAGCATGTGATTTCTATTCAGTTTTATCTTCTATTATTACTGCCAGCAGAAAATGCAAACTAATCCTCAGACACATACACAACCTTTTTTTTATGACACCCATTCTTCTGAGCCATTTTCCAAGTTGCACCCATTACCATGGCTTAAACATGGCTTACTCTTTTGCTCAGTCCTGTCACCTGGTGATCCAGAAGTGACCCCATTCTCAATATACTACAATAGTTTGAAGTGTGATTAGATTTTTCATTGTAGAGGACTGAGGCATGATTCTAATTCCTTACACTTTTAGAACACTAAGGCCTATATTCTATTGCCAGTCCCTACCAGAGTAGACACATTATGAATGATGAGTCAACACCATACCTGTCAAGTATCCTGGATTGGCCAGGATTTCCCATATTTCTGCACCGCTTCCTCTACTTTCCTGCCGTCATCCCGTAATTTGACCAGCAGGGAAAGTAGGTACTGCATGTGTGTGTATGCGCAGAAGGGTTCTGCACAGAAGGCTTCTGCGCAGGTCCCATATTTTCTGGAGCCATGCTTGACAGATATGGTCAACACCTATGTAAATCCCATTGACTCAATGGATCTAGTCTACTTGATTAACATCAATGGTGGATAATCTTTAGTCATTCTTCTGGGAGTAAGCTCAATGCATTTAGCTCTAAGTAGAACTCGGATGTATTTATTATATCTTTGTCACATATCAAAGCTGTGCACATCACTCTTCTCCTTACTTAATCTTCACAACAAACCTATGAGCTGAGGTTAGGCTCAGAAAGGGCAATTGGCCAAAGTCACCCAGTGGGGACTTGAACCTGGATTTATCAAGCCTCCTCCAGAAGTCTAGCCAAAATATCACACTGATTCTGGATTACACTGTAAAAGTGTAGTGACCTCATTTTAGCTGAACATCTGAATAGAGTGCTTGGGTACATCTAAAGTCACATAGGACTGTCACTTAGGTTTAGAACCCAAGAGACATAAAACTCCTAAGCAGATGAACAACTGGCATACTTCCATTACCAACATTTTGCTGGCGGAAGAACATCAGAGGGCAGGACCAGAGAGCTATTACTGGTGGCTATACTTTTGTTCCTCATCCTACCTCTATATATATGGCGGAGGCATGACAAGATATCAAATAGCTCAATTTTAGATCATCTAATCATAAGTGTACCTGAATGCTCATCTCCTACACCAATAATGGACAGCTTCTGAGGGTGAATCCACAAGAGGCAATTCCCTACCTTTATGCTCTCACTCCAAGAAAAATTGTGCTTTTTTGTTACTACAGTACAATCAGTCTGGAAGTGGACCATTAGGGTCCTCAAAAGCAAGCAGGGGCCAAGATGGGTGTATGTCTCCAATCTCTCTTATATAAACCCTGGTATCTCTATTTAAAGATTAGGTGCATAGCTATCTACAAAATTCTGTTGGTGCTTTATAAGTTTATTCATCATGGTTTCCACAACAGAAGTCTAGTAATATTAGTTCCTGATCTCTGTCAACTTGTTGTTTTTTGTTTCAAAATCTCACACAATCTAGGATATTAAATACGCTAGAAATAAATCCTGATCATGCAGTCCCAATGAATAGATAAGTGCTTTTCTGTATGCTAGACTAGATTATTTGGATGCAGTTTCTTCTTCAGTAGGATTAGGTCTGGATCCTAGGCAGTAACAAGGAAGTAAATCTCATTTGCTTCAGTGGAGGAAACTTCCAAGCAATAGTATCTTATAATCACCATTCTATATATCCCATTAAAAAAAATCTTAGGCTTTACTGTTAAATGTCTGTAAAAGACAGTAAAAAAATTAAATAAAATGAACAATCAAAGGTTTAAATCAGGGATTCTCAACCTGTGGCCCATGGCACCATTTCATGTGGCCCCCCACTGCCTCCACCACACCAGGAAGTGCCATGTGCTGGAGGAAGGGCAAAATGGCTGTCCGACATCCGAAGCTGTCGGAGGGAGCATGACCTCGCCCCTGGCTTTAAAAGGTTGATGAATAACTGATTAATAATTTTGGAAGCTTGAGCAGTCTAACTAGGCAGTGCTGCCTTTCGCTTGTCAATGATGTCAGGTTGGGACTAGACCTTACCAAAGTGTCCTCCATCAGATCCCTTGGGCAAGTTGAAAGTGAAGGGCACACATCATGACAAGTGGGCAGCAGCTCCCCGGTGGCTCAGTTGATAAAAGCACTGTGCTTGGAGACCATGAGCACGGGGTTTTATTCCCTGAGAGCTGCACGATAGGGGACATGAAAGGAGCCTCACCTCGGCATCCCCTGCAAAAATCCTTTCAACCTAGAGTAATCTCTGACATGAAAACACACAGCCAGTGGTGACGTGATATCCAAAAGGCTAAAAAAACACATGCAAATGGACTTAATTTCTCAAGTCCACTTGCATGTGCAGAATGTTGTCGCAGAGATGTGTGGACTCCTCGTTGAAGAATGACTCCAAGGTATCCAAGGCAATACATTTTTGGTATGCCTTCCCCCTTAACATTCTCATGAGTGAGACAAATGATGTAAAACATTGAGGCTAAGCCACTGTCAGTTCCATTCTAACAAATGTATGAAGTCCAGTGAGAATGGGTAAGTGAATGCATCCCAGTTACTAGTAATCTGAAACAGTGATTCGTTCCCACCATGTTGATGATGCTACTGATTAACTTGACTTTGGAGAGGATCATTCTGACTGGATTTTCATCAGCAATACAAGTGTGGAGGCTGTAAATCACCTAAGACAGCCTGGTAACCCCTTGCATAAGGCAACTGCTGCACTTGTGCCAGGGCTATAGCAATACTAATGAACAGACTGATTGATGGCAGCTCCTTGCACAAAAAGAGAGAAACGTGAATATTCTGCAAAAAGTACAGGCAGGAGGCACAGAAAGGAATTGCCTGTTAACCTTTTTAATGGCAATTCACTGACAAGTCAAAAGACAAGTCAGTATTTTTTATTTGATTTTTTAGCTGAAAGTATTCCGTTTTACAAGGTCGCATGATGACAATTTGGGGACATTAAATGAAACCCATGGGCAGCTGCTTTGGGAAAGATTGAAGGAAGTGTTCTTTCACACAAACTGGAATTAAGATGATAGCCACTCTGATTGTCTTTTATTCTCAATTCTTTATTAAAAACAACAACAGAGTAAATAACTGGGTAGGCACCAGTTTTTCTCATTTCAATAGGTGTTTTTAATAAGATTTTAATATCAGTTTTTAATAAGATTTGTAATTGGTACAGTTGGTGGTAGACTTTTAGTGTTTTAGGAATTTTAAGGGTTTTATAGGGAATTGTGGGGAATTTATGTATTTGAATTGAATTGCTGCACGCTGCCCAGAGTTGCCCATCGATTGGGTGGCTATACAAATCTCACTAAATAAATAAACAAACAAACCTAATTCACATTTCACAAACTAATTGCAATTCATTAGTTTGTGATGCCCTTTTGCCTTTTTATTCCCACTAATTCTGAAATGCAGATGTCTGTTTTTTTAAAACATATTCATTCCTACTTTATGTTACCCGTGCCAAACATGGACACTTACAACAAAACATAAACAAACGTTGGTCACCACGGAGATGTCTGAGGAAGTCTGCTGGACTCAGGAATGAGGTTATAAAGGAAAGAATTGGAACAGAATCAATCTTGCACTACATACAGAGACAACAAACAAAGTGTTTTGCCCATTTGGAGACAATGTTGTGGAATTCTATACCTTATAAGTCATATGGGGAAAGAGGAGAAGGACAAGGACCACTAGGCAGACCCAGAGGAAGGTGGACAGATAACATCAAAGTTATATTATAAGAACACCAAATAAAAAGCTGGTGGAGGACGCCTCCCCCACACCCCATTTCCTGGCTTAATAGATTTGACCTCTTTGCTCCATCCCATGGCCATCCAGAAAATGTACAAACAGCTGTGATTCAGTTTCTATTGACACAGTTGCTTGAAAACCATGCCCATCTCTGGTTTTTACCCTCTGCTCTTTTTGTACGCCATTTACCATTTACACCCTCCAGCCATCCTCAGAACCACATGGGTAACTACACCCACAGTTCTGGATAAGATCCAACAAAGAAATCACAAAAGACATTGCATCATAATGAATGTGCTAGTCCATAAAGTGCAACATAACACAGATTTATTTTATTTTTTGATGGAACAAGCTGACTTGGCTGTGACTCTTGAAGCAATCTTTTAGACTTTCATGAATGAATAGCCTTGCATACAATTCTTTATTTGCATTATTTCCCTACCTCAGAAAGCTTTGTGGATATAAAAACAAAATCAATAAACTTAGGCCAGCACAGATATTGACCCTGAACAACACCAGATCAAACAAAGTGCACATCTTCTGAGTGAAAATATTCCAGTAAAGAAACATATCTCAGTATCTTGTTTCCAGAAAGGGGAAAATGAGGAGAATCAATACGAAAAGTTAAGTTTAGGTTAACCTTTTTATTCCCACCACTTAAAGCTTGTTGTCTTGTCAAACATACCTGGGAATATGAGAACATTTAGATTCTGGCCTGTGTTAGGCTAGTGCCTTAAACTTTGTATAAAATACAGAAGCAGTAATGCTATGCTTTATAGACTACAGCAAAGCCTTTGACTCTGTGGCTCATGAGAACCTATGGGCTGTTCTGAAAGAAATGGGGTGCCTCAGCATTTCATTATTTTGTTGTGCAAGTTATATTGTGACCATGAAGCTACTGTTTGGGACAGAATATGGAGAGAGAGAATGTTTTCCTGCAGGCCAAGATGTCAGACAAAGGTCTATTTTCCCCCCTTATCTGTTCAATCTGTATGCAAAACATATACAGAAAGCAGGAAGACACATCAGTAATTTAAGCTTCACAGATGACACTATCTCATTGGCAGAAAGCAGTAGCGACTTGAAATTATTTCAGATGAAAGTGAAAGAAGAAAGTACAAAAAGTAGAACTTCAATGGAAGTATGTCTGTGTGTGCATGTAATTCAATGCTTCCAAGCTCTGGGAATAACAAAAC